>JAINUG010000050.1:4496526-4936526 GCA_029706075.1 Aldrovandia affinis | reverse complement strand
GCTCAGCTCGCTGTGTTTGCCTCTGCAGATTCGCCTAGCTGCTCCTTCCCCACCTTACACCCCCCAGCCATCGTTTCCCTCTCAAAAACAATTCCACACCCTCTTCCTGAAGTGCTTAATCCAACACCAACAGAAAAAAAGGTTATGATACCATTTGGTCAATTACAACCAAGTTATTACCTTCTGTCTTCTGGGGTAGGACACAAAACATTGCTTTGGTGGAACTTATACATGCAGGGTGTGGATAGACGTGTACATTTATGATTATGACCACATCCCTCACTGCACCATAATGCAGTCATTTTAACAGGCATTCCTTGCCGACACCAGGTGTTCCATACTTAATGTGGTATCAGGCTCCTCATGCAGAGTACCAGCTGTCAGACGTGAGGTGTTTTGTGCCCCAAGACTAGAATAGGCCAATTTAAACATGAGGACACTGTTACGGGGAACAGGAAAACTCTGCTCTTCTGGCAATGTGAAATCTGTTGGAAAATCTGCGATAACAGTTAGTCTCACCCTAACACTGACTGTGCTGTTTTGCCATCATTGCTTTTAAACAGAATACTTCCCCCTTGTTTTTTATTTTTTTTTTGTATTGCGTTGTTGAATTTTCTCAAGTGACTCACGTTACATGTCTATGGGTTTTAGGAAGGCACTATACAAATAAAATGTATAATTATTATCGTTATTGCTATTATTATTAATAATAATAAACAATAAATAAATAATGGTGAATGAATTGATATTAATATAAAAATGATATTGTGTTTGAATCTTCAATGCAATCCCAGTTTTTTTACCTGCCACTGGAGAAGTTAAATCTTGGGATGCAATCTCCAAACTTGTGACAGACTAGGTCAGAAACATGATAGAAAGTCATGTTTCTAGATTTGCATAATGTCTCTGTGTCCTCAATTTAATAATATATTTTTTAAATGTTATTGTGAACAAGAATCTTAACCAGTGACTGATGTCACTAAAGAATTTTACTAAAGGATTTGACAGAACTCGATCGAGGGCTGAAGCACACCACGATCTGCTGAAGTACATTACTTTCCTGTCTGTTTAAATATGCTTTATTTGCTTTAGGTGGAACAAAGCCATATGCAAACCCTGAAAAAGTGTGCCATGCTATTGGAATAGTGCTCGTGAGCACCTCCTCGCCTACCATCTAAGAACTGAGCTCACTGGCGGCTATGTGGAATACCTAATAGACCCTACTTTATACCCGGCCTATTATAAACAGCCTTTCTCAAGGCTGTGAGTGAGGCTGACAGGGCTTTAAGTCTCACTCACACCCCAAGAGGGGGCAGGATGGCTAAGCACAACAGTTATCAAACTGTGCAAATACTACTTCGTCTGCATTTTCTGAACAGAAGACGTACACAATGAGCAAGTCAAGATGCAGTGAATTTGGTGGTGGTGGTGGGGGGGGGTTGTCCACTTTAAGTTTGAGAGCTTGTAGTTGGGAGAAGTTGCATGTACCATAAAAATCGGGATCAAAGGTGTGATGTCGGGTTGACTTTCTCCATGCTGATGCACAGGGGGAAAAACATAGTGGCTTCCTGGGATCAGGGCTCATTTTCCTGCCCCACAATACCTGGAGCCTGAGGCTCCTGTGGAAAAAAAAAACCCATTAGGGCCACAGCTGGAACCAGAACCAGAACCAGAACTGGACCCAGAAACGGATCCAGAACTAGAACCAGAACTGAACCCAGAACCAGAACCAGAACCAGAACCAGAACCAGTTAGGATTTTGGTTCCTGTGGCTTCCTCTGGTTCCGCTGTCCTTGTCTGTTGAGCCGAAGGAGAAGAATGCAATGTGTTGTCCATAAGGCTAGAATTCTTTCAACACTGTCTTCCATTGTCATGTGTACACTGTGTTTGCTGGTTTACACTGTGTGTGCTTGGGATCTACTGTGTTTGCTGGGGACCCGGTCTGTGTGCTGGGGACCCACTGTGTATGCAGGTTTTTGTCACAGCCAATCACACGATCGATTCATCTTGTAGAAAATGTGTGTAAGTTCTACCATACATTTTTTCATTAAACCTGTTTTAACACAATGCAGGTTTGGCTCATTGCTCACTGAACTCTTCATTTTCCACATATGGCTTACTTTCAGTGACCAGGTGTCCTGTCCTGTCAGCAGGACGACCACTTGGAAATCGAGGTCGTCCTTCTTAATTTTTAGTCATCTGAGACGATAGGACGACTGCGAATCTGGGCCCCTGCCCCCACTGATTTCACCTGCCGGTCTATCATTTAATCAATTAAATGTGTCATATAGCACATTACGGAAAAGTAGAGCATTAGTTGATCTGACTTATTTTAACGCTCTGGGATGTGAATATGGGACATTTATTGTTCATGCATAGCAATTTCTGACTTAAAGTTGTTTTAAGAAAGTAAATCATGACTTAATAGAAATACAAAGCGTCTAATTAAGAACAATTAACAGCTAGTTACAATTCAAATGTTGGAACTATAATTGAAATTAAAACCAGCATACATGGGGACTGAGGTTGAGAACCACTCTTCTAAAAGGTAGATGGGAGTGGCGAATCTCATGCACCTATGGCAGGGTTCCTTAAATCTGGCCCACGAATCTAAATTCGGTGCTGGTTTTCCTTTCCCTCAGGTAGTTAACTGAACAATTAATGCAATTGATTAGCCGGAGTGTCTTCACACCTGACTCCCAGGACCCTTTGGGTACAGTATGGGTAACATTTAAATCGACCTGTGTTATTGCTCTGATGAAGACCCCATGCATTAACCTGCATGGTTAAATAAACCATTATGCTTTGTTTTGGAGCATTAAATAAGCGAGCAAGTCTTATTCTTTACATTCTAATGTGGAGCCGTTCTCCCTAAAAAGTTGGGAGGACAGCCTCCAGTAATAAAAACTAAAACCAGCAGGGCACATTTACAGCCTTTTTTTCTTTGGGAGGAAAATCCGATCTGAGGTTCATTAACATTGAGCTTTTCTCCCCTTCATTTATCATCAGATTAGGCAGCTCAAATACACGCTCATAACTTTGTGAGCTTGGGAGTTCCCCGTTTCTAGCTAGGGACGTGACAATTTGCCCCCACAATAATTATTTCATTTAGCGTAGATCGTCCAGGCAGTGAATAATGGATTTTGCCATTATTGGCCAAACTATGTGAATAATGGCTTACAAAAAATAAAATTAAAAATAAACAAAGAAACAAATTAACTAAACTTAATCTGTTTATCTGGTGTGAGCTGCATCCCACTGCTTGCACTAGCAGAGAGAGTTTAAACGAAGGCAGTGAAGGGTAGATTCAGGTGGGTTTATAGCAGGAAATAGGCACAGCAAATTGTTTTATGATTCTAGTAAGCAGCGAGAATGTTTCATAATTTCAAAGAGAAAAGATGAGCACAGCATGGTTTTGGCAAACTACCCTACCAGTTGAATGATGCCCATCTTGTGAAGAAAACTGATACCTCTGAGGCTCTCCTGATTGGCTAGGCCAGGCAGTGTCGGTGGGACCAGCTAATCAGGCCAATATGGGAAATGCAATAAAACCAAAAACTGGATATCCTGACAGCTTAGTGGCTCTTGGGTTTTGGGAAATCCTGACAGCTTATTTGCCTCCAGGGTTCTGGGAAATTCTGACAGTTTAGTGGCTCATGGGTTGTCGGAAATCCTGACAGATTATTGGCTGACGGTTTATTGGTTGTAGGACACCCTTAAAGATGATTGGCTCATGGGTTGTGGTTGTAGTTCACCAGCTCAATACCTCCAATGGCACAAACCAGGTTAGGCAGGACATGCGAGGAGCTCACCAGCTGCCAGACGGTATTGACCTTACATCTTAGGCATTTAGCAGATGCTCTTTTCCAGAGTAACTCACAGTTCACATTTCTTTACATGAAATCCATTAATACAGCTGGATATTTAATGAAGCAATTCAGGTTCACTACCATGCTCGAGGGTACAATAGCAGTGCCCCACCTGGGGATTGACCCTGCATCCTTTGCAGTACAAGCCCAGCTCACTAACCACTATACTACACTGCAGCCCTATTGAGCGGCTGTGGTGTAAACGTGATTGGACGAGGAGCTCACCAGCTCACGGACGGTTTCGATAGGCATGTCCTGAATGGGCTCCCTCAGGTGGCAGAGCATGTGCAGGGACGAGCCGAAGCAGCTGGGCAGGTAGCTCCCGGACACGGAGATGAAGTAGTCCTTCCCCCGCTCCAGGTGTAGCACCAAGATGTCCTCCATCTGCTGCACGCCTGAGTTCAGCTCCATGGCGGTCGAGCGGTTCACAAACACCTCCAAATCAATGTCCACCGAGCCGCCTAGGGACAGCAGACACCACACATCAATATCAAACACTGTGCATCAATATCAAACAATCTGCATTAATACCAAACACCGCGCATCAATATCAAACACCGCTTTCCCAATATTATGGGAGAAAAAGCATAAACAACCCCCCACCCCAAAGAACACCCCCACATCAATATCAACTTCTCAACACCCCACATAAATATCAAACTGCCCAGGGGACACGCTGGGGCACTTTATTCTTTGGAAAGACACTAATATTCTTTCCTACCCAGAGCTTTTCAGCATCGTTATCAGTAGTTGATCATTTTATCTTGTATAGTTTGTTGATTACCTTTATTATTAATCTTTTCATTTCATACTTTCAATGACAGGATGTTTTATTCTAATACATTTGAAATAGAACCCTGTCCTTTTTGTGCTGGTGCAGGAGCACTGTGCCATACAGAGAGGGAGAGGGCATGCCGAATCTCTGGCTCCCTGGGGAGGCGGCTTTGGCAGCGAGCCAATCAGAGCGCTCCGTCAGCGGTGGGGAAAGGTTGCGGAATCGGTGGTCTGTAACCTGATCTCGCAATTGTACCGTTCCTTTCACAGAGCTGTCTGACTCACTCTCCCCAAATCTGGAAGTGCTGAGAGATTTAGAGCCGGGGAGTTAATCAGTTACCATTTAAACAATGAGAATTTAGGTCGACCTTATTTAGCGAGGTTTAGCTATTAACAATTTTTTAATTTGTGTTAGTTTTTTCTCCCTAAGCTTGTCAGTGTTGTTCTTGTAAAATCTTAGAAAAATTGTTCATCAAAGAAAAACAAAAAACCAACATAATTTAGAAAATGTTTTCTGTTATTCCTAAACATTCGATCATTTCTCAGATCACAGGTAAGGTGGGCTCTTACCTGGAGGACAGGTAAATGCGGGTGTGCATGTGGGCAGTTCTCACCCTGTGCCAGGAAGCCCTTGGCTGGGTTGGCAGTCAGCCAGGGCTTGCAGTAGGCAGGCTCGTCAAGCTTCTGGATGAACTCAAACTGGCACGGGACCTGGCCGTCATTGTGAATGGTCAGGGTGTCAGCCCGGTGCTGCATGAACTTCACTTCTTCAAAACAGAACTGGACACACGCGCATGCACACACACACACACACACACACACACACACACACACACGCACACACGCACGCACACACACAACATTACATTACGTTACATTACATCTATTACTCCAATATCTATTCTAATATCCAGAGGAACTTTCAAAAAGGAAGTACTTACAGTACTTGCCAATAAGCCCATTAAATGCACTTACAGTATCCTCTAATTATTCACACCCTTAATAAATATGAGCAAAAGAGCCTGTATGAAGTACACAATATAGGTAATACATTATAGGTATATATAGGTAATTATAAAGTGTATAATTTCCCTTTTTTGAGCTATATAGCTAAAAACGGGGAAATTATATACTTTTATACCAATACAATTGCTCAGAGAAAAATATAAGTAATATTTTCCCCCAAAAAAGACAATGTGTGACAATATTGCTCATTACCTGTAATCTCATTCTCAATCCCATTTAGCAGGGTACTGTAAGTGCATTCAATGGGTTTATTAGAGCAGCAGTGACCACGAAGAAGGACAGTTAACTTTGACAGCGAGCCAACTCAATATTACTCAACAAGCCCGTTTGAAGGCTTAAACGCTGTGCTGCACACCCACGTGCTCCACCCTCCTCTCACCTCTCGCTTGGACAGCGACACGGACGGAATGCACTCGTTCTCCATCTTATCCAGGGTTCGAACGATCTCTTCAAATGTCTTCTTGTAAGATTCTTCATTTACCACCTTAATCTGAAAAAGAGAGAAAAACAAAAAGTCTAAATTATATACATATATATAATGAGAAGGACACCCTGGGTAATGTTCAAGGGTCAGAGGTCAAGGTTAGCTGGGCGGGGGGGATGGGTACTCACCCCAACCTCCAGCAGCGAGCTGACAGGCTTGTGGTCGCTGGTGCGCAGGGTCATGTGACTCTGGTAGTGCAGCTGCTTGACGCTCTTGCCCTTCCACAGGATACGGTCACACCACGCAGGCACACGACACTTCTCGCTGTAGGCGCAGAAACACAGGCGATTTTCCGTTTAAACCTTGCCCCTTTTATTTTATTATTATTACTATTATTATTATTATTATTATTATTATTAACAAAGCAGCAAATTAAGATTTGCTAGCTGAAACGGTTTAATGATTAGCAAGGTTATATTAGGCATTAACTGGCTCCTATACTTCAGATACATTAGTTCTAATTGGTATTATTACAATTTCCAAACCAGCTGAGAAGAAGAGTTGTCACTTTCAGCCAGTGTTAACTGAAGCAATCGGTTCATTGCGTGGGTTCCTCCATTTTCAGGCTCGATGATGGGAGTCCTGGACGTTCAGCACAGTGGCGGTGTAACAATCTGTCACGCCTGGCCCTTACCTGGTGTCCCACTGGTCTGAGCCTGTGTCGTATTTGTAGGTGGGCTGGAACGAGATCTCTCCTTCCACGAAGCCAGTGAACACGGCCTCCTCCTCCATCTGCTTCCTCAGCTGAGTGAGACAGAACCACGAGGGGTTAGTTAACAACATCATCACCGAGGGACAACTGGGACCGGTACAACCAGACCAGACAGGAACACACACACACACACACACGCGCGCACGCACGCACGCAAACACTCACATGTGCACGCACAAACACTCACATACTCACACACACACACGACTAACCAAAACGTACAATCATATGAGAGAGAATATTGGTGAAAATGGATGTTTCATTATAAATTGTCAGTAATCTGCAGGAATTTCACTGGTGTCTAAAGGGTTCAAGTGCTTCTCATAGACCCAGGATTGAATTAGACTTGCAAAACAAAATGCAAAACAGCAGCTGTGATTGAAACATTAATGAAATAAATGAACCTATAGCTACACCCCATGCATCACTACTGAACTGAGGTCAGTTGATAAAACGAATACATTGTTACTGTTTAAGAATAGAGGAAGGACATTTTTAAATCAACACACACACACACACACACACACACACACTGATCCTGGGGTGTTCACCTGGGCATGTGCGAAGTGCGCTCACCTGGTCTTGCCTCTGCAGAGACTGGAAATCTTTCTCCGCAATGAGGTTTTTCACAAGGTCAGCTCCGATATCAAATAACCTGTAGTTCAGATCTCCGACCCATAGGATGATACTGGGAACACAAACAAACAGGAACCAAGTCAGCAAGCCAATCCCTGTGGGATTGTGGGTAGAGGACCCTGAGGGATTGTCGGTAGAGGACCCTGAGGCATTGTGGGTAGAGGACCCTGAGGCATTGTGGGTAGAGGACCCTGAGGCATTGTGGGTAGAGGACCCTGAGGCATTGTGGGTAGAGGACCCTGTGGGATTGTGGGTAGAGGACCCTGAGGGATTGTGGGTAGAGGACCCTGAGGGATTGTGGGGTAGGGGACATACTCGTGCTTCATGATGGTGAGTGGGGGCATGCTGGGGTCCAGCCGGTTGAAGGCCATGCGGGAGCAGATGTCTCTGTAGTCCTGGTTTCTGCGCTCGTACTCCTCCACATGCGCTGCCAGATGGGAGTTCACCATGCAGATGTCCGAGTTGTGGAAGCGGAAACGGACGGCCACCGCGCCTTTATTACCCTGAGTGCATGAGAGAGAGAGAGAGAGAGAGAGAGAGAGAGAAAGAGACAGAGAGACAGAGAGAGACAGAGAGAGAGAGAGAGAGAGAGAGAGAGAGAGAGAGAGAGAGAGAGAGAGAGAGAGAGAGAGAGAGAGAGAGAGAGAGAGAGAGAGAGAGAGAGAGAGAGAGAGAGAGAGAGAGAGAGAGAGAGAGAGAGAGAGAGAGAGAGAGAGAGAGAGAGAGAGAGAGAGAGAGAGAGAGAGAGCCGTTCTGTCAAGACAGGCTTCATCCACACACTTTACATAACTTCTGAACGGGGGCAACCAACAGCTGAGTCAGACAGCAATGCACTTTGTCCTAAAAACTGAAGAATTAATTTATAGATTTGTAGTTTTGGAAGTCCCTGATATTAAACGCCATTTAATAAACAAACGTAACATCTCTTAAGTTTATTCTCATTATGTTGCAGCTTCAATTGTCTGAGCATAACAGCCACAGTGGCATAGTGACGTCTTTGATGGGGAGAAACGGAATGACAGAGGAAGCAGAAACGTTGTTTGTGGATCACACACACACACACACACACACACACACACGGACACACAGACACACAGACACGCACCCTCTGACCTGTGTTCTGCTAGCGCTTTATCTGGCCTTAGAATGTAAACAGTATTCAATTCAAGTGTTCTGTTCCACACATTCTAAATTACTAATCCGGGGGTTTGATTTGGTTACCTCTGGATGACAGGCACACGTGTGTGGAATCAACACATCAACACACCTCCTGAAGGACCTGGATGGGCTACCAGAGCTCTGAGGTCAGGGGCCTTTTCTCTTTGGTTCTCGGTGTATTAGAACTCATTGTGGTTGAAATGTTAAGGTTAATATGGTATTTAGCCTCCAGCTCATATAATTGTGCGTATGTTCCTTGAGGATAAGAGAACAGCGTTAATCTTCTCACCATTCTTCCCATGATTCCCGTGCCCACGGTGTCGACCTCCATCTCGGAGATGTGCTCAGCGTGCTCCCTCTTCACGTAGAACAGCAGCATGATCCCCACCAAGCGCACCAGCTTCACCTGAACAGAGACACTGTTAAGAGTAGAGACAGAGAGACAGGCAGACACGCACGCACGCACACAAAATAAATACTCACTCACTCACTCACTCACGCTCTCACTCGCACGCACGCACGCTCGCACGCACACGCATAAATACTCACTCACTCACACACTCACTCACGCACGCTCACGCACGCACGCACACGCATAAATAAATACTCACTCACTCACTCACGCACGCTCTCGCTCGCACGCATGCACGCACGCACGCACGCACGCACACAGGAAAACAGTGCAAAGCAGGCCTGGGGAAATGGAAGCAGTGTCAGCAGTCGGAGGCATTTAAATAAAAGCTTGTTTCATTTGCTTCCCTGTGCAGCTGGGACAGTGTTAGTTGAGAGAGCTGCACAGATCCCCACGCCCCCCCCCCCCCCTGACTCCCAGATCGGTGATGGCTGGTGCCTTCAGGTGCTGCACGGTCAGCTGGGCAGGGCGAGGGGTGCTAGGGGGATTCTTTTCCCCTGCTGATAAATTGTGCGTTCTACAGAGGAAAAATCTGCAACACAATCTTCCATTGTCTATAGTTTCAAGTGGTTTTTGACCTTCATACATACTTCTACATCAAGTATGTAAGTATGTATTATTATTATTATTATTATTATTAATCATAATAATAATAATAATACTATAAGCAGATGACAAAATAATGAAAAAAGTTGTATTTATTTATTCTCATAACATTTAACAACAAGAGTATAATTATATTAATAATAATAAGTCACGATAATATAGTAACAATAGTGATATAATTATGTAATAACAACAAAAAGAATCATTATTAATATTACCATTATTATTATTATTATTATTAAATCTTATCAAATCAGCGTCAAAGGGCTCTCCATGCTGCATACTGTTCACAGTGAAAAGTGCTCAAGTTTCTCCCTCCTCAGCCACACACCAACGAGCCTGACTAGTTCTTCACCCCGATGTAGGATAACTTGGCCCAACTTCCGGGGATGTGCTTTGCTAATAAGCCAATGAACAGTTACTATTTCTGGTGAAGCACAAACTTGTGTATGTTTGCTTTTTTCTGTTTCTGTTTCTGTTTCCCTTGAGCACTACGTGCTGTGACACACACAGAACATTCTATGTGGTTCTAGGCCTATTCAATTGGTGGCCTGTGTAGTGTTGTGGACCAGCTTTTCCCACGCATTTAAAACTAAAGCAAAAATGTTTGTAAATAAACTAAGCGAAACCAAAAGCCAACTAGCATTTCTGACATTTTATACACTTTCATTTTTTAAATTATTATTATTAGTAGTATTTTTTGTATTTATCTGGCCCCCATGAGAGAGTAACTGAATAGGCCTGATCTATTCTACAGAATTCAAAAGTTTCAAAAACTAACAAATGTAAAAAGAGCAACTGCCTCTACGGGGTAAACAATGGTAGTTCAACCTGCGTAGGGAATCGGCACAAACCGTCAGATGAATCCAGACAATAACTTTGATATTTCAAATGCTTGACATTACATCCATTTAGGAGAGCTCTTATCCAGAGTGACTTACAAAGGGCTTTAAAGCACAGGAGAGCATTAAACTCATCTTATATATAAGAAGACATCTTGTAAGTCGCTCTGGATAAGAGCGTCTGCTAAATGCTTAAAATGTAAATGTAAATGAGCAGTAGCTACAGAAAAGGGTATTTCACCCTCTCTGATCCTGAACGCAAACAATAAGAGCTAGAATCAACAAAAACACAATGTTCGCACAAGTCAACTGCCCTGACAAATATATATAAACTATTTTGTGAACATAAGGAGCATTGCATGAAGAGCATGAAGACTTTGGCACCGACAGGTTTTGCAAACACATTTTGCCTGGTTCAGGATGTCGCGAATATTCATGGCTCATTCCATCAATGGAGACCACCTGCGTCATCTCCAGTGTGGCGACAATGACGATTAAACAGGGGAGAGAGCAAAATTGAAAAGGAAAAACGAAAATACCTTTTTTTTTTTTCTTTACAGTCCTGGAAGGATAAATGATTCAGCACTCTGGAGATATGACACAGGCAGGTAATATGTTCTGAAGAAAGAGTGTTTCCCCCTAAACTCCCAGGCAAATGAGCAAAGCTGTTGAGCGTCTCTGTGTTTTCTGAAGGGTGCTGAAACATTTTTGCCGTTTCCCTTAGATTAATGGCCAACAACAACAAAAAACAATGACTAATCCCATGCACGTTCAAGAGACAGGCCCGTCCATTTCTCATAGACCTGGGCTGTGGTATGGCAATTAAGGAGCATCCAAGTGTGTTCAATTCACAAGGGTGACAAGGTAGGAGGAGGGAAAAAAGCGAACCAAAAAACCCCACTTTACACACATCAACCCTTGATGGATCAGGAAGAAACAACGTCTTTAATCCTCACACATTTGTTTGTTAAGAACAGGACGGATGATTAATAGAAGAACGATGGAAAGCGAGAAGCACTATGAATCTTTTTATCAGCAGTCTGGGGGGAAAAAAAGGAAAAGAGGAGAACGGGGGAGGTGGGATGGTGACAAGATGAAGAAAGGCGTTTAGACCTTAGCAGTAGACCTAGAAGTGTTATTCTGTTGATGGGTAATAATTAGCCTAGCGCACAGGCCCTTAATGACACAGCTAGTCAGCTCACAATGACTGAAAGGTTTGGAGAAGGTCCATTGAAGTTGGTTTGTTTCGTCAGTAACGGAGGGGTTGATCTTCATGCTGATTGGCCTACCCCTTACTGTATTGAACAAATCAAATCGTAACTATTTTCTTGTTGTCTCAGCCTACAGGAAATTACCCAGGTAGGAGGTCCCTTATCAACGGCCAATTAGAATGGAGAATTCAACAAAGCAAATAAATTCTGTTAACTAACCAGTGCCTCGTCACATTTTGGGCAACCATTGGCATTTACAATGAGTTTCAACGAATGCGGGGGAAAAAAAACCTACTCTTAACCCAGGTGTTACTGAGATATGGCTTCCAGGCTAGATAATGATACAACTTGAACGCATGAACACAGTGAGTGTCAGTTGAGAATATTTACCACGAGCACTGCTCTAAGGAAAGGAGAGAACACGACCACATGACCATATCATTCCCATTTCCCACTTCCATGTGGGCAGTGTGAAAGCAACAACTTCCTGTTTTATCCCACAACACCAGACCATTCAGCATAACGAGGATTTGCATGAGCAATTCAAGTGGTTACTCTAAATATTGGTGCTGCATGCAGACACGCGCATGCGCACACACGCGTGCATGCTCGCTCGCTTGCTCGCACACGCAGGCAGGCACGCACGCACGAACACACGAACACACGAGGGTGCAGGAGCAGCAGCATTAACACAAGACAGGGGACGGGGTTAGGGAAATAAGGCCCTTACTAAAGCGTACTTGGCGCCCGGGTGCAGCCCCTCCCCCACAGCCTTCCTCCAGTCCTGCTCCTTTGGGGTGTCGTTGAACAGGAAGGCCTCCTTACTGAGGTCCAGCTCCTGAAACCTGCAACCCAACAGGACAGTTATTACCAGGCCCTGCCTCTCCCAGCCCCTCCCCCCTCCAAGTTCCACCCCTCCCATCCACTCAATCAGCCAATTAGTATACATACATTTTACATTTACATTTTAAACATTTAGCAGACGCTCTTATCCAGAGCGACTTACAAGATGTGCATTAATACATAATAGGAACAATGAGTTTGTGCACGAGGTCAGTGCAGTAATACAGTGATAGACATTGTTGTAGGCAGCTGCATACCATACCTATAACACTGGGAAGGAAAAGGTTAGTAATTATTAAAAATTTTTATATGAGAAGGCAGGGATACATATACAAGAAGTGTTGAGCAAGTCGGCAGTGGTGATGACAATAGGCTAGATGTACAGAATTCAGTGGTAGTGGAGTCTGAAAATGTGGGTTTTGAGTCTCTTGCGGAAGATCGCATCACATCACTGCCGGCCCACATGTATATTTGACCACAGTAAACTGTTTCAAATAGGGACACATGAACAGTCAATCATGAGCTTACCAAGAAATGAGGCTAAAATGCAGGATCACATAAATCTGGGGTGTCAAATCACCTAGTAAAAAGAAACTGTTGCAACCAAGCTGTATTTAATACAGTAACAGTTTTTTTATTTTTATAATCTTTTATACTTGGTTGTCAACCGTTTTTGCTTTGTAAATACGAGGGTGGGAGTTAACGGAAAAGGCAGGAGGGGGTTTTATTTGTTGTTTTGCTGTTTCTGTGCATATATCTTGTATTATTTGTTTTTATCTTTAGATACATACTTTCCTTTCTGTAGTTTATTGTGGACAGGTGTTGAAAATGAGCCTTGGGCTATAAACACTCAATGCAGTGCATCTAATGCTTGTTCTTTAACATTGTGACATGTCCCTGACAAATAAACAAATGATACATTTAAAAACCTGCATTCACCCAGCCCTCGAATAGTTAAGAGCAGACGTTGGCATGAAATCCAGAAATGGATTTGGCCCTGCAGGAGCCCGGGCTTCCAGGACTTACCCCACACAGTACATATCGGGGGGCTCAGCAGTGCACCCCAGCCAGGGTAGCAGGGACTCCTTGGGAAGCTGGCCGTTCACATTGTAGGTGCCCAGGAAAAACCTGCGAAAGGACGGAGAGGCCAGAGTAAGCACACAGCACGTTTACATTCATCATCTACAGGTAACTGGCAAAATAAAGGCAACGCCAACATAAAGTGTCTTATTAGAGCGTTGTGCCACCACGAGGTGCCAGAACAGCTTCACTGCGCCTTGGCATAGATTCTACAATTCTCACCATTCTTCAACAAGAAATTCCTTTATTTGGCATTTTGCGGATGGTGGTGGAAAATGCTGTGTCAGGCACCACTCCAGAATCTACCAGAACCCTTCATTTACTCCAGTGTTTCCTTTAATTTGGCAGTTACCTGTATTTAGTTAATGATTCAAATAAAAAGTTTGATTGATCCTCAGCAGCCTGCCCAGTGGTGAGTACATTGTTTAAAGTAGACCAACATAGTTACAGTACCATGGCAGGTATTGAAGCATTGTGTGTTAGAAGCCTTGTCAAGATAATAATCGAGGTGTCCGTGTGAATATCCTGTCTTTTATCCAACATCTCTTACTAAAACATAGTTTTTTGTGTTTATTTCATCAGATGCTCTTATCCAGAGTGACTTACACAGCTATGATTTATAAAAATAAAAATAAATAAATTTATACAGTTGGATATTTCTCTGAAGCAATTCAAGTTATAAGTAACTTTCTCAGGAGTACAATGGAAGTGCCCCACCTGGGAATCGAACCTGCAACCTCTGAGTTACAAGCTCAGTTCCCTAACCATTATACTACACTGCTGCCCAGCAGCACAAGGCCAGCAGGCAGGACCGACAGGAGGCCGTTTTGATTGATTGAAGACTGGAGCGGCTGCTAGGCCAGCACTTTTAAGTCTATTCATCTGCAATCGATTGATTTTGTCTTGATTTTTGCTGAATAGGTCAAACGTTTGTATAGGTGAATTTGTTGGAATAGGTTGACTTCCTTGAAAAACCTCAATGTTGTAATCAGGCTAGTTGACCACACTAACACCTATAGAACTTATCCTGTGTCTGTTATCCTCGCTTTAGTACTAATGCACATTGTGGGCCTGGCGGATGGCGCAGCGGTCTAGTGCACCACGCTTTGGAGTGGTGTGCGCTGCCCGTCAGAGACGCGGATCGAAACCTGCGTTTCTACCAGACCGGCCCTGGTCGTCAGCCCGATCGGAGGCGGCATTTGGCTCTCTGCCTCCGGGGGGACGGGGGAGGGAGAGCCGGCACGAGTCCGTCGAGGAGAAGGTTAATGGAGTCCGTGGAAGATCTCTGTCTCGAAAGAAGGCGGGGAAATCTCATTCCCGGAGGACGGGCGGCGGACTCGTGGGGGTGGGGAATTGAAAATAAAAATAGAGGGTATAATTGGCTACCAAATTGGGAGAAAAACGGGGGAAAATCTGAAATAATTTATTTAAAAAAAATAATAATAAACTAATGCACATTGTATCCTTGATGAAGGCACTTATTTTGTAAGTTGCTCTGGATAATATCTGCTAAATGACTAAGGCCATCGTGCTGCTGATGAATTCTGGGCCTCTAGTTTTTAATTTGTATTCACAGACTGCGTGGGTCGCTGCTGTACTGCCAGAATTTACAGGATACAATCTGGCAACATCTTAAGGGAAATGAGCCTGTGAGTGGTGAGGGGTAGACAGCATCTGCATCAGCATCCGTCTCCCCTGGCATCAGAGTTTTTGGTGGGGGGGGCTGAGATATTTACCTTTTCTTGGATGGTACAATTTCACCCTCCAAGGGAAAAGTTGGAGGTATGAAATGTGTGGGTGGCCTTCAGCTAGCAGCTCAAAGCTCTGCCCGTCTCCAGATCTGCAGAACTTTGTCATGATCCCCAGTAACGAATGTGCCGGTACGTCAGGAGTGTGAGTGGAACATTTTGACAACTCCCCTGGTAATGCGTAAAGCGGTCTCTTTCACACCGTGACTGCACGATATCATGGCCCTGTCATGAGTCTTGGCTGTGCGCCGTGAGGGAGCCGGAAGAAACGTGGTGGGGGGGCCTGAGCCGTGCTCCTACCTGCCTGCCGTGGAGATAATAGGGGGGGGGATGTCATGATGAGGCAGTGATAGCCTGGTGGTTAATTGTCCTACAGAGCGTGGCATCAACAGCGCCCACGCTTGATTGGTAATGATACGGGAAGCATGAGAGCATGGCAGGGAGGACTAATCCTGCAATGCTCACTTTCAACCAGCAGATGGCAGTTTCCCTGAGGAAATACTGCTATAAACCTTCATACTAGCTTTTAGCCAATGCTGAACACAAGACATGATGTCATGTTCTTTCGCACCCCGGCAGGCCTGAAGGTCTGAAAGACGTATTGTTTTTTCCTTACCCTCCTCATGCCCCACGCCTCGACTGCATTCACCTACTACTGACCTCTTTTCACTGCAAGGCCTTCGTCTTACTGTGAGGAACTCCAGGTCTCTCTGTCTCTCTGTCTGTCTGTCTGTCTGTCTGTCTGTCTGTCTGTCTGTCTGTCTCTCTCTCTGTCTGTCTGTCTGTCTCTCTGTCTGTCTGTCTGTCTGTCTGTCTGTCTGTCTGTCTGTCTGTCTGTCTGTCTGTCTGTCTGTCTGTCTGTCTGTCTGTCTGTCTGTCTGTCTGTCTGTCTGTCTGTCTGTCTGTCTGGTCTGTCTGTCGAGTGTAGGCGTGTATGGGTTAGACTCATCTGAAGCCCCTGATGCGGGTGTAGAGTGTGCTGTGTATAGTGCAGGTGTGTTAGACTCACCTGAAGTCCCTAATGTAGGTGTAGAGGGCCTCGTTCTTCAGCAGCTCACAGCGGATGAGGTTGTCGCGCAGGCCGAACTGGGGAATGGCGAGCATCTGGGCTTTGTTGGAGACGGTGTGCTGGGAGGAGCGCACCAGGTCATCCCGCGCCTCACCTTTCCCCTTACCGCTGCTGAGGACGGGGGGACACAGAACGCGGCACTGGAGCAAAAGCACACCAGCAGAGATTCAACACCTGTGTAGACTGCAGATGAGGGTTGATTGTGTTGATTGGCAACGTAGGGGGCACTGTGTTAATTGGCCAGTAGGGGGCGCTGTGTTGATTGGCCAGTAGGGGGGTCGCTGTATTAATTGGCCAGTAGGGGGCACTGTGTTCTTAAGTTATAATGAGCCACGCACAAACTCATCAGATCCATTTTAATAGCCTTCATAAGCATTCTTGAAAATCCCAATCTTAAAAATGGCCTATTTGTGTTTAGGGTACAAATGTGTTATTCTTCCATTGGCTCAATATTTTTTTCTGGCTTTTTGATTCCCTCTTGAAAATGTGCACTGTGAAGAGCTGCGTGGCAGGCTGACTAAAAATGACTTAATACAACATAAAGATGGATTGGATGTGTGATTGACTGATTGATTCATGTTGGGTTGCAGGTTGGACAACACAAAGTATTCTTGCAATGTTTTTAAGTTACAGCAAAAAGGTCACAGAGCAATGTTGTGGGAAGGTTATACAGCAACCTAGTGGGAATGTGGGGATGTCACGTGTCGGCTGGGGCACTAGAAGCCCAGTTATGCTGCATGGTTAAATTACAGTGTCGTCTTTACAGGGCGTGGGTGTGTGTGTGTATATCGGGGGAAGGGGTGGGGGTGAAATTTAACCCCTCTGCACCAGCACATTTGTCCCAAACAGATCACCACCTAACCTCCCTGTGCTGTTCTCTCCTGTGAGCAGCTCCCCTTACCTCTCTGTGCTCTTCTCTCCTGTGAGCAGCTCCCCCTTACCTCTCTGTGCTGTTCTCTTCTGTGAACTTCTCCCCTCAACCCATCTGTGCTGTTCTCTCCTGTAAGCAGCTCCCCCTTACCTCTCTGTGCTGTTCTCTCCTGTGAGCAGCTCCCCCCTGCTGCCCGTCCCCTCTTCAGCTCCGTGGACTTTGCCGTTCCCCACCGCCGACCTCCCTGCAGGGGGAGGGAGAGGGGAGGGAGGGAGGGAGGGAGGGGAGAGAGAGAGATGCGGCCGAGTGAAAACCTGCAACCTGTGTTGTGTCCTGTCTTGGTTCATTTCCATACACACACTCACTCGCTCACCCTCACCCTCACACACTCACGCTCGCTCGCTTCCTCGCTCCCTCACTCACATACATACATACATAATAATTTTGTTGAACCTGGTGGAGCCAATAAGCCAGGTCAGTGTTTTGGCCTCTTCACGCTCCCTGTCCTGACTGAGTCACTGCCTATCTGCCACCTTCTCCATACTCCCAGATATGGCACAGCAAGTACCTCAACCCCCCAACGTGCTCATCATCCACAACAATATCCTAATTGCATTTTGTTCTGTTGTTTTGTCTCCCTAGACTTCAATCAATTAACATTCATATTAAATGCAATCTAGATCTAAACCTTAAAAATATTATTTTATAGCCTGAAATGTCACCAGCGTTGATGTACATTTCACATTTGAGGTAAGTAGCTACAGGCTTGTTTCTCAGCGTGCTATTGTTGTGTTAACCGTATTTCCAGCGGAGTTCACTTGTGTTCACAACAGCACATGCACTCCTGGCATGTTTTGACCCCACAAAAGCACTCCTCCGAGTATGTTACAAAATATTTTATAGTCATTCATACCACACTACAAATGCAATGAAGTCATTAGTCAGCTAGCAATAAAAACAGAATTGTGACTTGTAAGAAACAAGCCCCATGCTTATAATAGTAAGTATTTTAACCACTGCTCCTGGCTTTTCAACTTCTTCAGTTTTGCCACGCAGCTTAAAATCAATGTCAACCTCAAATCAGATGATACGTGCTGACAGTAAAACTAACTCATTCTTTTTTGGAAGATAACCAAATCTAAGGTACCACGAAGTCGCTGCCATCTTCGACTAGGTCTATCTTATAAAAGAGATTATTTGATCTCATTGAGACTAGGGGTGCCAATTTTAAGAAATGTCCTTGATCGATCGTCGCCCACTTTAAACAATTAATCTTTTTTTTTTTTTTTTACTGCAGAATGTAGCGTATGACAGTGTTTTTTTACCCTCAATCAAAGCTTTATTCAAACTTTTGAGAGACGGGCCTATTTAAAAAGCATAAAACAATAAGAATGAAATGAAACACCATTCAGTAGGCCTAACAACAAAAACAATATTACTTTTGAAATTAAAAGGGCTGCCCGACAGCGGAGGCTCGTCAACTTGAAAACAAAAGAATATAAGATGTTTAAGAATATAAACATATCCACATGTTTGGGGGTGACCCATGTGCGCAGCCTGTTCATTGTAAGACCACCCGCTGAGAACACACGTTCCGACGGAACCGATGTCCCGGGGATGTATAAATACTGTCGTGCCAACTTTTCTAGCCTAGGGAATCTTCTTAATTATGTTTTGGGGAGCATCAATAATGGTCCTATGCATTATATTTGGCCTTTGCTCAGCACCTAACTAGATGCACATTTTGGATGCAAAATATAAGATCGTTCAGCAACCGTTAGCATAACTCAGACGGGTCTCTTTTGTTTCCCTGAGGTGGAAAAAGTTAACACAAATTGGAACCAAGCTCCCAGATGCTCGTGTGGACAGTGTGCGATTCCCTGGGCGCAACTGTTAAAAGTGAAGAAAAAAACTCAGAAATGCGGAAGTAACATTAAGCATGCTAAGTGAATTCAAGAGGCTATTGTCGGCCGAGGTACTGTTAGGCTAAATATAACAAAAATGTTTTGTCGTTGTAAATTGCTTCTTTTGTGAAATGTTGCTTGATATATTTGATAAAATTAACAATGTTTTAACTGTTGTTTCAAAGCAATACTATTACAAACACTTGAGTCTGTGCTATTGGATAACTTCGCTGTGCTGTGATACGTAATCGTTAATTTGATATGCTTGATCGATCAAATTCTTAACGGCGATTCATCGATCGTCGATCAATCATTAACCTCCCTAATCGAGACGTACAGGTTGAATTAAAAACCATCAAACTTTGCAACCCCTTGTGAGTCGGGTCAGGTACCACGGGTGAATGGCAAAACATTCAGTTGGAAGGTTCACTTGAGTGTCTGTAAGGTTGGGTACACTTTCCACTTTTAAGTATTCTTAAAAAAAAATGTTGCCTTGTAATTTCATTCTGTAGAAGTATGAGTGTCACGAATAGTCTATGTGGGTAATGAGACAGAATCACTAATACTTTGCACACAGACACACTTACTTCACAGACAGACACAGAGACACACTCCACAGATACACACTCCACAGATAGATAGATATATACACACACACACACACACACACACACACACACACACACACACACACACACACACACACACACAATTGTCAAATCTAATGTTGCAGACTTGTACACTAATGCACCTTGTTAGCTGGCTACATTTCTGCATCACGGCCAGACAGAAACATTAGTAGACATATTTTAAGAACAGTGCGTGGGAGCGTCTTTTCTTTTCAAGATTACTCTACCCTACATATCCAACGCACATTGTGCACCAGATATGCGAGTGCTTCTCCTAGGCCCAGTTGGCGGTTATCGGGTCGGGTAGCAGAACAATTTCTTGTGGGGCGGGCCGGGATGTGGACATAGCTTGTCCTAATGGCGGGTGGCGGTTCAGGTGCGATATCACTGTGGCCGGTGCAGGTCGGGTGTGGGTTACAAAAAACGGACCCCAGCAGGACTCCACTTTGCGACGCTTTGTGATCGTGATGGCATTCCTCGTCGCCCCGCAGTGTCTCCTGCAGCTCACACACAGATCCCCGCACAGTGCACTTTTCATACCAGGTGTCCTGGTGCAGACGCTAAGCGGTAAGCACGTCGCATTAAAGTCCAATCCCTTTCCTTCCTCTGTGGATTACAGTCAAACAAGACCAACCCCCCACCCCCTCAGCTGAGTCACACCGGTGATCTAAGGTGAGGGGGGGGGGGCATACAAACTACAGGCTTCCTGAGGAGACAGAAACGAGGATGTTCCAGGAAGAAAGGCGCCCAATTGGCAGAACTTTCTCTGCTCTCTAGCACAGGTAAGCGGTCTGAGCTCTTTATCTGGGGAGAGACAATGGAATGTTTGCCTTCGTAGACTGATAGTGAGAACAGAGCAGGCCTGGGGGTGGGGTTTAAGCCACGACAACAGCACTAAAAAAAGATTCTCAAACAAAATGAAGCCTATAGCTCTATCAATCACAGGATACAGTGCTGCAATGCTACACAAAGTAGTAATCAGGGGTAACAGTGAGAGGGACCCACAGGATACAGTGTTGCAATGCTACACTGCACAGATGTAACAGGGTGACCAGGACTTTGTGGTGGGAAAGGGAGGTTAAATTAACTCCATCGTGGGTGGAGCTTCAGTCACCTGTCAATCAGTGACTTGTTTGAACCAATCAAAAGATTTGTCTCTCCAAAGCCAATCAAAAATATTGGTTCAAATGTATCTTTTTTATTTTTATTTGTCTGGGACATAGCCAAATCATTATTACAATGTTAATAACAAGTATCAGATACATAGCATTGTGTTTGTAGCCAAAGGCTAATTTCAAAAACCTGTCCCCATAAAAATCAATAATAAATAAATAATCAATAAATCAGTGAGTCACTGATATTTCTGCCCATTTTGGTCTTCCAAAGCCTCGTTTTTCCTCATCATTACATCACAGAACCTGGGGGGGTGTTTCACAAAGCTAGATTACAGAGTTAGCTGGCCAACTTTGTCACTATTTTTATTGTGAAATTCAATTGGATGGAATCCTGAGTATATAAAAAAATATATATATATCTGAAGGTTATGTGGCTAACTCCTCAGTCCTGCTTCGTGAAATAGCTCACTGATGATGATGAAGAGGGATAAAACCACCACTGCGTACGCAAACACTAATCAGGACAACCAGTTCTGGGTCAGCCGACCTCTGTTTTTCTTCCTCTCCTAGTTTCACTTTATCTGTGTAGCTTTTAACTCGGCTTCAAAACTGCCATGATATGCAAACCCAACAACCACACAATGATACGTCCACAGCAAGTCTACCCACAAGAGTCTTTGTGTTGTGAAGGTATCAGAGAGCTTTCTGCAGTAAAAACATTGTATTTGTGTCGAATACAATGGTGAAAAACTGACTGGTGGGAAGCATTTACATTAACATTTACATTTTAGGCATTTAGCAGACGCTCTCATCCAGAGCGACTTACACGGTTTACATTTCTTTACATACAATCCATTTATACAGCTGGATATTTTTACTGAAGCAATTCAGGTTAAGTACCTTGCTCAAGGGTACAACAGCAGTGCCCCACCTGGGAATTGAACCTGCAACCTCTGAGTTACAAGCCCAGCCCCCAAAGCAGGCTTGCAATATAACATAACATAACATAATATGCCATTTATCAACTGTGACAGGCCACGGTCATGTTCTAGGGTTACCGTGCATGAAACTGAATGGTCAACTTACATACAAGTAGGCCTACTTGATACATACTACTATAAAACACACAATTACATATAGAGGACGTGCAGCCATGTGACACACACTGTTTACTCTGCCATGCTGGATGGCAAAAAGCAGAGTGTGATATACGCAGGTGTGTGGATAGGAATGCTACTGTGGGATGTTTTGGCAAAATCCTAGTCCTAGTTTGTATGTAGGGCTTTCTAAGAAAGTGGAACATTTGGACAATGAACAAAAGGCACGATATATTGCAAAATGTTCAATTGTTGGAGTGCGGGCTCCTTATAATTTTCCCTCAACCATGCTTCAGCCGATACGGAACTGCCAGACAGGCGATCTGCCTGACATAGCATACCACGACCTGTACAACTACTTGGTTAATCAGCAGTCATATTTCACCGGGAAGGCTCTGAAGGCATTTAAAAGTCTTGGGGCTTACAAATACTTCGTGGCCGGTTGGGTGACTGGGATCGATCTATGGAAGGTGCCCAACAAGGCTTGTTTTTGATCAAGTCCAAGGTGAGCTGGATTTTCATATCCCATGTTGTTAACTAGCTAGTTTAATTTGAACTTGATTCAAGGGGCTGGATCCATGATAACATTTTACACTTAGCTAACAGTTAGCCCAGTTCCAGCTGTTGCTAATCATGGACAGAATGGGGCATTTCGTATGCATACTGTGTGAATGCTGTGTGAATTATTATTAATACTAACCCTGAAATACCCTGTAGTAGCAAATGATATAGCAGTAAATACATTGAAATCTGTTATTTTTAATGCCTTCCCAGCATAACTAGCCAAATGTGCAGCTGCTAATAGTGCTAACTGGCTAGCCTAAGTTAGCTAACGTTAGATAGCTTACTCTGTGGCCACTGCACTCCTAAAGGACACATTTTTATCTCCTTGATTGAGAGGGCAGATGGTTGTCAACTTAACGTTACCCGAAATGAAGTGTTCACTGCAAATTTGGCTAGTTGAGCTAGGTTGCCAATACTTTCTCTTCTGTGCCGCCACCCACTTTGACCACCTCTCTGCTTCAGCCAGGTCTAAAAACATCACCTGCACGTCCCCTATAGGTATATATACTGCCATTGGAAAAGGGTACCACCTGTACCAGCTGTACCAGATTTACTCATGTGGTGCCTATGTTTTGGCACTTGTGTGTATAAAAATTAATATTTTTTTAATACACATATATAATTTGAATATACACACATCATCAATTTCAGCACCCCTTAATGGGCCCTTAATCTAAGCAGAATTATCTGAACCGAGCCAAGAAAAACAGCATGCCTTTCCAGGCCTTTTTTCTCCTGGTTTCCCCCCACTCTCTGGTCAGCTGAGCCGAGGGGAATTGTGCGACGGTGAGAAACGGCAGCGTCTTATTGCAGTGTGCGAAGTTAAACACTGGAAAACACTGCATGTATACTAAACAGGCCAGAGAAAGGAAAGGTCTATAATTAAATGCACCACACAAAGAAAAACACACACAGAAGGCAGAAGAGAGAAGAGACAGAAGGGGAAAGAGAGAAGCAGGAACACCATGCTGGACTGATGTGCTGTAAATAAAATGCCCGAAAACAGAGCAAGTGGGCCAGGTGGTGAAGGCTGAGCTCCCTGCAGGACAACGGGGTAACAGGAAATGGAAAACATTGTTCCGCGCTTCCAAAGGGAAACTCCCTATAAAAAAACCCACACACACTGCATGTTTCACACTGAGCAAGCTTCCCCCTATCACACTGTTCTCTGCTTCTGAAGCATAAAAAACTGCTCTGTGCATCCCAACTAGCATTTCCCTCTTTGTCAAGCACCAGAAGTGGAGGACCCACAATGTATCATTTCCGAGACTTGGGGAAAGCAGGTACCGAAATAGCACCCCCCAATGAATTGCGATTTGAGCCACACCAGGTTTTACAAGAACCAGGTTAGTGCCGTGAGTGGATTCCACCAGCAGGTGGCGCTCACTGGCATGGAACCTGGAATGGCTCAGACTGCTACTGCGAGTGTCCATCCATCCCTAGACTGCTGACCTCTTGATTGCCCGCTATACACAGGTATTGCTTTTATCTTCCATATTGTTTCTGTCTCCCTCTCCCACTGCTGGGGTGTCTACCCCGAGTCCCCTCCACCTTCAAAACCTGCCATCTACACCCCTTGTTCCAGCCTGCTACCCCACCACAGGACCACTGGTTCTAGTTGCCTAGAAATAAATTAGGTCCCATATTGACTTGTCTTACATATGACCGCTGTCATTACAACCTCAGACCCTGGACCGGGCAGAGGAGGATGGGCTCCTGGTTCCTCCTGAGGTTTCTTGCTATATGTTCCACCCATGGAGTTTTACCTTGCCACCGATGCCTTAGGCTTGCCTTTGTGGGGATTCAGGCCAGGATCTGCTGTAAAGCATATTGTGACAAATGTTTTGTAAAATGCCTTATACAAATGAAGTTTGATTGATTGAAGAAACGGCCCCGCTGAAGATAAATGCCTGTGAATGATCAACAATTTCACAGCATCTTTTCTACATTCCAACCAATGAGCTGCTTCTACAGCACTCTGGGGGGGAAATGGAGTTATGGGCGGGGCTCACTTCCTGTCTGTGGTTAGCCCTTTCTCTCACTCTTATCTGAATTCACAGAAAGAGCATGCAAGAGGGGCAGCAAACAAAGTGCTCCATATGGTTTTGGACGCCACTCGGAAAGGAAACATTATAAATGCTTTATATTAATCCCTCGCATTTTTACCATTCTGTGAGGGGTACGGACTTCAATAATCTGCTCAACAATCTGCAAGAGTGCAGCTGCACATGCCCTGCACTCTAACCACAGGAAGGGTTAAGCTCCAACAGCCAAGCGATCAAATATATGAGCTGTGCACTCGTGTTTTGGGGTTTTACATTGTTGTTTGATAATAGTTCAGTTGCAAAAACAAATTGAAATATAAACGATAGCTAAAGTGAGCTGAGATAGCTCCAGGGCTATTGCGTGAGATTCAAAGCCTAACATTCTGGGCTCACAGTTTGTTTGTGTGTATGTGTATGTTTGTGTGAGTGTCTGTGGGTTTTTGTGTGAGTGTCACCACAGAGATGATAAAAACCCAGGCAATTACAGTTAAATACACAGCTTGTCACACGGCAGTCCCACGTCACCAGAATTTGCTTCTCCGGCTACCCTCAATTTCAGTCGGTCTTGAGCACACTAAGGGAGACAGACAATCTCTGCTCATTGTTATTAGAAGCCTTGGACAACCTGACTGAAGACACAGAACAAAACTGAGCACGACTAGATCCGTTATGTGCACCTGGAACTCCAGTTATTTAACATTCCGCTCTCATGGTGACTTAAATGGAGTTGTTCACACAACAGTACCATGTGACTCAAAACCAGCTCCCCCATTCGTCAACACCTTCAATTTCTATCGATCTTGATCTGAAAAAGGCCAGCAGCAGACTGACAACATGTGAACCAAACTTGCAGGGGGAGATTCAGCATGCTCAATCTTCAGATCTGAGGAGATCCTTAAAGAAATACAGAATATTTCCAGGCATAAGGACTCACGCACTAACTGATCAAATCAGTGATCAAAGTTTATTTGAGTCTATATATATTCAATCAGTTGTGTGGAGAGGCCTTTAATCACATGACAAGTGCCTTTTATGGTTGGCCATGGTAATTTAGAACGGTTATGTCTTCGACGAGAAGGTTTTTACGTTTTCTTTCTCTTTATTTTGCAGTAGGAACTAGAGTTTTAGAAAGTCTGCTGACGGCTACTGGACGTTAGTCTCTGGAATTCAACATGTCACATCTTGGATCCGCTGAACCTAACTCGTTGTTATCGAAACAATCATTTAAATTGTGACCAGTCATGTTTATGTGGACTGTTTAAGTCTTTACTCGGTAACATTCTAAGAATTTTTTTCTCCTCGCTCCTCGTGTTTTGAACTGAACTGAAGAGTACAGCAGAATTCTGTATTGTTTCAAATAACATTAAATTTAACAAAAGGACAATCTGTAATTTAAAAACCAACAATTCTGATTCTGAGAATATTTGTTCAAGCAGCATGTCCAACACAATCAGTCGTCTGTAATCAGTCGTCGAAATATTGTGGTTTGAGCTGGGCTCTTCCGAAGAACAAATATTCGCTCAATTACACTCTAGTATTGAGTAAACAGATGTTGCAGTGAGCAAAGTCGATGCACCAAGAAAAAAACAAATCAAGTTTGCGTTCCAGATTTGCAACGCAAATCCAATAAGCTAAACCACATATAGCAAGCTAATCTTTTAAAGTGGTAGGTGATGAGAACATTAAATCGTTGGGGCAGTGCAGTAGCCTATAACCGCTACTTCGATTTATTCAGCTGAAAGTTAAAAATTGACATCCTGTCGCTATATGACGTTAGCTAAATGGGCAATGGCAGCTAGTGAAGTTACTTATACATTTTTAAAATTCTTTAAACACATTAGTCGTATCCTTCATATTTTTGTACCCATCTAGCTAGTATTAGGTCACTTTT
The DNA here is from genome assembly GCA_029706075.1 of Aldrovandia affinis. Taxonomy (NCBI): domain Eukaryota; kingdom Metazoa; phylum Chordata; class Actinopteri; order Notacanthiformes; family Halosauridae; genus Aldrovandia; species Aldrovandia affinis. Next base: position 4,909,940 of record JAINUG010000050.1, on the reverse strand, counting down.
CAAGCTGATCCAGTAAACCTATCCAGCCAACTAGCACGCTGTAGCAATTCAACAAATAATCCTGGCTAACACTAGCCTAACGTTGATGACAGCGCGAAATGGACAGGGATCCGCATAACCAGCTAGTTAACATACAGCATTGTAGCCTTGAAGAATCACATAGGAATCAATATAGGAAGCTCGATCATAAAATCAGAAAACCTTGCAAGCAGTGCATTCGTTTGTCTGTTGATTTATAACGAAGCCTAACGCCAGTTAGCTAGCGACATTAAAGCAATACCACTAGCGCTAGCTACCTCGTCAACACCAAGTTTGCTAACAAGATATCGTTAAGTAGCCAGCTAGCTATGTGGATAAGAGTATTAAGAGTTGCTAACGCGTTCGCTAGCTAAACTTAGATACAAATATCTTGTCAGCTAGCTACATTCGGAATCGTAGGACTTTCACACAGAAATCTCTATGCAAGATGTCATCAACCCGCGTAGAAAATGAAAATTCGCTTCTTACCAGTTTCCTTGATAACATTAGGCATTTCCCTTTATCCTCATTCTCATTCTAAGCGAGCTACGAAGACCTGTTCCTGGTGCGCGAGTCTTTCTCCTGTGTGACATCAATAGAGTAAAGTGCAACTAGACCAAAGTAATCGACTGGAGGGAAGGAATGTGTGAATTATGTTTCGCACTACGCAGTAGCCAATCACCGCCGTATAAATAGAAAAGATTTGTTCTGGTAGCTGATGGCCTGCGTGAAATAGTTCACCGAACTATGCTTTGTATTACTGTAGTTCCCACATCTCACTTCAGGGCAAAGCCCTCAGATCAGACATTACTTAATGCAGTATGTGATCTAAAAGTCGAAGTTGAATACAATAGCCAACATCCGCCACTTAATTCATCGCCCCAAACTTAATTTGACCTAAATATGTTTTTTGGGGAGGGGGGTTTAAGAAAATAAATATGTATATTGTCTGACACAGGGCAAAGGAAGGCCAGTTTTGGGGAGGGGTGAGTGCAACTCAGGTAAAGGTTCTCTTACAGTCCTCCAGGAAGAGCAGTGTCACCCCTTAAAAAAAATAGAACATTTCAGGATGGTAGCCACATGCTGAAATACAGGTCTGAGCACTCTCCAGGGTACATGGGCAGAGTACAGGGTAAGTCACATCACAGGCCAAGCTGCCAAATTGCCTCTACAAGGGTCTTCCTGAGCCTGACGCTGCATTAAGCCGACTTTGATCACTGACAGGACGCACTGAGAACAAGGACATCTTAAAGCCACAGACATTAAGGCAGGGGAAGGGGCTAGGCCTGAGCGTTGCACTTCCGATATCTGATATCGCCTTGACAGCAGCAAGAAGAATGTAGCATACCTCGGGGGCATTCGGCAGCTGATGATGTCACTCTCACAGGCCTCACACAGAACTTCCTTGCCACTAGTCTTAAGTAGCTGATGGTATCGCCTCTCCTTCAATGAGCAGGAGAAGGCATTCGCCCTAGTGTACCTTTTATTAGTATTAAGTACCCGCAGAGGTGACGTCGCCAGCGTATGATTACATAGAAGTTTTTTCCGTTTTACCCACTTACAGCTGCGACTCGCTGACTCAATATTAAAAGGTAATTTGGCCATTGATGGAAATACTAGAGAGAGGGAGAGGGAGAAGGAGAGAGAAAGAGGTGGCTTGCCTGATTTCTTCAACTTGGAGAAAGGCGGGCCCCGTGGCACACTGGTCTGTCTGGCTGCCCCTGGGCCTTTAGAAGTCTTGCGATACTTGGTGAGCCACTCAAACTGGGAGGCCGGCACTTCACTGGGAGACTGCTTACACACCTCTGAGAAAGGATGAGACAATGCACATGAATGTTCACACACACACAAACAAGCTCGCGCGCGCACACACACACACACACACACACACACACACACACACACCAGTTGAGGCTGATGTGCTCTATTTAACAAATATCTAGTAGTAGCATCAATGGCTCTGTCAGACGTGTCCACGTGTCCGACGTGTCCACTGACCCACCTTAGCAGCACAATAGGTCAGCTTGCCCGAAGCATTACATTACAGGCATTTATACAGCTGGATATTAACTGAAGCAATTCAGGTTAAGTACCTTGCTCAAGGTAAAGTGCCCTGGGCACGCGGCATTTTTCACGACAGTAGTTTCCCCATGCTCTGGTGAGTAAAGAGGATGTAGGCATGTTTATACTGTAACATGTGAGAAAGAGTCTTCAGCAAACATTACTCAGCAAGGGAGTACAGTCTCATTCACAAAACAAGAAGAAGAAGAAAAAGAAGAAGAAGAAAAATAAATAATAATAATAATGACCTCAACTCATTCATTTTCAAGAAAGCCCCAGAGAGGCCAGGTGTGATAGTGTGATATCAAGTGTGATATCAGTCCCATAGCTTTCCATGCAGATCTGTCATCCCCTCCTGTCTTTGTCTAAAACAGGTGAGACCAAAATAACAACAGGGCGCTTTCCTCTCGACTCCCCTCATTTCAAGTCAATGCCAGTTCAACCAAGGCTTTCAGAAGCTCAGCAACCTCAGTGATCACACGGGAGAACGTGCCTCCCATTTCATGCCGTTTTGTGTGAAACCTCTTTCTCAGAAGAAAAGATGGCGGATGGCGAGCGCTACCCTTTTCGGCCTGCCCTGGCTCTTTTGGCAAAGCAGCCGCATGCAACACTACAGAGTGTGCGCTGTTTGGATCAGGAACCAGAGATTATATCCAGGCTTCAAAACATGCGAGCACTGCACCCGTTCACCACCCAGCAGCAAGGTCTAAACTTGTTGTTTGAAATCATAAGTTCCCTGAGGGCACAGGGGAACTAATACAGATGAGAGGGCAAAAACTGTAACCACAGAAAGGCGCAGAGATAAAAGGCTGACTTCCCTCATTTCTCTGCCGATTCATCAATTATGTCCCACAGCGGTTCACTGGTGGTTTCACACGTTTCCTGAAAGAAGCTTGTACAATTCTTTCATACCTCAGGGGAAATGTAATGGCCGTCAGACCAACGGAAATGATCCCCATAGCATGAAAAAGGACATATTTCACATCACTGCCAGGACATTTCTACAACCTTGCCCTTGGATTGCAGAAATACAGGTCGCAACACCGCAGCAATGGAAAAGGAGACTATAGGAGCTATACTGTATCTATTATTATTTTATTTTATTTTTTTGGGGGGTTTCCATTTTCTCTTTTTGGGAATCACCAGTATTATTTAGCATAACCAGGGAAATCGTGCCAGTCTCAAGCCAAGCATTTCCTGCCGCTAATTCGTTAAATAATATCTGCAACAGAAATAGCCCTCCTCTGTGTATTCATAAATAAATACATAGACTCCTGTTCAGCATAAAATGCAGTAGCATTTCATAACACAAGGCTCCACTACAAAATGCTACGTCACTCTACCTCCACATCAAAATGCACCACAGCTTTCAAACACACTCCGAGTTCAGGAGATTTTTATCCTCTCCTGTCTCTGTGTAAAATAGGTGATACCACAATAACAATTAGATCAAACTACACACTGTCTTCAACCCCCCTCATTTTTCCTTTCTTACTTTTTTCAGAAACACATTTCACATTTTAGGAATTTGGCAGACATTCTTATCCAAAGCGGCTTACAGTTTTTACATACAATCCACTTATACAGATGGATATTTTACTGAAGCGATGAAGGTTAGGTACCTTTCCCAAGGGTACAACGGCAGTGCCCCAGTTGGGAATTGAACTTGTGACCACAGAGTTACAAGTCCAGTTCCTTAACCAACTAAACACATAAAGGGAAAGTCTGTCACCATATCTGCACATCAAAACGGGGGCACAGCAAAATCAAGATGGCTTCCGTTCTTGTATAAATGATTTGTGTGAAGGCTAGCAATGGGGGATCCACACTCGAGTATCGATACCTCAGATACCAGCTGGACATCAGAAGTATCGATACAGATGGCAAAGTATTGACATCGTTTTAATGCTTAAGCAAAAATTAAGAGTGACATAGAATCCACACTGTTAATTGCTTTAAGTTCTTATTTCTAGTGATAACTGAATATGTTATGATTTGTAAGTTGTGTTTTGTGCTGCTATTTTGAAAGAGCTGTTAATGAAGTGAAAATGTATGGTTTGCATGCACAGCTGCACTTTCTAACACAGGCTCTCCCCACATGCTCTTTCTCTCTGTGAGGAGTGGTGCCGTTAGCCACACGCGAGTGCTACATTTGCTAGCTATCTTGTTAGCTAGTCAGTTCTGTTTGAAACACTGGTATATTGCAGTATTCCTCCTATATTGCTAGTTAGCTAGCTATATCTGCACATCCATAGCCACTGTATATGCTGGAGCATCCTGACGAGTCACAGTTAGCAGCGTGATGTATATTGAAGGGCATTGCCTTACTAAGTTTCAGTTTGGCTAAGATCATAATCATTACCACTGATACTGGGTCACACAATACTTGTCATCACATCAGTATCACACACACACACCTCATCACACACACACACACACACACACACACACACACACACACACACACAACACATAATCAACTTGCAACCTCACAATCAACAGCCTCATCCTGTTCCCCTTGCTGCTGCCGAGAGCTTGTGCATCGAGCACGACCACATTACAAAAAAACAACGCTCACTCGCTTCTGCCTTTCACGCAAACCGCAACTATCGTCTCATCGGCTGCCCCCCCTTACCTTTAGAGTTTCTCGCATTTTTCACGTTGTTGAGTCTGTCCGACGCAGTTCCAGAGGTATCCATAGTTTCCTTTCTGGACTCAGACAGAGATGATGTGGGATTGGCTCTTGTTGGCATGGCACAGAACTGTGGCTGGGGAATGCGGCCCTAGCCTTTCATCTGGTCTCGGGGGAACAGCCTGCCATGGTGTGAAGTCGTGCACCGGCGGCAGAACTGACACATGCTTATCAAAACTCCTCCTACCCTGATGCTCTCAACAGTCGCTCCTCAGAAGTCAACTCATCCCGTTCTGTATTTTTAAATTAACAATGGAAAACAGGAACCTAAATAGTGGGGGGAATCAGGCCTTGAACACTACCCTGGATTCCAAACAATGTTTTTTTTTTAAGAGGCTCTTTTCCTGGTTTTTGAAAACTTTTGACTAAATCTGGACTTCAGTCTGTGTCAATCTGAATTTGGTGCAGGCAACAAACTACAGTACCGACAGCTAAACTCCACCCCTCCACTCTCTCTCTTTCCTCACTCACTCACTCACTCACACACTCACTCACTCACACTCACACTCACACTCACACTCACACACTCACCACTTTTTTTAAACTTGTTTGAGAGATAAGATTATCACCATCAAATTAGTTTTTCTGGTTTAATCTCAAGAAACTAAGTAAATTGTGTCGGCCTTCCGCAATGTCAATGGACGCTCTGTGTCTATGCCAACAGTATCTCGCTTTTTTCCCCTCTTCAATGTTGTGTCGTCATCGGAGGGCTCAGTCCCCAACAGACAGACTGACTCTGATGCCAAAAACTCCCCTGTGTTTACCTCACGCCCACACTGCGCTGCGTTGCTTCCTCATTCACATGTGGGTCAATGGAGAAAGCGCCCAACCAGCCCGGCAGGTTTTTTCCCCACTAACGGGACGGGAAGGCACAAAATTTGCAAGAATTCAAAGCGAATCCCTCTGCTCAGATCCCTCCTTACTGTACTTACTGTAGGCGTCACACCCGATTGGTTCTGGGGTAATACCTGTTAACGAACAAGCTTTCAAGGGCTGCACAATGCAGTGGCTGTCCTGCCTGCCTCTGTGGTTGAATGACCGCTGAGATTCCTGGTCCTAAGCTAGTCCTCTCCACTACTTGAACACTGGAGACAGAGGTTTTGTCAGTGCAGCACAATGGTTAGGGAACTGGGCTTGTAACTCACAGGTTGAAGGTTCGATTCCCAGGTGGGGCACTGTCATTGTATGCTGAACTAACCTGAATTGCTTCAGTAAATATCCAGCTGCATTAATAGATTGTATATGACGTCATGTAAACTGTGTAAGTTGCTCTGGTTAGCTGTTTGTGTAAGTCGCTCCTCTTCGTTTGGATGAGCACAGTGTCTCCCGTGTTTTAAATTATTCGTCTAGCTGTGTGACAGGGTGACACTAAAATCCAGGTGCTTTAAATAGCTCTTCAAGGGGACTGGAAATGGCTCCTCTGCTCAGCACTTCCTGATTACTTCCAATCTATACAAAAATCGAAAAATCTTCCTAGCAGGTTTGCACATTAACATGAAACCAAAAACGCCTTCTGGCGACAGCAGTCCAAAGTTCAGGAGTATAACAATCTCACTTCGCTGCTATAAAGAAATATTGATTTTAGCATTGATTCTTCCTCCCAGACAAACTTATCAGTAAGTTTCGGGCTCTTTTCTCTGCAACACCAAGGCCTGCATGTCAAGATATTTGTCTACCGTCTATTTTGATTTACTTTATTCAACCACGGAAGAGTCCGTGGTTAAACGAGATTAAAAATCTATTTTCTGATAGAGCTTTGGCCAAGAAAGGAGGCCAGACAGACACACAAGCTAAACATTACAATGGCATTCACATTAAAATGACCAGCAAGTTATCATCAGTAACTTATTATCATCCCGGTAAAGGGATTTGGACCCTTAAATAATAACCAACAACTGGAGCGCAGATGGTAACTACTGGACCACATCTTCACAATTCTGCAAAGGAATAAAGAGGGAGGACAGACAGGGGTGATGGAATAACTGGTTATGCCAAAAACACATAGGTACCACTCACTGGGCCCCGTTCCATCTGCATAGCCACTCTCAAAGAGCAAACCACGATAAATGAATTGCTCGCTACGGCCAGTTTAATTGTTGGGAGGACTGACTTCGCTCGTTTGGGGAGCACCGCTGCCAACATTTCTTTCCCAATATTTCACGGCGTAGGTCTGCAGTGCTTTTTTTCGGGACCCAACAGTGATACGATTAATAAAGAGCACATCTGGGCCACATCTGAACCATCGCATTAGGGAAATAAACAACGAGCCGTTATAGATGGAGATTGCCTCTTACCGCTCCAGGCCCGGTTGACCTCACTAAGAAAGAGACGCGTGTGGGACCCGAATGGTAACCGCACCTCCAGCTCCAGCTCCAGGTCCAGGTCCGTCACGCGCACTCTCGTGTCCGCGCCTGAAAACCGCGGAGGCCCAATGACGTCAACTCAAGAGCTCACAAACCTACTCGCCATCGTACATTCCTTTTGTCATTAAAGCATCACCAATAACACTTCATCTTGTTATTTTTGTTAAATAATATGCTATCTTTCCTAAAGCAAAAAAACATGCAGATAATCGAAGATGTATATGAAAATATATATTATAGCTTATCAGAGAGTTGGGTGTGGCAGTATGTTAGGTGACCAGTTAAGTGTGAGAGCATCAATAAAAACTCACCCACTGCAGCCAGTTCTTCGGGTGACGAAACTGTGGCAAATGGGAATTGCATTTAATTATTTATACATTCAAATCTCAGTCCTAGATTAACTCCACAGTCCTTTCTCAGTAGGCTAATAAGTAATAATAATAATAATAATACAATCAAACCAATACATGTGACCGAAATGTAGGCTAATAATGAGGGAGAAAATGAGTCTGATGTTAACATAATTACTAAAACTACCTAAACTACTCATCACTGATGTCATCTGCATTAGCCAACGTACACCCAACACATCTTGAAGCTATTTATTAGTGGAAAACCACAATGGATGTGCGCAACATTTAAGCACGAGCAAGGGCACGGTAGGTGAACAGAATGAAGATGCAGCGATGTGTGACAGGCAGCAGGTACGTGACCCTCGCTCACCTTCCACGATAGCGAAGTCATGGGAAATGGGGAAGACCAAATCAAGCGTGACGTCATCGCCGGTGATGGCCATTCTTCTGTGAGTGAACACAAATAGCCTTTGGGAGGCAGAGGTTTGCCAGGGAGACGGTGAGAAGACAGTACCTCCCCTGTTATTTTAGATCACGGAGCAATAGGACGTGCGTCCGACACAGAAGATGAATGAGAGAAAATACGGGAACAAACTCACGCGTGCTCATTTTCGTGATGCACCAAACCGAGCAGCCTACTTTCGGTGACGCTATCCACCAGGAGAAGACATTGGACGGCATGTTTTGTAAACTCAAGGAAATGTAATACTAACCCACACTTTATTTTGAAGTGTGGACAGTGTAGAGACAAGCTACGTTTCAGGCTAAGATATCAAGAACATGTTGCCTTGTTGAACAACACGTTATAAAAACACAGTTTGGAGGTCATTACATATGATATGAAACACTATAGGCTCTGGCAAGCAAAAGCAGTTATTTGTAGCAACAGTTGTTTAGCAGGTTTACTGCAAAAGTCTACTTTAATACAATATCGCCACCTAGTGGGATGTATATAACATTACAAAATATTTTCACGACTCGCAAATAATGCACTGGGCATGCTCAAAACATTCGCCAGTAAAGTTCAGTATTGCGTACGGCATACTTGTTCATATTGCATGTGCTGTTAAAAACAAGGCATTGTATAGCCATAAAGACATTTAGCTCGACGTGAGATTGAAACTACGAGGTCATTTAGTTATATCAAAGCCAATAGTTCGCCTACTGACCCTGCTTGTCGGCTCCAAGGCCTCGCCTTCGGGCCAGTATCCTCAAATGCATCTTCCTCAAAAATTGCGCGAGCAAGCTAACCACAAAGCAGTTAATATGACACTTGAGTGTTATCAAACCATATTCAACCGTCTCGTTTACGACACACGACACAAACTTTTCAACAAGACCATTAAATTCGTTCCGTATTAAACCCCAGGTACAAGAGGATACTATGATGCAGTTTTCGTCTTCTGTCAGAGTCTCTTGAATTGCTACAGACTGATCCATTGCAGAGAAAACCGTTAGCTAGTGAGTTATTTCTCCGGATACCCAATCCCCAAAAAACGCTGTGGTGAAAACACGACTGACGGTGGCCGAAAATAACCCTGTCAACACTTTTACAAAATTGTCCGACCGCCTGAAATGACTCGAATGAGTTCTTCTCTAAAGTTGAGATGCTGCCCCTGGAATTCGGTCATTCTTCCGTTCTTCTCCAGCAGTGCCCCTTTTCCTCGCTCGCGGTGTTCCACGGCTGCCACGCAGAGATTTCGCAAGTTGGATGTGACGTCACACATTAGCTGCCGCATTAGGAAACCTCCTTCAGGCGCATTAGCCAACCTTTGATATGGAGACACTGTTCGAAGATCGAACTACAGCCCTCTAAAAATGGCATGATAACACGGCGAGGGTCCACACTGTAAAGTTAACTAGCTGCCATCCGCAGTCTGTAAAAACTATTGGCCACTGCAATTTCAGGAAAACGATAAAGGATTTGACGAGAGCGTATTGCAAAATGGACCTCAACCAACTTTGTTTCTGATGTTACAATAATGAATGGTACTATGACTGGTTATAGTCCGGTCAGTTAGCAAAAAAAACCGTTACGTCGGAAGAAAGCGCCAAATTTGGCAGAGATACTCTTTAGGATGTGTAGATTGATCTTAGAAGGGGTGCCCGAAAATGTGGACCCCAAAAACTGGTTTAATTTGCATAAAACCTAATTTTATGCAAATGTTGGCATGCACGCACAATACAGCAGCATTGCCTTAATATAGATACTTACTTATGTATTAAAATCATTTTAAACATATGAGTCTATAAATAATTGATAGCTCATCTAATATATACCATTATTTTGCCTATTTTCTTTATTACTAATTGACAATAATTGTGTTAAAAGGGAAGAAATCACAAAAAACTACTTTGAAATTAGCTACTGCTTTATAGAGTACAAGAAGAAATATATTTCAATGTTACAAACATAAGCATGTGCTTCCAAGGTTTGAGAATTTTGTAATTAGTTTTTCTCTATCATGTGTAGTTTTCCATTGATTTAACTTTATAGGAAAGGGGTCTGCTTCCAGGACAGCAGTAGTATCCTCCATTATATTACAAATGTTCTGGTAATATCGTGTTGTTTGACTTGCGTTTGCATTGTGTGGGATCTTCAGCTCAACCGAGCTATCAGTATCAGGAAAGCTTTTTTTAGAGATGGCTTTGTGGAGTACGATAGGAGACTTCCTGGATGGCTCTGGTTGGACAGCTGCATTATCTGATGCGAATGTTGCATCCCCAGGAACAGCAGACTCCTTCTTGAGAGCTGCACATCTGACAAAAACAAGGCACAGTCATCAAGTAACAATGATGGCCCTGACCAAGCTCCAGAGGGATGCTTGGCTATTGGTGTGCTTCCTTTGATGTGTGGAAAACTGAAAAAATAAAGAAGTGTCCAACCTTTCAGTTCTGGAACATTGTTCTAGAATTGGAGAGACTTGCGATGATTTTTGTGAAAGCACACAGAACCTGAAATTTAGCTCTTTATGTGGAAACATTAGATGCTCTGGTACCCTGTTTTTTTGCAGGGTACCAGAGAGAAAAGGGGAAAGGGGGTGAGATGTATAGTTGGGCAAACAACCAAGCTCCCAGCTAATTTTTCAGACTTCCTCAGAAATCCTACAAGCAAACAAGAGCTATTCAACATATTAACAGACATGGTATGCTCAAAGAGCATTGGGAAAGAGATACATGTAACATCAGGGCGAGTGAGGTCTGTTGGCTCACTAACCTCTATACCACAGTGTGATCATGAGGAGGCAGACACGAGAGTCTGTGTTCATCTCGTTGATGCCCTTAAGAAGGGAGCTAAGACCATACTCATTCGAACAGTGGATACAGACATAGTTGTCATTCTTGTGGGGTTGTTCTTTGATCTTAACAAGGAACATCCATCAGTTGATCTATGGGTTGCATTTGGTATGGGAAACAATTACAAAGAAATCCATGTCAATACTGTGTGCACAAAGCTTGCGAGGCCCATGTGTCTAGCTTTACCAGGCTTCCACTCATTTACAGACTGTGACACAATGTCACAGTTTCATGGCTTCAAGTCCATTTGAAAAGCTTAATCAAAAATTGTCTTGCTTTGAATTGCTGGAGAGATACACATGTATTCTCTATGACAAGACAACATGCATAGTCAGCCAACGAGCTTAGGAAAGATCTTTTTGCAAGAAGACTTTTTCCATGGAAAATATTCCCCCTACGCAGTCTGCTCCATTACAGCATTCCAACCAAGTGGTATACCAGACAAGTATTTGGTCATCAAGCCTAAAAGCATGTCAATCTGCACCATCTACAGAGGGAATTTGTTATGTTTCTGCATGTCTGTTCTGTTGTTTTTGTACTTTGTTTATTTTTCATTATTCATCATTCTGTCACGTTCTGTTCTCTGTCTATCATCGTTCCTGTTTACTCGAGATCCACTCCTTGTCTTGTCATGCACTTCGGGAAATTCTATGTTTCGGTTTTTCCGTCTTAGCTTATTATCTCGTTTTACTTCCTTCTTACTTTCTAACTACACTTTGTATATATTAGTTAGATGTATATAGTACTAACCAACTTAACTACTAACATTAGGGATTTAGATTAAGTTACTAACACTACTAATCATTAATTATCTCACGCTTCTAACTATCGCTATCATTCTCTCTCGTTGTCCTATCCCTGTACGCTTCTCACTTTTCACTTCATTCGCACGCAGATTTCTATATGCGTTCCTCCCCTTCTAACTATGCCTGTTCTTCCAGGTCGTTTATTGTCTATGTGTTTGTGTTATTCCCAGTCCGTGTCTTTCGTTTCCCCTCGTTATTGGATTAACGATTCCCATTGTTTTCACCTGTGTTCCTACCCCTCTCTCCTCCCAGTCACACCTGATTCCTTTTGTGTTTCCCTGCCCTACTTGTATTTAAGTTCCGTGTTTTTGTTCATTTCCCGTCAGAACGTTGATCTTCATTCCCTGAGCCGATTTCTTGTAAGCCAGAGTCTGTAGCATTTCCTTAGACACCCCTTCTGTTTTCACTTCGAGTTTGCCTGCCGATTTTGTTTGTTTGCCTTATCTGTTTCCCGGTTTTGACTTTAGGATTGTTTTGTGACTTCTCTTTGCTTCGTGATTTTGTACCTCTGCTACCCTGACTACTGGTTTTGATCCTTGCCTGATATTAAATGATTCTTTGCCTAATCCTGATCTGCGTCTGGGTCCTTATCCGGAACCTCACAGAATTGGGATGGACCAGAGCAGCAAATACTTGGTATAGTATAGCAAATACTATATCGACTTTCTCCAGATTTTACAGATTGAACGTTTGCGGCCAACACCTCTTTTGGTGAGATGGTGCTTGGGGTGCTTCACCAATAATTACTTTATTACCATTCCCCATCTGATATTGAGCAGTTGTCTATCTGAAGCTCTGGCCATGGATGGGATGATGGCCTCTTTACTTTTTTGGTCATCTTAGCATCTGGCAGGTTGACTTGAGTGACTTTAGCACCCTTGCTATGCTGACCTCAGCGTCTAGCTGGGTCAAGCCTGAAGCCTCTGGTAGCTTCTTGTGCCTGGGATTTGGTGCAACGGAACACTGCGTCTGGCAGTTCCTGTTGCCCAGGGGTGCTTTGTATATATTGTACATTTGTATATAGTTTGTTTGCTGTGGGGAGGTTGTGCCCTTCTTGGAATATGTATCTGGGTGGACAGATACGATAGATGCCGGAAGGTTACTATGGTTCGTTTGGTGGCCATTTTGAATTTCTTAAATATCTGGCTTCCTGTTCAAATTTGAAATGGGTATCCCTTGTAGTTTGTTTAGATATCAGGAATGTTTGTGCCAAATGTTACACTTCTGCTCATAATTATGATCATAATTCCCAACAATTCAGGGATAAGCAGTCATTTGGTGGTCATTTAGAATTCTTAAATATCAGATTTTCTGTTTGAATTTGAGCTTGGATGCATTTATATCACCCAAGGAATGTTTCTGCCAAATATCATGCTTCTCCTCGTGATTATTATTGTAACTCCAACATTTCAGGGGAAAAAAGCAGTCATTTGGCGGCCATTTAGAATTTCTTAAATATCTGGCTTCCTATGTGATTTTGAAGTGGACACCCCTTCTGGGATGTTTTTATATCACCCAAGGAATGTTTCTGCCAAATTTCATGCTTTCTTCCGATGCGTAACTGACGGGACGGCACTTTCTTCCACCGCGTAAGGGTTAGGCCAATATTTGGGGCTAACTGACCGGACTATTATATTGTATGTCATGTATGTTATGGCGTACCCTCTAATGTTTTATTGACTGAGCAGTGTAAGTGGTTAATTAATTGGGTCGAAAAAACACAATATAACATTGATGAAAAGTAACAAAAACTAATTGTTTTTCAAACAAGGCCTCCCTTAGAATGCATAACTGAAGCAATTCGCTTTGGTAGACTGTTGTGTCATTTCTGTTAAATAGTCCTGTGGTAAATTCTTCCAAGCTTGTTACAGGATTTGCCATAATTCTTCTTTTGACTTTTGGCTGCTTTTTGTTATTTTCCCTGTCAAAGTAATCCCATACAGCTTAAATTATGTTGAGGTCGGGGCTCTGAGGTGGCCAATTTAATACTGTGTGTTCCTCAAGGAGGATATCACAAGATCTCAATAACCTTTTGGAAAATGCAATAAAATCATATTTTTTATTGTATTAAATGTTTATTTGTATTTTTTCTAATGTTATATAGGATTTGCATATTAAATGATAACTGTGCAGTAAACTACTTTCAGAGAACAATTGTTTATGGTTTTTAAATGACTGGATATAAATGAGCCATTGAGCTCTCACAGGCCTGAACCCTGTGAGAATTTACAACAAAACAAAAATACAAAATGCAACTTGGTTTTAGAACCGTTTTATTAGATAGGTTTTCAAAAGCAGTTATTCCAGTTTGTACAATATATACATTTCAGCGAAAATAGAGAGTTTGAAATGATATATTTCCCTCAATATGACAACAAGCAATATGAAAAATAATTTTACTATAGGAGGAATGTGCTTAATGGCATGCCCTGGTTGTATCCTGAGTTAAAAAGATGAGTCGAATACCATTGTAAAAACTACTTTTAAATTGTATGACAGAACCAGATGCATTTCATGCACCACATTACTATCACATAATTTAAAAAAAGAATTGTCTATAGTTCAAGATTGTGAACATAATCTAAGTGTTCCTTAGATACATGTTTTATACCGTGTTATAAGAAGTGAAGAATTGCACATTTATGGGCAGCGACAACATCACTCAAATATAGATTTGTGCATTTTTAACTATAGAGTCATTGCTGAGGGGGTTTGGTAAAGAACCACCAAACTCATAATTTAGTGTAACACTTGTTTCCGATTGTTACTCAGATTTACAGACAAAACACATTACACTTGCTTTTTTACATGAATACAGTGCATGTGGACAGAAAAAGATTAAACTCACTACATTTACATCACTGAATCTAAATTCAGTCAATATTTTTGATGTCATTACAGGTGAGTGAAATTGTTTAAATGCAATCTTTGGATTTTGTATTTCTCCACTTTCAACTTCAGCACATAAAGCAATGAGAACTTCAAGCTTCATTGACACAGCCGTTGCTAGGTAACAGTACAATTCTGACATTCTTACCAGGGGCAGCTGTTTGCATCATTCTGCCACTAAAAGACTGAAATCTTTCAAAATGTCACAGCTATGTAGTATTTCGAACAGGTGTGCGACATGTGAAGCTTAATCATCATTTTTTATATTTGTGACATGCCCAATGCACACACACAAACACACACACATACACCTGCACACACACACACACACACACACACACACACACACACACACACACACACACACACACACACACACATACATGGGCAGCCACACATACACATGCACACACACACTTACAGAATTAAAAGAAAACAGGATGAAAAAAAACTTGACAGTTCTGTTGGAGGGATTCGAGTGTCCTAACACTCTTTTCTGATCTAACCGGTAGTGTAGCGAAGCGCTGGTTGAGCTAGCTACCAGGCCAGGGGGCCCTGAGGCCCCGGGGAGGTGGGGCTACTCAATCAGCATGGAGCTGTGAGCAGAGCAGCCAGGCCAGCAGAGCAGAGGCCACCAACACAAGGGTGGAGCAGGGGCCAGCGGCAGAGTTGGGCATGTATACAGAGCCGTCCAGCTTGAGGCAGGAGCTGGCCTGGGTGGCGTTGCAGCACTCCTGGTGGCAGTCCACGGCGGTGGAGGTGCACACCGTCTCCTCCATGCAGTTTCCGCTGCACCCCGCTGTCCATGTCATCACCGCAGCCATCACCGTCTTCTTCAGCTGGGGGAACAAGCCCAGAAATAGGTTAATTGGGGCAGGGGGGTGGGTGATTATTTAACTAGATGTAGGAAGACAGTTTTTTAATGGGAATTTCACCAGGACGCTGGGCTGAATACCCCTATGTTTTCATAAACTGCCATGAGATATTCAATGCCCACAGTGAGTCAGGACCTCAGTTTAACATCTCATCTGATTGATGGCACCTCCTACAGCACAGTGCCATGGATTGGATTTATCTTTGGCCCAGAGGAAAGAGTGCCCTAATTGGCCGACCAACACCTCCTCCAGAATTAACTTCCAAGTGTTAACCAACCCCAACCCTTCTTAGCTTTAGCAGTTTGGCACAAGAAGGCTACATGGTGGCATGGCTCCTGTCATTGTCCTCACACCTGTGCACCTGTCTCACTCCATCACATACGTTGTCCCTGGGTCTTACCTGACAGTAGTCCTGGCCCACCGTACATGGCACCATCACGCCCTGCAGGCTGTTGTCCGTGTAGCATTTCTCCCCTGTGCACATCAGCTTGTGACACTTCTTACCCTGGCCAGATAACAAGGTGCATGCTGGGATGAGAGGAGTGACCAGACTTTCTGGCCATGATCAGTTGAAAATCAGATTATAGATAATATAGATATATCAGATAACTGCCAAAATAAAGGCAACACTTGAATAAATGAGGAATCCTTTAATGAGGGATACTCTTCCCAGCTGGGACTCTCCTAGCCCGGGTCAGGGACGTTTGAGTGTCCCCTCGTTTGCCAAAGCTTTTATTTTGGCAATTACCTGTACATCCCCTGCCCTTGCCTTTACAATACAATGCATTTGAGTCATGAGGGGCAGGTTGAGGAATCCTTCAAAAAATGAACGCCAACTACAAACAAAAAGTTACTCCATAACATTTACAAAATGTATTGATTTAGCTGACGCTCTTGTCCAGAGCAATGGCCAAATCCAAAATCTGATTCAATTGGGAGGCATGTACAAAAGTAAAACATTTACTAGTTTGTAAACATGTATCAAAAGTTTTTTAATCCATAGATTCAAGTGTGGGTTTAATTTGAAATGCAAAAGGGAAAACAGATGGGTGGTGAGCTGCTAAGGTTTCAAGCTTATGTGGTTATGACTCTACATAGCTTGACTCTGTATGGCAGGGTTCCTCAAATCATGGTCCTCGTGGGCTGAGCACAGCTGTTTTTCCACCCTTCCTTTACCTGGGAGTCAGGTGTGGAGACACACTCGTCAATCAATTAAATTAATTGTTCAATTAACTAACTGACAGAAAGGAAAACCAGAACCGAATTTGGATTCGTGAGCCAAATTTTAGGAACCCTCCTGTATGGCTTACCATCCACCCTATCACACAACTTCAAATGAAATCCACTCACTCTGAGGTGCACAACAAGGGCTGATCTGTTTAAATTAAATTAAATTAAGACAGAATAATTTGTTAGAACAAAAACCAGGATACAACTCGACCCTCCTGGAGTCGTGCACCCCAGCACTAGCTTGATTACCTTGGGAAGAGACCCGCAGGCTTAAAACACAGGAAATGTTGTGAATTGGACATGAACACATAACAAGGGAGGGTTGAATTAAAGGGGTGCACAACTCCAATCCAGGAGGGCCAATGCATACCCTGGTTTTTGTTACAGCCAATTATTATGTCTTTATTTTCTTAACAGGTGGTATTGGTCCTGGCACTGGAAAAATTAGAACCCCTCCTCTTCATCCCTCCAGCAAACACTAAATCCCGGCATGGACTTACATTGGTTCCGGGAGTCGTCGTGGTCGTGGTGGTGGTTGTGGATGTTGTAGTGGTGGGAGCGGCTGGATCAAGTCAAGAGTTAAGGAGTCAATGCAGATTCAGGGTTTTATTAAACTGCTTTCATAAGGACAGGCTCTATATAGGACAGGGCTGCCCAAGTTTGGACCTACTGGGTGTGCAGGCTTTTGTTCCAGCCCTTCACTAACACACCTTATTTCATTAATCTACTGCTCATTGAGACAATGTATATCTGAATCAGGTGTATTAGTGCTGGGCTGGAACTCCAGGACCAAACCTGGGCACCCCTGATATAGGCACTATGCGTGTAGTGGTATGGATGCTATGTGATCTATTGGCCAATTCATGGATTGATTGATTGATTGATTGATTGACTGACTGAGGTAAGATCATATTTGGGTCCTAAATACTGAGACTGGGGACCCCTGGTATCTAAGTCCTAACTCCCACCTGTGGGAAACAAAGGTTTAAGAAAGAAAAATGACTGAGCCAATCAAAGTAAAATCAAAATCACCTGGAAGCCCATAAATTGACTTTCTCAATGAATTTATCTAATTCGAGATTGGCAAGCACAAAAACTTAAAAATAAGTTTTAACAGACATTTTTCATAGCTATTCCCAGTAGTGAATGCATACATTTTTCAGTATACGTGATCCTAATGGGAAACACATTTTTCAGTATATGTGATCCTAATGGGAAACCAATCCACAACCGCCTTGTCAGTGCCTTGCTTTACCTACTGAGCCACACAGAACCAGGCTTTGGGAAGACCCTGGTGCACTGTAAGGAATACTGGCCATTTGATTAATTGAGTCTTCTTAAATGTTGAACTGACTTGGAGACAGTGGAAGTTGGTGTCTCCCA
Source organism: Aldrovandia affinis (assembly GCA_029706075.1). NCBI lineage: Eukaryota > Metazoa > Chordata > Actinopteri > Notacanthiformes > Halosauridae > Aldrovandia > Aldrovandia affinis. Next base: position 4,891,973 of record JAINUG010000050.1, on the reverse strand, counting down.
AAGTCTAATTTACATCTCTGCAGCACATTCAGGTTAGAGAGCCATTTGGTCTGTGCATTAGCAGGACAGTGATCTCTGTTCCTGTGATAGTAGAGTGATTAGGTTACTGTGGGAGGACCATCATGGATGGTCCTACAAAGTGTAAAGACACACACATCGCAGGATTCCTTTGTATTTGCCCTGCCTTGCTTTGTCCGGTGTACTTGTGCATCGTGATCCTCATTTGCTCTCTTTAATAAATCACACATCATTTAAAACTCTCTGAACGCAGTGATTTCTCACAAGTTGGAGTTCTCACAGTGCGGAGAGGCATGAGCCAAGGCCACCTGTGGTGAGGATCATGGACAGGAGGGTGGCGTTGGTGCAGCCGGTGGTGTTAGGTTAGGGTTAGGGTTAGAGTTCTGACAGTGCAGAGTGGCGTGAGCTGGGGCTACCTGTGGTGGGGATCATGGAGAAGAGGGTGGCGTTGAGGCAGCCGGTGGTGTTGCAGCAATCGGCAGCGCAGCCAGTTTGGGTCTGGTTCACGCACAGCATGGACGGACAGTCAGCGCTGCAGCGCACCGAGTAACTCATGTCCGCCCACCGCCGAAGCTGGGAGAGGGAAGAGACGCGGCAAAAACATAACGAAATAAAATTGAGGCTACGGTGAGAATCAATGTAGCCATGACGACAACGATGATGACTCGGGCCTGGGTGATGTCACCACATGCGTGCCCAAGTCATCATCATCATCTTCATGGTTACATCGATTGTCACCAAAACCCCATTTATTAGTTATTTATTTATATATTATATTTTATTTGTTTATTTGTCAGGGACATAGCAAAAAGCATTGTTACAATGTTAAAAAACAAGTGTGTTATAGCCAAAGGCTAATTTACAAAACCTGTCCCCAATTTGTTTCACAAAGCATTTATTCCATTTGTATATGCTATACATATCGTCGGTGTCATGTTAAAACTTATCACTGAAAATTACTTATTGAAAGTTGTAATTTGTCATGCAGCTTTGGAACCAACTAAGATGTGTCTAAACAATAATACTGTGTTGGTGAAAGGAAAACTTTTTTTATTCTTGAGAATTCTGCTTTTGTGCAGCTAAGGGAATTGGGGACAGAGAGAGCTGTTCGGGCCCCCCGATACTGAATTCAGAATTACCAAGAGGGGAGACGTTTTGGAACGTGATCCAGATGTAAAAAAATATATATATATATATATATATATATATTAAAAAGAAATTTAAAAAACCTCCTCACCTCACAGAAGTAGACGTTTTGGCCACAGCCAATGGAGGTCTGGTTCATGAATGTGTCATAACATGCCGAAGTGTTGCAGTCGAAATCCGGGCAAGATATCTGTGGGGGGAGGGCAGCAGGGCACAATCTCAGGAATCTTACCAAAACGGACACTTTTACTACAAATGTTTACGTTAACACCACTGAACGGGAAGGGGGGCAGAACAAATTCTGTTCGGTTGCTCACCAGGCTGTTATAGCTGCTTGTCATGGTGGTATTGCCATCGGAGGTTGTTACGTTGTCGGGGGCTGTAGTCATAGTTGTAGGCATAGTCATAGGCATAGATGTAATCGTGTTTGAACTGGAAGGTGCAGTTGTAGTTTGACCCATAGACACACTGGTACTGCCGGAGGCTGTAGCCATAGTTGTAGTTGTAATTGTGTTTGAGCCAGAAGATGGAGTCGAAGACACAATATTATTAGTCATGGTGCTAGATGCGGGTGCTATCGTGGTCGCCGTGGACATGGAGGCTGCCATGGAGGAAGCTGAAGCGGTGGTCACAGAGTTTGAGGTCCCTGGCATCCCTGTAGAGGTTGCGGCCATACTTATGGCCATGGTTGAGTAAGAGTCCATTGTGCTGCTGCTGACTGTAGCAGTTTCTGACTCTGTAGAGATGCTAGCAGAAGTGGGGGGACTGCTCTGACCCAAAACCAATCCTGGATTTCTCATAAGAATTGCAAGCAGCACAAAACCTGTTGAGAAAAAAAACAGGGGGAAAAAAAAATCTGTCTATGACCACATTGTACTCAACAGTGATAGGTAGTGGTACTGTTGTATTGCGATGCCCAAAATGGGTGGAGCTGCCATGTGCTACGAGTAGCTCACAGATATGAACCAATCCTAGTGTTCTGTTGTGAAGAGAAAACCCCTTTGATTGGTTCAAACAAGTCCGTGATTGACAGTTCATTATAGCCAAGTTTGGACCTACTGGGTGTGCAGGCTTTTGTTCCAGCCCTTCACTAACACACCTTATTTCATGAATCTACTGCTCATTGAGACAATGTATATCTGAATCAGGTGTATTACTGCTGGGCTGGAACTCCAGGACTCATGTTCTATGCAGTCACAATATAACAGTCTTTTGTATGGAGTTGATTTCTAAGACAATGGCTGGAGTTCATGGAGCATCATGGAGTTGTTGCCATAAAGGCATAATAAGTGTTTTTTTAAAGTGAGAATGGCAGTACCTTTCAAATACTGCCTCGAAGTCATCTTCACACTGGCAGGATGGAGCAGCCCTTGGTCTAGCCTGCAAAATATTTATATATATATTTATATATACAGTACTTTGGGAAAGTCTAATTATCACCCAAGATAATTATGTTCAAAGCTATTTATCTGGGCAGTAAGTGTTTATTTGCTTTGAAGAACACAATATAACATTAGAATAAATACAAATAAACATAAATATAGTACAAAGTAACAAAACCACGTGTTTTTCAAAAGTTATTGTTATCTTGGAAGATGGCTAGAAGAACACAGGTTTAGTCCCCAAACCTCTCCTCGAGGCACTCCAACCATTCCATGTATTTTGTCTAGTTTGACAGACATAAAATCATAGTTTTGCATCAACAAATTCTCTAACCGGATTTTAAATATGTGGTGTTCAAGCTGTAAGAAATTTGAAGAAACTGGGCAAGTTGAAAACGCAGTGGAAGGCCCAAAAAGCTGTTGCATCTGATGAACAGTACTTCCTTGAGGGACAGAAGGAAACAGGTCACATCCTTGTGGGACAGAAGGAAATCCAGTGAAGTGCTGGCACCAAAGTACACGCTTCAGCTGTGTGAAGAAGTCTTACAAGAAATGGTCTTGTAAGACATGTTGCTAAGAAACTATTCTTGCGGAAAGGCAACTATCAGAAGAGATTGCAATATGCAAAAGATCATAAAGTATGGAGCAATAACCAATGGAAGAAAGTCTTATGGAGCAATGAGTCCAAATTTTAAGGGTTTGGTTTAAAAAACGCCATATATCACAAGAAGAGTTGACGAGAATGCCAATTGATGCCATTGATGCCTGTCTGCAGCCTTCTGTGAAGCACAGTGGTGGCTCTGTCATGGTCTGGGGGTGCATTTCAGCCAATGGTGTAGGGGATCTGGTCAAAGTCGATGGAATTATGAATGCTGAGAAATATAAACAGATCTTGATTCAGATCTTGATGCTGTACATTCGGGAAAATGTTTGATTGGAAAAAATTACACGACAGTCTACCAAAGCGAATTGCTTCAGTGTTTTAATGCAAATACGGGTTTGTTTTTGGCCAGACGATGGTAGTCATATGTTTGCGCTTCCGTGTGCGCTCTGGTGGACCGGTCTTAATCAGAACCATGGAGAGCGCCTATAGCGCGATTTCATTCTATTTTCACCTTTGCCGCTTACTGGAATCTCCAGAGTAAAGCGAACTCGAGGTAAACACTGGGAATGGCAGTGCGTAACACTCGCCTCCGTTCATTATACTCGGGCTGCGCCCAATCCTTTGATTTGCACTGGCCGTGTCGTCCATCGGACGGTTAAACAATTACATGATTGTTCCGGTGAAACCGATCTGATGTTGGTTTAGCCACAGCTGCCTGTATGTGCTCGACAGTCAAAGGCTTTCGAAAAAACACACACCCCATCTATAACTGTATACTCACGTTCCGATCGCAATACTTTACTATTTGTCTTTTTCCTCAAAACGTTTGGTTTGTAGCCTACGTTTTTGTGTTGAAGTTTTGACTAAATCGATGCCCGCTCATTTTTGTGCTGGTAGGCTATTTCATATAGAAGTTTTTTTGACAACCTTAGGCGCGAGGCAATGTGGACAATAAGCTATCCACTAAATCAATACACTTAAAAAACCCCGATACCATCCAATCACACAGCCAGTTTAATTAAAACTTGTTTGTTCTTCGCGAATCCCAGGAGCACACGCGAAACGCTCAGCTTGTTTTGCATCATTCCCCAGAGATAACCAGTCCTATGCAGAAACCATCCTGGCAACCAGGAGGCGACGTACAGTACGACCCGGCGTAATTGCTCTTATGGGAGGGCGAGCAGAAAGCACAGCTACTGTTGTCAGAGCTGGCATCCCCATAAAGATACGAATTCTGCAAGCTCATCATTTCCGCCTCGAGATAGCCCTGTGTCATCTCATCTATAGGAAACGACACCAGAGCAAAATGTATGTATCAGCAATTTGGCAGATTGTCTGAATATTATATTACATGCCGCTCCAGATCTAAATCTTAAAGGTACATCTCGTTGTTCATAAATATCAAATAAAACGAAAATAGGTTTCAACGCAGTATTACACATTGCTTGATTTTCTAGAAACGACTGAACCCCTGCTCCATCTTATAGACAAATCAGAGCAAGATAAACACTTAATTAGAGTAAGATTAAACACAACCATTTCCTTTTACTGTTTATTTTTCTTCGTCAGAAATTTCTGTATTTAATCAATACATACATGAAAACTGGTCAGTCTAAATCACTGTTTATATTTACAAAACTGCTGAATAATTTTAAAAATAATGTTTCCACCTACTTTTAACAATAAGGTGTACATTTTATAATCCATAGTAAATTCCCAGTGACAGGATATGTTTGCAACCCATGGAATATTTGGTTAAAAAGTAGGCTAATGAAGGAAAGTTATGCCTTTCCATCCTAATTCTTGATTCTACACCCTTCAGCAGTTTATGAAGCTGTTCAGCAGCAATGAAATCTATAAATCAGAAGCCAAATGAAGCATAAACAAAAAGCTTAATAGTCATATCATCAGCACAAACTATTTTAACTGCAAGGCAAATCCACATGCATTCAAGACACCAACAAAAGATTTAACACCTATGCGTACAACAAAATAATCGCCAGCAAAAAAAATCAGAAGCACACAAAACTGTGATCGTAAACAATAACACATCGCCATCATTATTAAAGGATGCAACTCTCATACACATAAGCAGTAGCTTGGGAGGGGGGGGGGGAGTAACAAAGTGGGGGTACCACAACACACAACCATGACAACCTTATCAAATGGTCCTGAGATGTTCCCGAGATTCACCAGATTAAAACACCACCTGCAGGTCAGTCAGCAGGGCCTTGTTAAGGCCATGTTTCTTACCTTATAACCGTGTGTGGATGAGAAGAGGAGGCAGCCGCGATGGAGGGCAGCTTGCACGTCAGCTGCAGGTGAAGTGCAAAGTCTATGTGGCCTCTTGTGCTCTCCCTGTGCAGTTTTCCCCCCCTGTCTCTTCCTGGTGACATCACCAAGAAGGCAAAGCTAATTAGTGGAAACTTTCACCTGTTGTGGTGGCCTCCTAATTACCCGCCATGTACAATTGGGGGGGCGGGGCGGGGGAGGAAACCAGAGCCAGTACTGAAAACCAGGTGGGTGTCTCCTCTGATGACCACGAAAAGGCCATTTTGGAAATTCCCACTTTGTTTGAATCTGGTTTTGGTGTGGGATTTGGTATTTCATTTAAATGTTTTTCCCTGAGTTGTTTGTGACCTAGTTCCACTAACGGAGGAGCCATTCAGTTAATATTGACAGCGGGACAATACTTTATTTATTATTTGTTTGTTTGTTTATTTGTCAGGGACATAGCATTGTTAGAATGTTAAAAAAGGAAACAAGCATCAGATGCATTGCGTGAATACCAGAGTCTGCGGCTGAATGAACTGGGGTGGGGGCAACAGATGTGCCCGCAGATCCTGGATGCAGAAGCCTGTCACCTGTGCGAATCCATTACTGAAATCCAATCTCTTATACGACTATACTACGTCAATCAATAAAAAAAATGTTTTCCTATTGGTCTTACAGATATGGCTGCCAATAAACCACGTTGAATCATGAAAGCTTTTCTTGTGTGGCAAATACTCTCGTCTTACATCTCTGTTGTTTCGCGGGCTATAATTTGCCTGTTCAGTAAGTCGCAGTGTGTTCAGAAATAGTTGACCCCCTCACTTATCTCCAGATACCAACAATGCCGCCTGGAGGTTCAATGAAATATGAGCATCACGTCCACCGTGGACAAACTGAAGCACGATTTCACACTCTTCACAGTTCTGGTCCGGTCAAACAAGTTTTCAGAGCCTTTAAACATCCACCTAGAAAAAAAGCAACAAACCACTGCTTTTCTTTATGTGGCCTCTACTGTTTTGTGTTTTGTTTTTGGTGCTCAAAACCACTTATTAAATACTTACGGTCTTAAAACTAAAGTCTTCAATTACTCACCAGTTTCTACAAAACCTGTTCCCTTGGCTTGTTTAAGCCGGGTTGCATGAGAACAAAGTCCAGGCTTTTTGTGTTCCAGGTGGTGAGAATACTCATGATTTGTCTGCCTGACAGAGTGAAATTAAAACCCACCTTCTTTATGGGATATGAAAGACCCTCTCGAGCTATAAATGGCCCTTTATGCTCCCTTTTCTGCTCTGGTATGCGGAAAATGACACAAAGAGACCTAAAAAAAAAACAAAGTACTTTCGCGGAAGACATGCCATGGTCATAAACACGCTAATAAAAGTCACTGTCAGTGGCATGGATATAGAGAAGAGTCATTTACATTACATTTACATTCAGTCAGTCGTGGTGCCATTTCATTGTAATCTCATTTCAAAGACAGGAGATGATGATAATGTGGTATTAGGTTTCAGTCAGTATTACAATTTTGCCTATGCCATTTAATGCTGTGTATGGATGGTTGTGAACCTGACATACAGTGGAAAGCTAAATTGTGTCTTAGATGTTGTGAATATTATGACCAGTTATTCATGCTGTTGCCCTGGCCAAGCCTCCTTCTCAATGAGACTCACCTGGATAAATAAATGATGAATAAAATAACAAATTCTCCAAATAAGGAGAGTGCCAACTTAATCTAACACAAATCGTTTATAAATTAATTAATGAGTAGCAAGGCTGTCTACTAATAACGAAAGCATTTTTAATACCATTCACAAAGCACGTCCAAAGTTTAAATTTGATTTCTCGATTCACATTTTCCACACACCTCTGTCCAACAAGCCAGTCCTTGGCTCTTTTGGGCCTAGTAGCTATAGGCCTAAATAATAATAATTTCCCCCATAATTTTCGCAATCAGTGAAGTAAGCCTCCTAAAGTAAAAAAAAACTGTAATTAGCTCCTCCCGGCGGGTTCATACGGTGGTTGCTGTGACGCTTCTGCAGCGATTGGGTTTCCTCGCAGTCAACAGTGGATTCTTGGAGGACTAGAAACGAGGTCCCTTCTGAGGCTGCTGATCAGCCCCCTCTCACGAGAATGGCGCCATGAGCTACAGCTACCTGACTGAAAAACGCGACCGCTTCTTCACCTCGTCCTCAGCCGCTGACGAGAGCGCAGCAGATACGAGAGCAACGGTAATTGGGAACGGGAAACATTTAGCTAATGCGGGGTTGTGGTCACATGGAGACACGCGTAAAGCTAACTGTAATGCTTTAGTACTGATCTAATGAGTCCTTATCGTAATCATGTCGGCTGCGTTGCTAGCTACATCTTTTCGTGCATGTGGCATTGAAGGCCTCATGGAATCTATAATCGCCGAGAATAATCAATGCACAATTATCTGTCATTCCACCACAATGCTCAAATGTTTCACCAGACCAGACATCGGTTTCAACCAAAAGCTGTCCCGGCCTGTTCGGTGTTATAAGCATGTTAAAGCAAGCCGTTTGCATGCGAGACCCTGAGTTTGCTTTTATGTCCCTTGCTTTTAGGGTTTTTAAAATACATTTAAATGTAGATAAATTGACACTTATGGCACAGACATCCCTAATTGGTGTGTGAAGAGTCGGTAATACGGTTTATGACACTTCAGCCAGATGTCACTATTTCCTGGTCACTCCATTAAGATTGCAGCACATAGGCTACTGCTGTAGTGCCATGCCCAACCCAGTGAACGCGAATTATTTTGGTGAGGCATGTCACTTTATCCCAGGTAAACATCTACGACATAGCTTACTGGAAGAAATGGCGCGTTAAAGAGCGAGACACTATTTGCACACAGCAGGAGACCACTGTCAGCTATTTTCTTTTGCGATGCAAATATACGGCCGAGTCTCAAATTTCGCGGCGAACCATAATGAATACAGTCTGTTCTGACATATTTAATGGACAAAGGCTGCGTCGCGTCCTTTTCGGGGCCACAATTCGCGTGCGCAGCGAGGATGGGCCGCGCGAGGACACCTTTCTATGAAAAAGTATATTCGCAAACAAACATTTATGGGGCAGGGCGAGCACGTAAATAACTGGCCTGCTATGTTTACATTGAACGCATGCAGATGTAATGACCATGGAAAAGGCCCTGTGCCAGCCTGCAAACACAGAGGGCAGCAGCTTTCAACGCCCGAAGGAGTAAACAGCAGTCCTTGCCAACAGGTACTGGAGAGTATGTCACGTGGGTCACCCTTTTCAGAAGCTGTCTGCCCTTCCTGTTTCAAACTAATAATATAATATATGCCATTTAGCAGACGCTTTTATCCAAAGCGACTTACAGTAGTGAATGCATACATTTTTCAGTATATGTGGCCCCAGTGGGGATTGAACCCACAACCTAAGCATTGCCAACGCCGTGCTCTACCAACTGAGCCACAGAGAACCACCTCCACACTATTTTTAAAGGATAATGATTTATTATCATTTCGAGGGTTCCACAAACTGTCAAACTGAACTACCTTTAAGGTCCCGAATTACTTTTGGAAAGTTGGAATACTTTTTCAAAATACTTTTTGAGAAAAAAATACTTAAAAAATATTTTCTGTTGGTCCAGACACACTTACTGTATGGATGCTGTTGGCAGAAACTACCAATCATGAATGATTTTCTGGAGTGAACGCACTAGCGAGCTAGCCATCGTTAGCCATGTCAGTGTCACACTCAAGGTACATCAATACTGTTAGCAAGAAATAAAGGCACATTTCACTGGCTGCTAAATTATATTATTATTTCAGACAATTAACGATGACTTTTCAAGGACACTGGCCGGGATATTTGACCATTTCCACAACTATTTGTGTTGATTTTTTTTCAGATTATCATCGGTGGAACCTTGCACCCTGGTGTGTTCAGTTGCGTAATCGGCCAGAGACCGATGCAGTGATGCTAGTGCTAGACGGCAGTGGGATGAGTTTGGTCCCTGGCAGACATGCTAACCTTAAGAGAACCTGGCTATGGTTAGCAGTGCACTTTCACCTCAGCTGCAGCGTACAAAGAGCAAATTCGCCATAGAACTCACTAAGCTCACTGACTTTTTTTTCTCTCCAAAAAATCAACCCTAATGCAGAGGGACATGGCATAAATATTTAAATATTCCGAAATTCCCTTCGAATTTGTTTTTATATGTGATATTCAAAATTTGCACATCATAGAAGTATGATCACAATGTTTTTGTTCAAACTTTGTTCACTGCTTGTACCTATTATTGATAAATAAAAACATAAATTGCTGTTGCCTTAGGTCTTGGGCTGGTGAAGCCTTTCACTGTAAAACTAATGAGTACTGAACCCTGAATTTATCAATAGCCCAGCTTAATGAGCACCTCCACCGATATATATTCTTCTTATCTTCACATTCATATCACATAACTAAATTAACCAAGCAATGCAATTTGATTGTAAATGTTTGAGATGACTCATTACTGAAATACAGGATTTAACCCTTTGAGGAGCCCTGTCACACTGTGATGTTTATTCTAGAACAGGGTTTCTCAAACTTTTTTACTCCACGACCCCATTTCATGGGTCGAAAAAAATCGCGACCCCAAACATAAATGAAAATTCGCGACCCCATACCTAAAGCGTCAAGTTGTCCCACGTAACGGTGCCCAACCACAGACCGGTTTCATGCAAAACCATTTTCTGTGGACGGGGGGGGGGGGGTGGTAGAGGAAAATAATTTGCGCCCGCGTTCCACAGCGCACGCTACGCGTCTGCTTGGCACAGGGAAGGAAAAACTGTTCTCCTATGGTTCGTTTTTGTTTTTTTACATTTACTTTTTTGGCGACCCCAAGTGGGGTCGCGACCCATAGTTTGAGAACCGCTGTTCTAGAACATCCTGCAACATTCCAGTTTATTGATGAAAGGGCTGCTAATGGCATCCTCAAAGAACTAGAATTCCAGAATAGAACACTAAATTAGAACTAGAACTCTCAAAAAATCCCACTCCTCAAAGGGTTAAAAGCCTATTCGGGACACGTGGGCTGAAATGTCTCCATACCAAGTGGTCTCCAGGGCCAGACGGTTGCTCTCATGTAATTTAGTTGCTTGCATTTTGTTTTATTTGCTATATTGCTATATTAAGTGGATGGCCCTTTTAAAATGTGTTCATGCATGCTGTTTGTTTTTATTTTTAGATACATTTTCTTTATTGGGGATCTGTGTTGGAAACTAGCCTTTGGTTATAGAGACTTAAAAAAACAAGCATCATATGCATCGAATTAACATTGTTAAGAATGCTTCTGCTATGTCCCTGACAAACAAACAAGGAAACAAATAAATAACACACACACCTGGGGCACACAAAGGATAAGATGCCGAGGTGCTGATTGAAGGTGAAATCCATACTTGGCTTATACTCCACAACCCCTGGGTCTGGACTACAAGTCCCATCAGCAATGCTGTGCAATCACACCTTGAACTTGTTATTTAACCCATTTCTTTCTGTGGAATGGGCAACAACAAATGACCAAAACAACTTGCCATATTACACAGAATTCCCATTGCCTGAAACAGCTTGCCAGGACAGGTAGTTGAGGCAGAAACACATGGGCTATTCAAGTCCAGACTAGATGCAATACTAAATAGTCTTTAGATTAGGACATGATGAGCCTAGATGGGCTGAACTGCCCGTTCCCGTCATTATGTATTCTTATGTTCTTACAATGTCATGTAGTGACAAACTAAAAATGGTATGTGCATTTCGGAGATGGCTTGAAACATTTTTACCAGAGCGACCATGACAGACTTTCACCTAAATATGACCTTGGGGGACAAATGAATAAACACGGGACAAAACAAAATCTTTAGTAAAAGACAAAAAAAAGGGAGCTTTCTATTTTATTGAATATGGTAAATCACAAAACACATTATTTCAAACAAAATGGGCAATGAAGACATCGTACAAATGGGATGTGTGAATTTAGGGTCTTAAACAAGTAGAGTAAAACCAAAGGGTTTCAGATGGGATACCAAGGACAATAAGGACAAAAAATGCCTTGATTCCATTTGACGTTTAAAATTAAAACGGCTGTTTCCGTGAAGTCGTGGATTCTGTTCCTGTCATCCTTACAGCAGACCCTGGCGTTTCAGATCCTCATAGGTCTTCTTGTTGACCACATTCCCACTGGAGTCCTCATACTCTTCCTGGGGTTCAAAATGGGAAAACACTGTTAGAGCTCCCTCTTCGACTTAAAGACAGACTTAAGAACGGATCTTGTTCGTAACCCGGGGACTGCCTGTATATCTTGAGAAGACGGCAGAAACAGCGGCGCTAAGTTAAAACAAGCTAAACTAAACTAAAAACGGAGATGGTATAGATGGTATTAGACCATTAAATGTATCCCGGCGTAGCGACGGAGAGTATGTTCCTCTCAATCTACCGATGACAGAAATTTACGATGAAAACCATCATCAGTATTTCTGTATGTCCGCCGGGACATTTGATGAGTTGCTTCGCCGGGTGGCCCCGCTCGTTACATATCAAAACACGCACAGTGAGCCAGTGGGTGAAGCAGAGCGGCTTGCCATCACCCTCCGCTTTGTTGCCTGTCCCCACGATTTATGTCGGTATAGCACCTTGCGTATGCGCAACGTGCACAAGGCACGCACCCAACGACCGCAGGATCCGCGTGGGAACAGTTCTACGTACGCGTATTTAAAGTGAAGTATATTTAGGCCACAGGATTCCCCACACTTACCTCAGGCACCAATTCAAGGACTTAACAGTCCTCTCAGTGTCCCATTCTCCCAAATTCAAGGACTACAGTAGGTACGAGTGTTCCAGACCATAAATGAAAGTGGTCAGTGTGTAACAAGTGTTATCTACAATTATCAAGGCAATGATGTGTGGGCTCATTAATAAACATTGAATTCTTCCTTAAAATCTTTGCTTTTTTTTGGTCTTTGGTCTTTCATCAAGACGGCATGCAAACTGAATTTTCGGTTGGTTGCTATGGTTTGAACAGACAAACACCCCAGCAGCACCCTTAAAATAATGATGTGAAAGTTGGTGAGACTGGATGTGGTGCAGAATCACACTCACCTCTGTGTCGGGCTGCCACCGCTCGGATGCCTTCTGGGATTTCAGCTTCGCCCAAACTGGGGAGAGAGAGCGATAGACCTTTACTATTTGAAATTGATTACGTTATGTTACAGAAACAACATGAACAATAATACAACAATAAAAATAACTAAATTACTGGCAGTTACATTTTGGAACAACATGCCATTGGAGATTAATGCAAAGCTATTGTAAATTATGGTATTATGCACTTTTAGCCCTCCCACTGAATTCCTGCTCCTGCTCTAAACCGTCTCCTATCGGCTGACGCATTACTATGTCAGAAGGCACACAGTCAAAAGTTCAAAACAAAGTTCAACTTTTTTAACAGACAACAGATCCTTGTTTCAATACAATTACTACATTGAAAACAGAAGTGGTAGAAGTGCGTTTTTGACACACATTCTATTGCCAGTGTGAACCCAGGCTTAGGGTGGGTTCACACTGGCATTTTGCATGAGTGAGTGAGTGCATGTGTGAATGAGAGGGTGCCCAGGTGTGTAAGTGAGTCAGTCAGTCAGTGAGTATGTGTGTGAGTGAGTGTGTGTGCGTGCGTGCGTAAATTAGTGAGTCAGTGAGTGTGTGTGTGTGTGTGTATATGAGTGTGCACGTGTGTGAAAGAGTGAGTCAGTGAGTGTGTGTGTGTGTGTGTGTGTGTGTGTGTATGACAGTGTGCGCGTATGATCCAGATGTGTGTGTGTATGTGTGTTCATGAGCGTGTGTGTGAGCCAGTGAGTATGTGTGTGCAGTGTGTGTGCCTGTGCCTGTGCATGAGTGTGTGCGCATGAGTACAATGCGTGCATGAGTACAATGCGTGCAAGAGTATGTGCGAGTATGTGCGTGTGTGTGCGCGTGTGTGTGCGTGTGTGACTGAGTCAGTGAGTGTGTGTGAGTGAGTGAGTCTGTGAAACTAATACTCACGGGACACGGCGTCCTCTATCTGGGTGACGTTGGCGAAGTGGGCGGTGTTGGGAATGCCCAGACAGCGCATGCCGTGAGCGTGACGCCATTCCTGAGGGGACGAGAAGGGGGCACAGGACTTTCACACCGACCGCTCACACAAAAATCACATTCAATTCTCATATCTGCAAAAACCTATGCAAATGCCGTGACAGTCATACAATAACAAGGACGTAGAACATAAAAAATAAAAATAAAAAGTGATGTGGGCAAAATTATTCTTTAACAGGTTCAAATAGGACGTGCGCTCTTACACAGACTTCTAACTCTGACAGCATTAATGACACACTCGCGTACCGTGCTTCGCACGTTGGTGTTAGAAATCATTATAAATTATGGGAAATAATACAAATATATGAAAATCACAAAAACAAAGAAAACCCCCACTGTTATACGATTCTCGCTCTTGGTCTTTTGACATTAAGAGAAACAACATCCGCTAGGAGACACAATGAATTCAACCTCAAGTGTTCTTACAGAATGTCTAAACCAGGGATGGGCAACTCTACTCCTTGAAAGCCGGTGTGCATGTGTACCGGAGCTCGGAAGACGTGTATTAAGCACGTTAAGTTAAGCGTCCGCTGCAGAAAGTGACGTCGATAAGAGTGCGATTGGTTCCCTTGGCTGAGGACTCGGGTCTTTAGCTCAGTGAGCCAATCTTCTGGCATTGGGATCCTCGGTTTGAAACTCGCTGCAGGCACAACCAACTTTTTGTTGTCACAAATTACCCCAGGCTCAATTAGCATACCGCTTGCACTAAACCAGTGGTTCTGAACCCTGGTCCTGGAGGGCTGCAGGGGTGTTGTTGATCAATTAAAGCGGCTGATTACATCATTCTCACCTCACCTGGTTTCTTGTATATAAATTTGTTGCTGATTTTAAGGTGAAAACAACAGCATACCCTGCAGCCCTCCAGGACCAGGGCTGAGAACCGCTGACTTAAACACAACAGGCAGTCAGAGTGGAGGGTCAGAGCAATACCGGCAGCAGAGGTTGCAGGGAATTGGGCTTGTAACGCAAATGTTGCTGGTTCGATTCCCAGGTGGGGCACCACCGCTTCAGTAAATATCCAGCCGTATAAACGGATTGTATGTAAAGAATATAAACTGTGAATGTCTTCTAAATGCCTGTAATGTAGTGTACCGGCAGCACCACGGTAGAGCGCCACCAGGCAGGACTTACCGCAAAGTGCCGCTGAAACGCTTTGGGCCCCCTATACGTGTAGTTCCCACAGATCTCGCAGTTGTAGTTTATGTTCAAGCCGTGAAGTTTGTACAGCCAGTACGGTATGGGCTGAAATGGATAAATAACGAAAGACTGATTAACTGGAGGACCTATAATTATACACATTAAATCACACACAGTACCATCATTTAAACACTGCACAGTGTGAGCAAACGTATGTTTTTAAGGCATGTTAGCACAATTACACCAGTAATGATTCACTGAGGCAGGCATAAAGTTGTGTCTTGACACACAGCTACAACAGGAAATAACGATCAAGCTGGCCAGCTTGACCAAAGTCCGAATAAAAATGTGCAAAGTGCAAACTGAGCACGTCTCGCTGGGCGCTTGACGAGAGTGCCCCCTGGTGGCTCAGAGCATATCATCTCGTATAGCAGGGGTCTTCAAGTAAAATTCAAAGAGGTCCCCTCAAAGCCAAGGTGGCTCATTTTCTGAGCATATCATCTCGTACAGCATCTTACAAGGTTTCATTTTGAGCCTTGAATTCTTTGCTGATTAGCGAACCCTTTTATTCATGAATCGGCAATCATCCTAAAAAGTACAAAATAAAACTACAACTGCTATGAAAAGTTGCACTCAGTTGTAGTTCAAATTTAATTTAGATGTTTTACTTTTATGGTGACCACTTGATTGCTTAAAAGGGGTTGATTAACAAATAATTTATTAAAGGACAGCCCGCAAACATATTTTCAGTGTTTTAATTGTTACTTTCATCAATATGATGAAGGAAATTTTGCATCCCATTGAAAATGAATGGCTTCGAAATTGAAATTGAGACAACTTCAGTTTCCTCTTTCCCAGCATATTTGCTTCCAACTCCACCATTTCTCTCCTGGTCTTTTTTGGGGGGTCAGGGAATATTTTTGCACTTTCCCCAAACTCACTCAGGGCTTCCTTATTCTTTGTCCTCTGTGCAGTGCTTTGTGACAATTAAGTTAAGTTTTGATAGAATGACAGATTTGCTCAACAGGCTGATTGATTGAATGGCTAATTGATTGATCAGCTGATTGATTGGTGGCTGGATTGGTTGACTGATTAAGTAACAGACTATCTAATCGGTGGGTTGGTGGGATGATTGATTGGTTGGTGGGCTAAGTGATTGATTATGTGACTGGTTGATTGACTGTCCGGGGGGCGTGCCTACCTTGCCGTCCCAGCCCAGCGGCAGGTTCTTGGGGTTGTAGATGATCTCGTTGTCATCATCATCGCTCTCACTCTCGGACAGCTGCTCCTCCTCTTCCTCCTCGCGCTCCTCGCCCGTGCGAGCCTGCTTCCTCTGGACGTTCTCATGCGTTAGCTGCCTCTGCTCCTGCAGAAGCAAACACACACACAATGTGTCAGCTAGTCTGCTCCTGCAGAACCCACACGCGCACGCACGCACGCACGCACGCACGCACACACACACACACACACACAAACGTCAGCTAGTCTGCTCCTGTAGAACCACAAGCACACACGTGCACGTCAGCTCCTGCAGAACCCTGCAGACACATAGACAATGGTGACCAACATCTTCAGTGCATATGAAGAGTCGCATCTGTTGACTGTGACTTACCCCCAAGACTTCCACATACTCGTATATCTGAGCCTCCAAAAAAGCGATTTCTTTGTTGCGTTCTGTGTCCCTATCAAACAAACAAACCAAAGAAACAGTTTAAGTGACACACTGATGCATTAAAATGTACTTTTCTAAGTCTAAACATGAACATATCACTCACACGCCACTGTTTTACCTTAATCAAGGATCATCAATCAATAAAAGCACAGAATCAATACTTTACACAAATGATCGGGCCAATTCAATAATTAAGAGCAGGAGTCAGCATGAAATCCAGAAACAGATACAGCCCTCCTTGCCCACCCTGGACTAGTGAGTGTCTATTGGTGTTAAGACGCCATGTTAAGACGTGGTGGAATGAGATTTACACAGTGGAAGATGTAAAGTGATGTACAGGAGCCCTTCAGATTGTCAGTCTTACTTCTTTGGTCCTTTGGATTTGGGGTTCTTGGCAAACAGGGATGGGTCCAGGGCCTCCAGAGACTTCCCCTTGGTGCTGAACAGCCTCTGGGCCCTCTCCTCCAGAGTCCTACGGGACAAATGGAAACCGAACAGTCCATCTACAACGTCCATCGCACAGCGCCTGGAGCACGCCTCTTTGTAAATGCATTTGAGCTGGCCATGGTAAGAGTAACCACCACACTAATACACAGCAGCTCTCCCGCACCCCATCTCCCGCACCCGTGTCTCTCCCCCCCCTGGAACACACCTCTTTTTAAACGCATTGAGCCGTCTCAGGTAAGCGCACTCACGACACTAATAAGCAGCAGGGCGTAGCTACTTGAGGATGTGTAGCTGAGGCCGAGGAGACGGTGCAAACCCAAGCTAGGGGGCAGGCGGATTGCTATACTCACCCTCCACACTTCAGCCCCAAAGCCATGAGGGCAGACTTCAACCTGTCCAACCCCAGAGAGGCCAACTCCTGTGAAGACCACGCTCAGCATTACACCACAGGCATTTAGCAGGTGCTCTCATCTAGAGCGACTGGGATGTTTTGGGCTTTATGATGTGAAATGAAGGTATGGCTCAGACACACTCGGTGGTGTGGTGTGGTACGGCAGGGGGGGGTCTCACCTCCCAGGAGGAGAAGGCAGAGAGGTCAAGGTGAGCTCCAGCGTGGGTCAAAGCACTGCTCGTCTCTTTCTGAGAGAACACAGAGGACAGGTAACATTATTGACAGGGAGTCTCAGAGAGAAACACAGAGGAAACGTAACATTAAGCACAGGAGTAGTAATACTACTAATAACAACGACCTAATATAATAAATGACCTTCCAAATAAAACAAAGGAATGAAATAAGAAGTTGCAATATGACACAGGGACTAAAGGTACTAAATAAGATATTGCTACTAAAACTTCCATTACTGTTTCTTACTTTCAATCCCCCTCTTGCTGATCTCAGATTCAAGAAAAGAATAAATAAAACATCTTGGATGTCTTAGTATAATCAGTTCCATCTTTTCCACATAACTACTTCACACGTCACTGCTGAAAACACACACTTGCGCACGCATGCACGCACACCCAGAAACACGTACCGGCCATCCAGGAAACGTCCCATTCTCCCACTTCTTCTCAAACTCGCCCAGGATTTTACCATACAACTCGTTCTGGTCCAGGAGCGGCTTCACTCTGTCAGTGTAGTCCTGCAGGTACTCCAAGAGCATCTCCAGATACCTGGACAGTTACATCATGCACCAACATCAGTGTCTGTGAGCACACAGAACTAGGGCTGACCCCATTTAGTCAACTGGTTGATTGTTGGTCGACCAAGATTTGTTTTGGTCAAGCAGTCGCACGAAAAAAAGAAAAACAAAATTCTCTACGCAACATGAGACACCTAGATTCGCGCCACAGTTCGGCACGCTTGTCAGTAGAATAATCAATTCTGGATACTGCGAGTATGGCAGTGACAGTCCTGCACTCTTAACATAGCTAGGCCTATATATGTTCTCTTTAAATTATATTAGGCAGTTAAGGTAATAGTAATGTTGTGAATAATTCTGCAAAACTAATAAAAGTAACATTTTATAAGTTTTGCTAATTGTATGGTTTATATACTTATAACTAACATGCGTAACACCCCCTTTCATGTAGCCTATATTGTATCCTTCTTGTTTTAGGCACGCGAATGTGCATTTTAATTGTAGCCTAAGATTTGCCTACAGTTAAGATTAGTGATATAGGCATACTTTAATTACTAATTTCGATATAACCTAAGAACATAATGTCAAAGAAAAAATCTGTAGTATGGCAGCATTTTGTTTTAATCGCGGACGAGCCAAAAAAATTGGAATGTAAACTTTGGAAGCACGTTTTCCAAGGCAGGGTTTATCGTTAATAAAACGAGGAGCAGCCTTTTGCCAAAAAATGTTGACAAGCTAGTGTTCCTGTGCCATAACATGAAACGACTGGGGAAGTAGGCCATCGGATGGTCTCCGACTCGAGTAAGTTATTTTCGATAGGCCATAGCCACTTTATGTTCAGCTTTAGGCTACAATTTAAGACATTAGACTATGTGTGATCATTCGTTTGTTGGCCTATTTTTTGGCAAGAGGTTTTAAATCGCAATGAGACCAACCTGGTTAATTAAATAAAACATAGCCTACGCATTAGAATGTGTTGTGGTTGTGGTCAAATAAAAGCATCAGCCTATTATGTGGCCATACCGCAACTTCACAAGCGCAACGGCAGAATCTGCAAGGGCAGCATGAAGAGGTTTTTTTTCCAGGTAAGTGGAGCCTTTCCTACATGCTTGTCAGACAGACACTAAAGGGTAGAAAAGTAGAAAATAACCTAGTGCACTTACTTTTTGTACTCGGCATTCTTTCTGTCTTTGGAAATGTCGAAAAGCTGATCGAACGTAGACAGGTAGGTGATGTATTCCAGTTTCTAAGAGAAAATTAGACACACGGAAACGGAAACATTGGCCCAAAGCTTACAACACCAATTAGAAACAAGGTCTGAGCAGATTCTTATTAAGAGCCAAATCCTCACCTCTGCACCTTTCAGGTTTATGTACTTCAGGTAGCAATCGTGCAGATCCAGGTAGCTAGGCCTAATCTAGCTAGCCCTCCTCAAAAGACAACATAACCTACATAGTGAAAACTCAAGCAAGGTCTGAAAAGGGGAAGGTTGTCTTTGGGTATATTTTGTATTACATTACAGACATTTTTTAGGAATCATCAAGCTCTTACTGAACCAGACCCAGATGGCAAAAAGCTTATCCATGTTTTTACATTTTTTTTACATAAAACTCATTTATACAGCTGGAACCTTGCTCAAAGGTAAAACGACAGTGCCTCACGTGGAAATCGAACCTGCTACCTCTAAGTCACGAGCCCAGTTCCCTAACCATTACACTACAGTGCCGCATGATAACTCAGCAGTACAACAAGAGGACAACTTGTGTGCATGATTATGTAGACTTTAATTACAGCAGTAATTAAGAACTCCGACACTAGGACAGCCGGGGCTATCAATTGTACGGCCGGCACTTAAAAATGCAGACATTGTGGCCGTGAGGTGGACGCAGTCCCCCGCTTAGATGCGTGTATTTAACACCCTCCTGTCACTCGTGAAAAGCAGAATCACAAACCAGCAAAAAGCACAGAGGAGCAATCACTCCTAACTGCAGCCACAGCAGTGACGCCTGTGTAGAGGTAATTTGGCCAAAGATGCCTGTCTGCAAGAAAATGACTTGTACTGAGGGACTAGTTGTGTTCATTTTCCTTATAGAACTTGCTTAAGTTTATTTACTGAGCATAGCATGCGAAACTTACTCTGGGCCTCCTCGCTGGGGTTGTCTCTGGCTTTGATCAGCTCTTCAAACTCCACAGACATGGGCACACATATCTGAAGCGCACAGAAAAACAAGAGGTACATTTCCTTTTACTGGTCAGGCATGACACTTACGGAGTGGAATGCACACTGGCACAATTTAAGATCACGAGAAGGTGACATAAGAGGCTATGGGTTCCTGCCTTCCTTGCGTCCGCTCTACTTGGAAACACAGAAGATTCTGGGGCTATGTCACAGTACAGAGCACCTGTTGCCATGGTATTGATCTTTGGCCCGCCCCATCATGAATATTCACAAGATACATCAAATCAGTAAGCAGCCAATGTTTAATGTTAAGAATACGGAAAGGAGCACATATGGTGGATCTAGAGAATCTGTGGCGAGGTTAAAATTCTTGCCTCGTTGGGGTGTTTCCGGTGGAATTCCTTTATCTGCTTGAGCCGGTTGTAGAACTCTGCAAATTCGTTTGGTCCCGAGATGGCGTTCAGCTCGTCTTTTCTCATGCTGGGGACAAGCGTGCGTGACAAACATTACACCTCACACATGGATTCCTCTACTCACAGAATTTAGAACAGGGGTTACCAAACTTTTCCCCATCTCATGTCCCACTAAAATATCCTCCCTGTGGCTGAAAACCCTCACCTCAATAAAATAGTCAAGTTTATAACTTTAACCAACACCACAGGCTGCATTGCAGTGGCTATTTAACACACTAGCACATGCAATCTAGTGATGTCACTGTATTATGGACCTATACAAGACATTAGGTCATTAGTAGCTACTTAAAACTATATAAATGTAATATTTGCAAAAACCACATAGTTGCCAAGGATGTGTAAAGCAGAAACAGGTTTGTGGAACTGATCACTTGCAACAGCATACACTACAACTCAAGTCACTCACCAATCCTTATCCTCGTAGGTGTCTCTCAGGTTTCCACTCACTTCCATGTACCTCTGCAATAGAAAAACCCCAAACAGTAAATACCTAGCTAATGGACCCAATGCAACGTACATGCCATAAGACAGATCTAGCTAAAGCAGTGAAAATAACAATTATCCCACAGAATGCAAACAATTCTCACAGTTCGTACTTACATCCAACATTGCTCTTGTCCGGTGATCGGAGTTTATTTGGTCGCGCAGCTATTCAAGAAACACCAACAAGAGAAATTAAAGAACATTCAACATATACATTTCGCGCCTTGCTGGGAAAGTAGTTAAGACATTTGACAACATAACGTTATACGCGGCAGTCGCACCTACGCGAACGTTGGCTACATTTGTGAAGATGGGCTCCGAACAACCGTAGGCATCATTTAGGCAGCAACTTTAAGCTAGAATTGGGGTGATATGGGGTCCGCAGCCAAAGGTTGGCTAGCTAGCCAAGATAACCACCTCATATTTAAATAGTTGGCTAAGTAGCAAACATTTCCTACAGATTTGATTGCTACTTCAAACGACCAGTTCAAAGTACCGGCAATACCTAACGTTACATAGCTAGAATATCACACATTAGTTAGCAAGACCAACGTTAACAGACGAGGAAGGAAGACGGACGTTAGCGTACTAAGTTAGCTAGCTAACCGGCTAAATATTCACCGTCGTTTTCTTGTGAAGCATTTCTTTTGTTTTGGCATCCATTAGTCTTTCTTTCTCTTCATGGTAGCGCCGCTGTTGCTCCAGAATCGTCTCCATTGCTATTTCAGATAGAAATTCCGGTTAACAATGGTGAAAACGAAAGGCTTGGTACAGACACACAACGGCGCAGCTAGCATACGCTTCACGCTAGCTCTTACACACACAACACGACAAGCGCCGCCGGAAGTATTCCCTCCCGTGTACCTCCCTCCAAGAAACACCGCAGTCACAAATTGGTTCCGCTTTTTCAGTCCACCCAGACAGACTGCTACATTCATTCAAGTTTATTTCGAGTTTAATCATTCAAAATAAATGTTAAGGCATCGTTATAATGACGCGACCATGTTCAGATATTACGCCATTTGCACTGTCAACTGAAACAGATCAAATTCCTGACAGGAGTTTTAAGTTTTGCTGAGTTTTTGTAACAAATCAGCAGTAGAGCGTTAAAATAGAGCGTTAAAATAGGGTGTCTTGGTATTCAGTTAATAATGCGAAAGTGGAAATATCGACGTGCGATGTATTGTTCACATAAACGATGTTACGGTTGTTATTTTTAAACATAGAGCCAGAGAGGACAATGGCCCAGAGTAAGTCTGTGTGGCATGCCACTATAGCGAGTAGCTTAATGTCTAAGAGGATTAGATAAGATTTACTTTCTGAGTGCTCACCTTTAAACGGTCTTAACTGTTGTGATGAGCGCATACACTATAGGTTGAATGAATATACTTGAATTTTGTTTGCACATCATATCATCTATATCTCTTCTAAGAACTCCACCTATCTACAGTTGTGAAAGGTCAGTAGGCTACTGAGCCTCAGCTATAATTTAATGCAGGGCAATACGTAGAATACAGTATATTGTTTATGATAATTGAAATGTGCACCTTGACATTTCAGAGGAAGTAAAACCAAGAAAACTGCCTTTGTCGTGATAATTCGTTGCGAAAGGGAATATTTTTAAATAAAACAATTTTAAGACATGTTGGGAACACAAACAACTGCTGGTGCAGTGGTCAATCACTGGAGCTACATAAAATAGTCATGCATTGGATTATGGATTGGAGTATTATGGATCATACTCCGGTAATGAAATCATAATATAAATCAGTATACTATACACGGCAGTGTGTGATCTATTAATGCTAATAAATCAATGAAGTACACTCAAATAATCATATTTACAATTGAAATCAGGAGCACAAGTAACTATTTATACAATTAACTAGAATTACTTTCTTGATCATATACATACAAACGTGGCGTGTGACGTGCGCGGTGGCCACACCCCCTAAAAGGGGGGAAATATGGGGTCTCACTATCTCCTCCTACACCAGTTTATCTTTGGCCACCTCCGACATTTTCTGTTTGTTTGATTTAATAAACGCTTAATATATTTTGGGTCTCCTTAGTATCATACTTAGCTGTTAAAACCATCAACCAACTGCATGATCATTAAAATTCAATCTCAGCTGAGAGTGTCAACCTTTAATCCCACTGACTGGGCTGTTAACTTGTTGGATCGCGATCAACAAAGACATACCTACTATAGCTGTCTGTTTAGCTAATATTACATAATGTGCAATCAATCACTGACACAGTGAGAAATCAATTGTGTAAGATCGTCATTATATCTCTGTTATAGTAGGCAACCGGTGGATGTAGCTATAACAGAGATATAATGACGATCTTACACAGTTGATTTCTCACTGTGTCAGTGATTGATTGCACATTATGTAATATTAGCTAAACAGACAGCTATAGTAGGTATGTCTTTGTTGATCGCGATCCAACACGTTAACAGCCCAGTCAGTGGGATTAAAGGTTGACACTCTCAGCTGAGACTGAATTTTAATGATCATGCACAATAAGCTATCTAACCGAGTCATGATCAGTTGATGTCTATGGCAGCTAAATGTGTTTATAATGACACCCCAAACATGTCAAAAAGTGTATTGAGACACAAAAATAGTTACAGCAATTTTGGGGTGGTCAAAAGTACACTACTTTGTCTTGGGGGAATCAGCGAGATACCCATATTTCCCCCCACTTGCGGGAAGTGGTCATGAATTTCGCTTAAATTTCGTCCCCTTGCTCGTCTGTGTTTATTGTTAGTTTCCACAGTTGCGTACAGATGATATGGTTGTAGTGACAGACTTAAAACTGGGAAGGCTAGTGTTTGTGTTGGTTTCTATCAAGCCCTTCGTCTTGGTTATTTACTTAGCCAAGGCATTTACATAGGTCACCCTTCTTCACTTTTTTGCAGATAATGATAATGATACACTACTACTGGGGATGATTCCTTTGGCACACGTCCCAAGAAACATTCCACCTCTGTGTCGGAATGCTCAATGGAGAAATTTCCCGTAAACGCTGATAGAGGACTAGCCACGTTTCGTTTCTTAATCCCTCTATTCTTAGTCTCTCAACCACAGAGTATAAACAGTCATTCTGTAGCGAAACCATGTGTAGGTTGTCAGTATACCTGTTTAGCGTATCCCCCCCCCATTTTTGATGCTATCTCAGTCAGCTAAGCGCAGTCCTAAAATTTCCAAAGGGTCCACAATAAAGTTTTAAATATTTTTTCCCCCAACTGTTCAGAAATTGCAGTCTCCTTTGGTTCTGTGGCTCTCACCCCCAGAGAGAGACTGGTACACATTGATTTAAATGCCTTATCTTGGCGACCATAGGTGGCAGCACTGTGTCCGGTCGGCTTTCTAGTATTTGTAAACCCCTGAACCGTAGAAGAAGATTGCAATTTACAGAACATACAGTAGGAAAAAGTTGATTAAAAACTTTATTGTGGACCCTTCGGGAATTTTAGGACTGCGCTTTTTATATGGACTAATTATGGATTATGCTGATACCATCAAAGTTGGGAAAAGTTTCTGCTAAACAGGGAAACTGACAACCCTCCACATTGTTTTGCTACAGAATGACAGCTGTTTATACTCCGTGACTAAGAGACTCATAATAGAGGAACAAAGGGATGAGACTGGGCTGGCACAGGACCAGCTAACTTTACTCAAATCCTAACCTTATTAAGCATTAGGAAGAAAAATGCTAAACTGATTTCATACCAACGCTCATAGGCAACTTCCACCTTATATTTATGTTGTTATTTTCATTTATTGGTTTTCAATAGGTATGAAACAACGATGTGGAAGTAGCTGGATTACATCAATATGGTGAAGTACATCTTATGGACAGCAACAGTATGG
This sequence comes from Aldrovandia affinis, assembly GCA_029706075.1. NCBI lineage: Eukaryota > Metazoa > Chordata > Actinopteri > Notacanthiformes > Halosauridae > Aldrovandia > Aldrovandia affinis. The sequence continues at coordinate 4,866,981 of JAINUG010000050.1, read as the reverse complement.
ACAATGAAGACATTGCTGTGTGTCTGTAGGTTCTTTTGGGTAAGCAAGGCTTTTCTATGACTGAGAAGGCTAAGGGTTTAATGTCATATCAATGTAAGAGGAAGTTTAGGTTAGATTTGTACTGGGTGGTGACATTGCGTGTCTTTTGCACACAAAGTTAATGGAGTCTCTTGCCTGATACACAGTGCTGTGTGCAGGGATGGCCAGTATTTCAAATGTATGTTTTTGAAATATGTATGTGCATGCATGTATTTCATATGCAACACCGGTTGCTCCTCTATTTTTTTAAATGGTTTAAACCTCTGTGCCACCTGCAAAGAAACCTATACCGCAACCATTTTTATTGTACATTTTGTGTACGTACATACACGTGTATGTACATTTTTTGGGAGGTACAGTATTGCATTTTGGAACAAAATACATTTCAGTGTATTTTTACCCATCCCTGGCTGCATGGCTGAGATTGTCACTGGTTCGCTCCTCTTTGGAGTGTGTAACACATTTACCACGCTGGTCATATCTACATTAAAATAATTGTGATTTGCTTTACCCATGTCTCTGCTGTAGGTGAATCCATACCATGCCATTGCCGATCTTCCCAGGAAAAGTTGTGAAACTGAAACTGCTTGTGACTCCCAGGTTAAAAACACCACAGGTGACTCTCTTTCCGTGGGCAAGACAGGCTTTAAAAGTATATCTATCTTAAAATCTGTAAAATCTGTAAAAAATTCCCTGGGATAAATTATCATATCCGCAGCTTAAAAAGAGATTGTAGGAAGAGTGAACGGAAATGGAAGAATACAAAGTTACAAGTACATTACCTGCTAATGAAGGATTCTTTAACCTCCTGTAATCAAGCGATTAAAGATGCGAGAGCAAAGTACTTCTCTAATTTGATCTCTGCCTATAAACATAATTCTAGGTTCATTTTTAACACAATTGATCGCCTTGTGAATCCTGCACCTGTCGCTGTTTCTGTTTCATCCCATGCTGAGTGTGAAAAGTTTTTATCCTTTTTCGTTGAGAAGGTTTATAATAGATCTAAGATCACCTCATCTGTGCCTTATACTGATATCTACTGCCTAATCCTAATTTATTGAACTTTTTTAGGCTCATTTTGCTGCTGGAACTTATTGATATTGTGTCTCACACGAAACCCCTGAGACATTATTCCACCTAGTCTTCTTAAAGAGGTTATTGTGACTATTGGCCCCGACCTACTCTCCATTTTGAATAGCTCTCTCTCTTCTGGCTGTGTTCCGGATAGCTTTAAGATTGCGAGTGTCAAGCCTATTCTTAAAAAACCTAACCTTGATGTTTCGATCATGAATAATTATAGACCTATTTCTAAACTACCGTTTATCTCCAACATCCTGGAGAAAGTGGTATTTAAACAACTCCTTGAGGTAGTATAAAACAACAATACGTTTGAAAAATGTCAGTATAGTTTTAGGCGTACAGAAACTGCCCATCGCAGGGTCTTAAATGACTGTTTGATGAATGCTGACTCTGGTGACTGTACTGTGCTGGTGCTGCTTCATCTGACCACAGCATTTGATACTGTTGATCCGGCTGATATTGTTCTCTCTCTATATGCTACCCTTAGGCCAGATCATTCGCCGGCATGGAATTTCCTTTCATTGCTACGCTGATGATACTCAGCTGTATCTATCAATTACATTTTTAATTAGCTGGCTATTCTACATGGCTGTATTGCTGACATTAATAACTGGATATCCAGTAACTTTCTACAGTTGAACCTGGACAAAACCAAGGTTCCTGTCATTGGCCCGTGTGCATTGCCTGACAAATTCAGTCAAGCCTGGGCTCATTAACGGCTAATATCAAGCCTGAATTTAGGTGTGGTTTTTGACCCAGATTTTGAACAGCACACCAAAAAGTTAGCACAGTCATGTTTTTATGTTTTTTTTAGAAATATCTAAAAAATAAGAGTGGTTTTGTCATTTGAGGATGCAGAGAGAATAATACATGCTTTTGTTTTTATTTTCAGGTATTAACCAAAAGTTTCTGGCTCGCCTTCAGATCATACAGAATTCTGCTGCTAGGCTTTCAACAATAACAAAACGCACATCTCATATCACTCCAGTGCTGGCCTCCCTACACTGGTTGCCTAAGAAATGTAGAATAGATTTTAACATTTTATTGTACACATACACTATAAGGCATTGCACGAGCTGGTGCCGCTATATATTGCTGAGTTGTTGGTCCCATATACCACAACAAGGCCATGCAGGTCCTCAGGTCAAGGATTTCTGGCAGTTCCAGAGCCTAAGCTAGAATCAAGGGGTGATCGTGCCTTTTCGCTGTGTTTGCTCCTAGACTCTGGAATAGCCTCCCCTCTTATATTAGATCCGCTGAATCAGTCTCAGCTTTTAAATCTAATCTCAAGACCCATTTTTACAGATTGGCTTTCCCCAATGTATGATTTTATTGTATTGCTTGTTTTTTTTCTTCTTGTTTTAGTTTTATATTTGTATACTTAATCTCCATTGTTATGTTTAGCTTTTATTGCCCTTTGTTCTCTACTATTTGTTTGTCAAGCACCTTGTGCTCATAGCTAGAAAGGTGCTCCATAAATAAAAGTATTATTATTATTATTATCTTGCATGTAAATTTGGTTTGGTCTCTATATAGTATAATGTCATATCTCCTCATGAATTTTGAAAGCATAAAAATGTCACATGTCTATTATGCATTTGATGCATGCTTGTTTGTGTTGTGCATACTTGTCAAGTTCTGAGGTATGCTGTACATGTGTCTCACCTGAGAGGTATGTAAGACTTGACAGGCACAATATGTAAAAACAGAGAATAGTTGCACAACCTGAAGCAGAAATTTGCCTATGAATCCAACAGGGAGTGGAGTTACCACCTCCACCACAAACCCCCCACCACCCAAAAAAAGAGAGCGAGAGAGAGAGAGAGAAAAAAGACGGGGGTGAATGCGGGGGTGAATGGTGAACCCAGCGTGTGTTGTGCTATAGTTTTTCGTGGTTCTGTGTGGTTCAGTAGGTAGAGCATGGCGGGTCCGATTCCCATTGGGGTCACATACACTGAAAAATGTATGCATTCACTGCTGTAAGTCGTTTTGGATAAAAGCGTCTTCTAAATGTCATATGTTATATTAATTTCGCTCCAGAGCCCAAAAGCAGGGCCAAGCTCCCCCGCCCGGACCGCAGTAACGTCCTGCATACGAGGCTGTCAAAGGCAGAGGGGGAGATTGAGCTTCTGAAGTCGCAGCTCACCTGCGAGAAGGCCTCATGGGACAGGAGGTTTGTGGAGCTGCAGAGGAAACAGCAGGATCTGCGGGAACAGGTGGGCCTCGGGCTGATCCACAGTCACATCGTGGGAAAACACGGGCAAAGCTCACACAGGGGCTTTCCCCCAATAAAATAATATATTTTAAGTGAGTACGAGGTGTGCTTAAAGGGTGTGAAGAGATATAACTACTGGTGCTCATTGGAAACAGGGGTAACAAAATACATGAAAAAGAAAAAAGTTCCAAGGCACTCATGTGAATTAAAAAAAAGACCAGCAGTTTTTTAATGTTCTAGCCCCAAGAATAAAGGCTTTTTAAAATTCACTGAATGCCTTGGAACATTTTTCTTTTTAATATAATAATACCTTTATTTGTACAGCTCCTTTCCAGCAGTACAGCACAAGGTGCAAGACATTTATTAAAACACCTTAATTGTACACAGGTGAACTACAAACAAATAAGTATGTGACCTCACCGGAGTTTATTTAGGTGTGTCTTAGAAAAATGGGTGAATACTTATGCAATCAATTATTGTCTGTTTTTTATTTGTAATTAATTAAGAAAAGGTTTTCGAGTAGATTTTTTAAATATAGAGTATTTTGTGTTGATTAGTGAAATTACAATGAAGTAAGAAAATAAAATGTGAAAAATGAGTGAATACTTTTTATACCCATTGTATATTGGGGGTAGACAAAAGAATGAAAACACCAAATAATATATGAATATTTATGAACTAATAAGGAGTTGGGCCACGCCAAGTTAATCACGAAATCACAATGAATTGTTATGTATTGAATCATGGCGTGTGTATTGCGATATAAATCATACCATGAGGTATTTGCCAATACCCAATCCAAATTGTATCTGGAGGTAGCTGCTAATGCCCAGCCATAGACTATCTCATGCATGCTTGTTGATGTGCTCGCTAGAGCTCAAAAGAGCGGCTGCTTTTTCCTCTCAGCTGGCTTCTGAGACTTTCGCCAGGGCCAGAATCTTCCTCAAGAATGAACCGGACTACGACAACGAATTTGGTGAGAACCAGACAGCGCTGGATGTGGAGAACTGTCTCTCCCCTGATGAGAAAGACCAGGGGGATCCAACTGAGCCAGGCCAGTGCCTAAGCATAATACACGTAGATTTGCATGTGTGGCTGTGTTTGCGACTGTGCATGTTTTATGTTGTAATCTTACTGTAATGTCCTATTGTAATGTAGTTTTACTGTAATGTTTAATTCACTGTGCGGTGTTGTGTGTTGTGTCATCGAGCTGTGCAATTAACTGCGTGTTTTGTGTTTACTGTATATTTGTATGCGTTTTAAGCCGATGGCAGAAGTCCATTTGGGAAAAATACATTTATTCTAACCTACTGTAATCTAACCTCTGACCGGTGGGATATGGAGGCGGGGGATTTGTATGGATTTGGTTTTTCTCATAGTTTTCCACAGATTCGGGGACCTGCGGCCTGCCTACAACAACTGCTCCATCTGCGCAGCTCAGGTGGAGAACTGCAGATTGGCTGTGGCTGGCTGCACACACTGTGACACTCCAAATTGGGGGATATAGAACAAACAGGGATAAAAAGTTGTTAAGATAAGCACAGCTGATATTTCGATTTTACTCCTGTATTCCTTATTAGTGGAGATGTTTGCACACCTAGTACAGTAAACCACAGGTGCCTGGAGAGGTGTTGAAGTATACTCCCACACACTGTGTGTCTTGTCAAATTCACAAAACTTTATTAGGACAATATCTTAAAACAAGAAAACCTTTGTCAGAGTGAAACAGAAACATTAGCTTCTTTGTTTTAAGTGTTTTCATGATGTTCCTGGTTTGTCCACTAGGTGGCGTGAAGCACCATCTCAGGCAGCAGGAGGTTGGTTACCATGACAGCTTGACTGACAGACAGGTCTTCCTGTCTTCCTGTCTGTGGTCCAGACCCACTTCTGCTATGTCCACTAACACAAGGTTGTGTGTGTGTGTGTGTGTGTGTGTGTGTGTGTGTGTCTATGTTTTTTGTGATGTCCAATTAAACAGTTTCCCTGGCTCATTGTATAAGTGATACAGGTAACTGCCGAAATAAAGGTAACACATAAAGCATCTTAATAGGGTGTCCAAGAGCCGCCAGAACAGCTTTAATGTGCCTTGACATAGATTCTACCAGTGTCTGGAACACTGTTGGAGGGATGCAACACCATTCCTCCATGAGAAATTGCATCATTTGATGTTTTGTTGATGGTGGTTTAAAATGCTGTCTCAGGGCGCTCCAGAATGGGAGATAAGTGTTGAATTTGGTTGAGCTCTGGTAACTGAGATGGTCATGGCATATCGTTGACATTGTTTTCATGCTCATCAAACCATTCAGTTCACCATAGGATGAAAGTGGCTTTGTATTTATTGGCATTTACCTTGGCCTCTGAGGGGTTGAGTGGATCTAAACTATGCAAGGAAAAGGCACCCCACACCATAACAGAACCCCCAGACCCCATCATTTACTCAGGTGTTCCCTTTATTTCGGCAGTTACATCTATAATCCAGTGGAATTTTAATTGCAAGCTCCAGTCACATACACATTTAAAGGCTAATGTAAAAATGTTTATTTGGTTATTATTGTATGTTATTATCAAATCATTTTTATCGCACTATTATGATCCACTTTTTAAAAAAATGCTTCGGTTTAAAACAAAATGCAAAATGCTTGCTCAAGGCTCCTTTGTGAACTGAGTGTGCCTCCACCCAGTGAGTCATCATGCCTTGTTTTTAATGCACTCAAATAATTGGAGCGCACTCACCTTGCTGCCTTTTCCGGGTTTGTTCTTATGAAGAAAAGTGAGGTCTTTGCTGCAAATAAATAAATGACTTCTAAATAATACAAATAAATATAAACATAAACTGGGTGTGAATCCAAGAAGGTGACTAGTGAAGTAGAGAAAGTGGATGCACTCCAAGACAATGTTTTTGTTTTTTTACTCTCTACTTTTACAAAGAGTACAAAGGAACTCACAGTTTCGGCCGAGGCCTTTGTCACTATTTACAAAGACCTTGGCTGAAATGTTGAGTTTCTTTGTACTAGGGCTGTCAGAATTTAATTAAGAAAATAAAAAGTATTAAGTAAAGAAAAAACATATTGGATTAGTTCTTGGACTCGTAAAACCTTACAGCAGGCGTTCTCAAACTCGGCCCTGGGGCCTGTATGCTGGTTTTCATTCCAACCTCTGAATTGTAATGAGCTGTAAATTAATTTTAATTAGATAGTTTTTATGTCTGTTGAAGATGATTTACCATCTTAAGGCCATATTATGTCAGAACTATTACTATGCATGCCTTTTAGGATAAATATCTCATATTCATATCCCACGACTTTAAAATCAATCAGATCAACTAATGCTCTCATTTTATGTAATGTGCTATATTACAAATGATTCCTTTTGTCACATTCTGAATAGATTCAATTATAGACATGAAATCAGGCAGGTGAAATCAGTGTGGTCCCTGTTGCTTTAAGTGTGGGCACCTGGACACTGACACTAAACCATTTGTGGAAAATGAAGAGCAAAAACCAGCATACACAGGGGTCCCCCAGGACCAGGGCCGTGTCCGAAACCGCTCACTCGTTCCCTATTCCCTATTCCCTATATAGTATATACTATATAGTGTACTATTTAGAGAACGAAAGTAGTGTTTTCGGAGACTACAACTGAACGTCATTTGCGTCAAAAAAAAAAAGTGCCGGATATTCAGGTGACGCAAGCGGATGTGCTCAGTATCATAAACAAACCGAGCACTCATGGCGGCAGGTTTAAATGTGCTAAAGTTTTGAGTTTCAAAGACGGGCAAAATTTTGTGTAAATGTAAATAAATGTAAGTAACGTCGCTGTATTTCTTTCTGTCGCCATTCTTTCCCTTCTCTCCTTCGGTATGACACGACCGCATTGCATTGTGGTAGACGGGATCAATTCTAGGGTAAAGTAGGGTACAGTCGATGTACACTACAAATCACGGTGAATTGTGGGTATTTTCTCGTTCCCTATTTAGTGTACGAAATTCACATTTTAGAATTCGTCGCACTCTACAAAGTAGTGTACTAAATAGGGAATAGGTAGTGGTTTCGGACACGGCCCTGGACTGAGAACCACTGCCTTACAGTACTACAAGCATCACCAGCTTGATGTGCAGATGGGAGATAAGTCTTCTGGGGATGTGATTTTCCAATAAACCAATGATCAGTTACTTTTTCTGACCAATCATGATCTCATGTCGGTGGGCCTCTGATTGGAGGCAGTGATTCAATCCAACTCAATAATTGTCTGACCTGTAACTCAACGATTGCTAAAAGTGCCTAGAACCAATCAAATTGCAGGTTCTTAGCTGAAACCAATCTCACAAATTGCAATACTTCCCTTTCCAGCTGCTCTAGAGATTAGATTGTTAGATTGTTAGATTATTCTCGATTGCATTCTTTGTGTGGATCTGTTTTGCTCAGTGTTGGTAGTACACACACCCTCCTCATAAATCCCCATCTAGGCTGGACTTCAGATTCGTCCTCTTTGAAGCATGGAAAACAACATAACAGGGTGCTAACTGATAACACCCCGAAGGTAACGGAAATGATTGATATTCGGCCAAAACTAGCTGCTGAAACCACAGGTCAGAGGACCAGTGTCCCTTTGATCTTTTTGGATTAGTTGCAGCAACTGTAAGTGAGCCAGTTTCCCTTTAAAAAAAGGGTTGAGGGCAATTTGTAACGGCAGGACTTTGATATGAAAATCTTGTGCGCGGTTTCCATTGACAGTTAACCCGCAGATTGAGAAACTCTCTGTTGACAGGCCTGTTGGCAGCGGTTGCCATACCAGCTACTTTGGAAAAAGGCCACAGTACAACACTACAGAACTACAGTACAACATATAATGAAGTAAACATCAAAGGGCACTTAGCCATTTACCAAGAAACAGAGATAAAGATTGAGGCCTTTTTCTAAACTTAGCTTTTTATCTGCTGTGATGTGAGAAGTGTGCAAAAATCGACATACCAAAAAAGCGTAACCACACCAAACGTTTTTGATCTTGATCTTATTCTGCCCTACATTGAAAAACACATACTTTCAATGCGTTGTTATGGAGGAACTAAAGTATGGTAATGTAGCTTCTAGCCTGAAAATGCATAATAATTGGCAAGGACATGATCTGCCAGGATCACAATCCCACAGCAGTGTTTTCCCCACAGTCATGCACGCAAATGAAAACCATTGTGTGAAAACATATTGTTATGATTATTATTATTAATAATGTATCCTCAACATTTCTCTGGGTGCAGGGGGATGGGAGGAGAATTTGAGCTGAAGTAATCAGTAAAGAATTTGTATCGATCAATCAGTCAGTCAAACAATCAATCAAGAAAAATACTTTTTTTTTTGTTGCGTACCGCATTTTAGAAAACATGCTCATGTCTAAATATGCTTTCCAGCAGACCCCAGCCTGAACCCCCACAAAGGCAAGCGTAGGGCAACAGTGGTGAGGAAAAAACTCCCTTTGTGCAAAAAATAAGAAGACACCTTAGGAGGAACCAGGCTTAGGTGTACATTAGTGAGGCACTTTAACCCCCTCTTTCCTGACACACAGTGTGGGCTCATCGAGGAGTGTCCGAGTGTTTGTTCCACACTCCCCGCTGGACCTGCGGGTCGGGCACCGGGTTCGAGTCCTGCTTCCCTCTGGGAGAATCAGCACGGGCTGGCTGCGCTTTGTGGGGTCCCTGGCAGACGGGCAGGACTTCAGCCTGGGGGTGGAGCTGGAGCACCCCCAAAATGGGCTGAGCGACGGGGACCATGGGGGACGGCGCTACTTCAAATGGTACTCCTCTTTATATCCACCCCGCCCCCCAAATGCAGAATGGTGTCTGCACTGTGCTATATTACTTTATTAGAGGCATCCACCTTTTTTTTCTTATTATTTAAAATGTATTTCTGATTTTTTCTATGTTTTTTTCCCAATTTGGTGGCCAATTGTTCCTCAATTCACCCTCCCCCACGAGCCTGCCGCCCACAGCGATGGGACCAGCCACTGTCCCGGGGCCGGCAATGAACTGCTTCCTTCGAGACGGAACTTGCCTATTTGTTTTGCCCACGGGGAAGCCTTCTGTGCTCGCGGCAAGCTCGTGCCAGCTTTCCCTCCCCCCTCCCCCTGCGGGAAGACAGCCAAACGCTGCTCAAACGGGGGCTACAAGCGCAGGAGTGGATCGAACCCTGGATGGGCAACCTGCACTCCGGGCAAGCCCCTTTACCGGTTGTGCCAGCCAGGGGCCCAGGCATCCACCTTTATTACTTTATTAGAGGCATCCACCCACCCCGGAATGCGGAGTGGTGTCTGTGCCGTGCCTTGAAGGCGGGGGGGGGATGGGCTGTGCTTTATTAGAGGTATCCACTGCCCCCCCCACCCCCAACCCCCACCCCAGAATGCAGAATGGTGGAGGGGGTGGGGGGGTGTTTAGTGGCGGGGGGATGGGCTGTGCTTTATTACTTGATTAGAGGCATCTTAGTGGGCCCCCGGGGCTCATCCACGCAATGTCAGGCCCGCACACGCTCACTCATTACCCTGTCACCTGAGAACGGAAAACTTAATATGCAAATACCTGACAGACAGGCTGCGCTCTTGTGATTAACCCCCCCCACTCTTATTCTTTTCTTTCTTCGCTGGTGTTTACACCCATCTGAATCAGAGGGGCATGCAAGCCTGCGTCATGTCTCCCCAAGACCAGACTGGTGTCCCCCGCCTTCAAACAGTACCAAAAAGCTTCTGTGCCTTGTTGTTGTCCACAAAGTCACAATTATCATTTGATATGCATATCCAACCTGAGTGGTTTCAGGAAAAATGCCAATATGTACTTTATTATTATCATTATTATTGTGTAGTATAACATATAATAATGTAATATGAATAAATATTTTGCCATAGCGGCCTTGCAAGTCATAGGTTTGGACCAAAGCATCTGCCAAACTGATGAATGTAAATGCGAACGTATTTGAAACAAATGTCAATCGTTTCAAATGTATTCGGAGGGACTGAAAATGTGAATGCAAATGCATTTGAAACAAACCCCTGAGCGGAGTGATTTAACTGGACATACAGGGCACAGAGCAAGCGTATTGCCCTGGATTGCAGAGTCCTGCGTTTTTGCAATCGGATTTGTAGAGCCTGTAATTGAGCCCTTCAGTGGTCGATACAGCCTCCGCATCAAGCCGTCAAACTGTTGAGTGATAATTTATAATCTGTACCATTTTTGTTACCTGAGTCATCAGTGTTAATCCTCTAATTATCATCAGTTAAATTCGATTGCACATCAGAGAGGATCCTGTTATTTATGACACATTCCTTTTTCCAGATTACAGTAATTCGATTTTTACAGCTAGTAGTTTTTAGCTTTTAAAAGAGTAAATAGGCCTCCCGGTTGGCGTAGCGGTAAGAGCGTCCGACTGGGATGCATGCTGCCCACTGCGACGGGGGTTCGATTCCACCGGTCACGCCAGCTCGGCTATGGCCCGGAAGTGGCACTATGGGGTGGCAATTTGCTGTCCGCCCCAGGGGGGAGGGAAATCGATATGAGCTTGCTGTGTATAGACCGTTTCAATGAGGTAAGCAGTAACAAAACTACAAAACAAAACTAAACAAACTACATTTCCGGTGGCACCATAAACAAAATCAAAAAATTACTAGCTTGTACTTCTTGAGTCTCCCAAAGAATGAACAAGCAAGATATTTACAAAATGATCAATAAATGGTCAATTGTTATTACCAGATCCGTTCAACGAAGTCTTGAGACAACATCGTTTCTCTGCTGACTTGAAGCTTTTACCTGAGGTGACTGTTTATCATTACCATGTCGATACAGAGTGTGTTTACACTATAGAGGCAGTGAAGGCTTACCGCTGATTGGACGTTTACAACTATTTTCTTAGCGTAAAAGTCAGAGATATATGCTCATACTGAGAATGACTATTGTATTGTCTACAGTGAAGTTGGAGCAGGTCAAACTCTGTCTAAAATGTACTCCGCATGGTTCGTTGCTAAGAAGGAAGAGGAGGTCATCAGTGGACACTGTACATGCATGGCTGGGTGAGCTAGCTAGTTAGCTTGTTTGGTCAATGAATACATCTAGTAGCCTATACTAGTAATGATGCAGTCCATGCTGAACTGAAGTCTGAAATGTTATGTGTTTGATTTTTAGGTTAGGCGAGGTTTGTAGCCATGTCACTGCTATTCTTGTTGCAATGGAGCAATGTGTTCAAAAGGGTTTAAATGCTCCATCTGTGACATCTGAGCCCTGTACGTGGTTGTGCACAAACAAAATAATAAGTTTAAGTTTACTACAATCGTGAGCTTCATCAAAAGATGCTAGCCGGACACCAGTCTTGGAATGACAACAACAGTATTGTTCTAATTGCATTTTTGCCGGAGCAGCCTAACATTATCGGTGGGCATGTAACTAATGATTTGCAATAACTTGCTCAATACACGTCAACATTAACAGATTTGAAACAACGCCACAGACATGAGCAGAGTTAGTTAGGTGCCTGATATGAGCACATATTTTGCATGAGAAAAAAAAATAGACATTCAAAACACAACCTTATGCTTGAAACAGTAACCTTGCTGCTAGTGGTATTTGCCACTTAACAAGCTGTTAGATGACCTATGTAAATAAGCTTAAATAAACACTGTGTACAAGTTCAGCTGTTTAAGTTACATTCCATATAGATGGCATGTCGTAAATGAAAGTTAACTACAGGTAACTGCCAAAATAAGGGAAACAACAAATAAAGTGTCTTAATAGGGTATTGGGGCACCATGAGCCACCAGATCAGCTTCAATGCACCTTGACATAGATTCTACAAGTGTCTGGAACATTGGAAGCATGCAATACCAATTCTCTATGAGAAATTCCATAATTTGCTTTTTTTTTATGGTAGTTGAACACTGTCTCAGGCCCTGCCTCTCAATCTCCCAGTTCAGTTGGGTTGAGATCTGGTGACTGAGACGGCCATGGCATATGGTTTACATCGTTTTCATGCTCATCAAACCATTCAGTGATTACTCATGCCCTGTGGATGGGGGTATTGTTATCCTGGAAGAGACCACTCCCATCAGGACAGAAATGCTTTACCATAGGATGAAGGTGATCACTCAGAATGGCTTTGTATTTATTGCCATTCATCTTGCCCTCTAAGGGTGTGAATGGACCTAAACCATACCAGGAAAATGCACCCCTCACCATAACAGAGCTGCCAGAACCCTTCATTTACTCAAGTGCTACCTTTATTTTGGCAGTTACCTGTGGGTATAAAACGATAAGATAAGATATGATGAGATATACTTTTATTGTCCCGTAGGGAAACTTGTCTTGGACTCAGTGTCGCTGCCTTACAAAAAACCATAAACACGTGTCACATAATACATGAATACAAACAAACATACATATATATATGGTACCGTCAGTAAAAGTAGGAGCAACATATTGCACAACCCCGTCGCAGCGTCATAAAACTTCATAAAACGATATGAAAATAATAATACATTTTATTTATATGGCACTTTTCATTTTACAAAGAAAATCTCGAAGTGCTTTACGTAGTATTACATGAGTTGGACGAAAATGTATAATGCACTCAAGACATTTTTAAAAACAAATTACATTAAATCTTCCATGACCAGACAGCAACGTACAATCAATACTATTGAGATTATTAAAACGTTCCCCTTTTTCACAGTCCCTATAGCCTCTTACTGCATTGCTCTTTAAAATTATGATTGAGGTGGGCACAAATTAGTTTTAGAATCTATGAAGTTTGCACCTAGGCACTCTGTATTGTCTGCCGCATGGTAAAAGCTCATACTCAGAATGGAGGATATGAGATGGTGTATTTTCTGTGCTCCTCTAAGAACAGACTGCTTGTAAATAGACTGGATGGGCTACTGTTCTTTCCTCCCTATGACTTTCATGGTTGCCATACCAGGCCTGTGTCCTGTACCTAATTAAGCTCTCTAAAACCACCTGGTAAAATAAGAACATGCATCTTTGATTCACCCCGTACACCCTAAGTCTACGCAAGAAATACATCCTCTGTTGCAGATGGGAGCACAGACTCCACGTGGGCCTTCCAGCTGAATGTATTATCTATATGAACACCCAGGTACTTGTAAGAGCAAACCTGGTTGATGGGAACACTATGGATGACCACTGGCCTCTGGTCACCCACTGCCCTAGGGTCGAACACAATTTACTCTGTTTTCTTAACATTTAAGATGAGGTGGTTAGCATCACACCACTGCACAAAGCTGTCTATTTCAGAGTGGTAGACTGATGTATCATTATCTCTGTGCAGTAAACTGAGGATGGCGGTATCGTCGGAGAACTTGAGTATACAATTATGGGGGTCACAAAATTGACTAAACTTTTGGTTCCCTTGTTACAACTGTGGTGCATTCTTGTCAATCAAAATGACCTTTTTTCAAAATGAACAGTCACGCGACATGTCTCTGGGGTAAACAGCTCCTTTGTCCATTAAGTACATGCATGTGCCATGTGCAAATTAACAGATTTATCAGACTTATCTGGAGCAACTTACAACAAGTGCATTCCACAAAGCGGGGTGAGATGGCAAACCACATTAATGGTTGGTACAACTTCTTTACAATAATAGCTGCTTGGAGCACACAAAGAGCTACTAAGGGGGAAAAAAAAACATTAGATAAATTAGGGCCTATGTGATCCGTGTTTGGAGAGGTTCCAGGGGGGAAGGAGCCCAGGTACAGTGTGAAGAGGTGGGCTTTCAGTCTGCAGCAGATCCCAGCTATTTAAAGAAACAAATAGGCCATATTTTTGTCAGACTGGAACCCCGAGGGAATAATATAACCCGGCAGCGAAGGTGCTGTGCTCCATCTGAGGGGGCACAGCCGAAGCATCATCACGCACTTAACCCTGTCACAGACTGACGTTGTGCTGTAAAAACGTCATCCGAAAGGATATATTTTTACTGTCTTGCAGGCGATGATACAAACACCCAGAGCATACTGCGTGTAATAACCTGGTCGACAAGAGAGCGCTCCCGAGCATGACATAAATCACGCCGGATGACGTAGGCGAGAAGAGCTGTGCTCCAGTGCTGTACTAAAAGCACCTCTGCATTCATGATGCTGACTACACGTAATCATCTTTACGATTTCAAAGTCGCTCATCTATACTGACCTCTGTCAGTGGAATGCTCCTTTTAAACAAACTTGAAAGAGGGTTTACACAGCCATTTCTGTGGTCTCCTTGCCTCAAGCTTCCATGGTTCATTGCAAAGTCATGATGTCTGTGATGTCCATGTGAATGTTAGTGAAATGCTTGATGGGGATGGTATTATAGTTCCATATCGGTTTTGCGGAACATTGGTAAAATCTTTTACCTGGAGAGCCACAGGGTCTGCTGCTGGTTTTAGTTTTAACCCTAAAAATCTGCGACCATTTTAGACCCAAGAAACCAGATGAGGTGAGTTAACTGTGTGATCGACTGCTTTAATTGATCAATTAAGTTCTGAGTAACAACGAAAACCAGCACACCCTGCGGCCGTCCAGAACCAGGGTCACCTTCCCCTGGCCCAAATACGCTGGGAATGCTGAGTTGGCACTACCTAGTAATGGGAATTTCCAGGACAAAACTGCAGACCAGAAGCCATTCATTTCCAATGAGACACTTTCTTCATATTAAAAAAATAACAATTGAAATGTTTAAAAAATGTCTGGTGTTTATAAGCAAATCCTTTTATTAAGGAATCGGGCAATCGACTTAAAAGTACTAAAAGTACAAAGTGCAGGTCACACTGGTCCCTATGAAACATTGCGCTCATGTAGGAGTTGTAGTTCGATATTAATTTGGGTGTTTTACTTTTAAGTGGATTACATTAAATGGATTATTGGATTCTTTAAATAAAAGGGGTTTATTAACAGCAAATAATAAAAAAAACAGCACCCAAGCATTTTTTCAATGCTTTAATGGTCACTTTCTTCAATATGATGAAGGAAATTTTGGGTACCATTGAAAACAAATGGCTCTGAAATTGAGTTTTGTCTTGGAAGTTATGCTTCAGTTTTGGATTTCCCAGCATATTGCCTTTCGGTGATTAGCAGACCTCTGGGTAATGTAGTTTTATGCAAATTCAGTATTGATCGGAGCGTGTTTTCCCACAGCGAGCCAGGCCATGGTGCCTTTGTGACGTTCGACAAGCTCCTCATGGTGTGGGAGTAGCGCTGTCAGGAAATCCATGCCCCCCAGGAGTCACGCCGGCAGGAGGGCGGAGTCTGAGCGGAGCCAGGACCCACATCCCCCCCGCACAATTGGCTCAGCACTCTGGGTCGCTCCCAGTCAAACCTCATTAAACAGCCTGGCCCCGCCGGTGGTGAGGTGCAAGCATGACCTCCACACTCCGGTTCTCAGACGTGGTGGCACCATTAGTGCATCTGGCGCTATGGTGGAACCCGATCTACGGCAATTCACCGGGCCACTCAACCACCGCGCTTTCATCACAGACTGTGTCCATTCCCCTTTTTCACCAGATTGACTGTACGCTGATGCACAAACATCATAACAAGCATCGGTTATGTAGCAAGGTGGGGCTTAGGTTTGAGTGTGAGTCAATGAGAATCAGTCCACCTACAGGCAACTGCCAAAATAAAGGAAGCACTTGAGTAAATGAAGGGTTAGGTTACTCAACCCCTTAGAGGGCAGGGTAAACACCAATAAATACAAAGCCACTCTGTGTGGTCACCTTCATCCTATGGTGAAGCATATCTATGCTGATGGCAGTGGTCTCTTCCAGGATGATAATGCCCCCATCCACAGGGTTTATAGCTATATGCCATGTCTGTCTCAGTCACCAGATCTCAACCCAGTTGAACACTTATGGGAGATTATGGAGCAGCGCTTGAGACAGCAATTTCCACCACCATCAACAAAACACCTAACTATGTGGAATTTATTGTGGAAGAATGGTGTTACATCCCTCCAATAGCGTTCCAGACACTTGTAGAATCTATGCCAAGGTGCATTGAAGCTGTTCTGGTGGCTCGTGGTGGCCCAATGCCCTATTAAGACACTATGCTGGTGTTTCCTTTATTTTGACAGTTACCTGTATTGGTGTATTGGTATTTATTATTTACACCTTGGAAAAGTCTCTGCATATCCTTCACATATTTATTCATGTTCTTATTATTAAATATTCATGAAATAAAATGTAAATTTCCCTAATACTTTATAAGTTGTCCGGTCATTGCTATAGTTATCAGTCCCTGTGTACATCAATAAATAAATTGTTTTGAATGGCATATCACGCAAATAAATCATTTTGAGTAGATTAAAAGGATGAAAGTTCAGATTGGTCAGGTAGAACAGGGAACACCCGGATTAAGCACCTGATCATGAGATTCAGAGGAATTACACAAGTCCGTCTGGGGCAAGAACTTCCTTCTTATCCAGCTGATAGGAACCATTTTAAAAATGAATCATTTGTGCTGTGAATAGGTCTTTATTGCCAATCTTTTTGATCTCTTTCCTCATAATCAGATTGTGTGGGCATGAGTAAAATGAATTAAGGCTCTGTATCTACGTTAAAAAAGGTAAACAAGAGGGAAAGTTCGGCAACCACGGTCGAAAGAAGGAAAGAATGATAAGGCGGTGGGAACAACATGCGATGATAATATCACCCCAGCTCGAGGAGCAGAAGGTGAAAGATTAGGTAGCACCATGAAAAAAAACCAAAGGAACCAATTGTAATCACATTTGTTCAACTTCTGTACAATATGAGTCAAAAGACATTTCCTATTTTCTGTTTTACTGTGTGTTTTTTTCCATTTGACTATTCAGGATGCTGTCCAAGCAGGAGCAAACTGGCACCCAGGGGGTAGGTTGGCATGCTCTGGTTTTGTTTGTTTGCTGGACAGAAACTATACATGTGACCTTGAACTACTGTAAGTAGGCTACAAAACTCCCAGGCCTGCACATTACATTTACATTTTACATTTTAGGCATTTAGCAGACACTCTTATCCAGAGCGACTTACACATTTTAGATTTCTTTACATACAATACATTTATACAGTTGGATATTTTACTGAAGCAATTCATGTTAAGTACCTTGCTCAAGGGTACAACAGCAGTGCCCCACCTGGGAATTGAACCTGCAACCTCTGAGTTACAAGCCCAGCTCCCTAACCATTACACTACACTGCCAATCCAGTCTGATACAGGAAAGTAGAATGAGTGTGTGACTAGCACATGTGTGCACACTGACACCGACAGTGCACCTCAGGCACAACTGCAGTCACAAATCAGCAGTCTTATCAGCAGCACTGATCGTCAGTACAACCTGAAATCATTAAGCTGTCGCTGTTCAGATGGTCTGCTATTGTGGCCCATGACATAATGGTTGTAGAATAATGCTTTATTATTCAAAACCATGGGAACTCCACACCCTGTCAGCTTTGATATGACAGTGATAGCCATTTTCTTTAAAACTTTTATAATTGGGGACTCAAGCACCAGCCAAGAGCATGTTTAACAAAATCCCTCTAAAATAAAAAACTATTAAAAAAGCCCTAGAACCCCTTGCAACAAGCTTCAGCCTGCAACCAGTTTGTATGTTTGTCAGTATTCAAATACTGTACTGCACATTGCACATGTGGCTGTGGAGGATTGTGAAATGTATTGGTTTTCCACAACACAAATGAAAGCAAGCGCAGAGCATTTCGTAGGGTTGTTGTCCTGTGGCTCCAGTTCTGTGGGTGTAGTTCTGTGGGGCATAGGTAAACGAAGGTAACACGAACGAACACAGGCAGCACCTCGAACACTGAATTTGGGACTACCGCCGCCGTGTTGACCTCATTCTTTGAGTTCTGAGCTGCGGACGTGGTCTCACACGATCTGAGAATACAGCGAAGGATATTGTCTTATCAGCTAAAACTCATGTTGTTTCTCTACCACGGAAATCCCAGCACGGCAGGCTTCTGAGAATGGTTACCCATTTTTATCTTCAGAACAGTCAGGTAGCATTGCCTTAATTGGTCACAAAGCCAGCTGCACGGCTGGAACGCTGCAGTCATTTCCTGCCAGAGTGATCCAATTACAAGCATGTGTGCACAGTATGGGGTCATCAATGAATGCGGGGTCTGTATTAATGCATGTGCAACAATGCTGAAGAAGTGAGATGTGTGATGCTCAATGAGCATACAGGTAACTGCCAAAATAAAGGAAACACTTGCGTAAATGATGGAGTACAGGTACTTCCACACAGGTGTGATTCCTGCATTAATTAAGCAATTAACATCCCATCATGCCTAGGGTGCTTAGCTACCATGGCTAGAAGAAGAGATCTCAGTGACTTTGAAAGAGGTGATTGTTGGGGCACGTTTGGCAGGAGCTTCAGTGATGAAGACTGAAAATATCAATCTAGGCTATGAGCAGGAAGTTTCATCAAGAACAGTTAGTCGAGAAGGCCCCATTGAGACATTTTATGTTGCCGTTTCCTTTATTTTGGAACTTACCTGTATACTATAGTCTGAAATTCAAATGTATTATTGGCCAAAAAAAACAAGTTTCAGTCGAACATCTTGCCATGATAAAATCCTCCACTGAATTTCTTCTGCTGCAGCCTCAGTGTGGTGTGAAGGGGATGTGACTCATTCCGCTTCATGACCTGCTACTGAAAACCACCACACACCACTCCATTATCATATATGAGGGCTCAAGAGACAGACCAGACCCACAATCCCCTCCTTACAGAATTAAGCTGCTTTCTTTTACTTGTGTTTTTCATTAAGGCTCCATGGTGTCATGGTTTTCATGTGATAGAGATAGAGATCTGTTCCCCCTTCTGCTCTTCTCCTTTGTGATGGTGGCCAGCGGAGCTTGAGTCGTTGCTGGTGAACGGTGAGCTCACATCCATTGAGAGGAGCTACAGGTAACTGACAAAGTAAAGGAAACACCAGCATAAAGTGTCTTGATAAGGCGTTAGGCTACTATGAGCAACCAGAACAGCTTCAATGTGGCTTGGCATACAGTAGATTCTACAAATGTCTGGAACTCTATTGGAAGGATGCAACACCATTCTTCCACAAAAAATTCCATCACTTGGTATTTTGTTGATGGTGATGTAAAACGCTGTCTCAAGCTCTGCTCCATAATCTCCCATAAGTGTTCAACTGGGTTGAGATCTGGTGACTGAGACAGCCATGGCATAGGGTTTAAATTGTTTTCATGCTCATCAAACTATTCAGTGACCACTCGTGCCCTGTGGAAGGGGGCATGATCATCCTGGAAGGGACCGCTCCCATCAAGATAGAAATGTTTTACCATAGGATGAAGGTGATCAACTCAGAATGGCTTTTTATTTATTGCCATTTACCTTGCCTTCTAAGGGGTTGAGTGGATGTAAACCATGCCAGGAAAATGCACCCCACACCATAACAGAGCTGCCAAAACCCTTCATTTACTCAAATGTTTAATTTATTTTGGCAGTTAGCTGCATCTTTCATAGACCTATTGTGTATTTGAGAAATTGGATTTGAATGGTTAAGGACAAAATGATGATTGAATCCAGGCCAATGTTTGATCCAACTAATCAACCAACCTTCCAGGACCTTGATTAGTTCACAGAGAGGGATACTATGGTTGGGTTACAGAAATAAAATACCTAATTCAACTAATCAAAGTCTTGATTTGAAGACTATGAGGTGATTAGTTGAATCAGGTGTTGTAGTGCTGGTCTAGAACAAAAGCCTGTACCCACACTGGCCCTTTTCGGATAAGATTGGACACCCCTGAACTAAGGGATTTCAGTTCAGGAGAATTTAAATGATACCTGGGTGCCACCTGTAGTCCCTCACCTTCTGAGTGCAGGGTTCAAGCTGGCACATAAGGTGTGATTAATTCTCCAAGATAGGAGGACCTTTCCCATTTAAGACAGTGGTGCACAGTGAGGACTGATCTGTTTCAGGATTTAAGTTCTGTTCTTAATTATTGAATTAGCTTAATATTTGATTTTATATGCCAAGTCATGAGATACAGCACATGTATCCTTGGTGATTACCATTCTGATGTAGTAGTAAACCAGCATTGGTGTATACAGTACTGATGGGGGAATGAGGTGTCATGACCCAGAAAGTGGGTGGAGCTACAGTTACAAAATCACTGACTTGTTTGAACCAATCACAAGGTTTTGCTCTCCACAATAAATCACAATGATTGTTCATTGTGATGAATGATGATGGTTCAAATAAATAAGTTACTGGTAGGACAAAGTAGCTCCATCCATTTTTTGGTGTCATGAAGCCTCATTCAAATTAAGAACAACTAACAGCTCGTTACAATTCAGAGGTTGCAATTGTAAAACATACACAAGAATGTCCCAGGACATTCCCAAGTTTGAGAACCCCTGGTGTATGGGACAGCAGTACACCTGCAGCACAAATGCCTAACCTTGAATATCTGTGCTACCTTGTGATGTGTGCTTTGCAAACCACTTCCTGTAGTCACAATGTAGGGATGTCAAACTCATACCCTGGAGGGCCACTGTGTCAGCAGGTTTATGTGGTTTCCTTTCAATCAGCAACCAGTTTAGGCCTTGGGAACAAGCTGTATATACTCATTAGCCAATAAATGACGTAAATGAAGCACTTAAGTGCTTGAAACACACCATAAACCAAAAGATGCTGGGCCCTCCAGGACTTCATTCTTACAATGTTTCAGAGTAGGAGTGCAGTTTAGCCTTGCAGCTCATAATGGATATGGTTAGGATATGGAAAGAGGAAAAATGATCCTAGATCAGCACTCTTACTCTGAGATGCTTTATGAATACGGCCCCCACGGTTCTAAAGGACTTAGTCCAGGGGTGGCCAATCATGTTCCTGGAGGGCTTTGTTTTTGTTTTAACCCTAAAATCAGTAACCAATTTAGACCCAAGAAACCAGGGGTGTGTTTAGCAAGCAAAACCTTTGCTGTCTTTTGCTATGGCTGTTAACATAAGGCTGTTAACATAACATAAGGCCCTCACAAGGCCTTGTTTGCTCTCAATGTTTCGCACTGTTTCAAAATGCCCTCACAAGGCATGTTTGTTCCAGTTTGGTGTTCATGTCCGGACTGTATCCAGAAGCAGCGAATGGTGACGTATTTAAGAATAGGTGTTGCACCATACACAGTAACAGCGTATGCTCAGCACAGCATCGTTTCCATTTATAAAAAGAGTTTGCAAAGTTTTTTTGCTGCTGAACACACTCCTGGTGTACAAGGTGAGTTAAGTGTGAAATCAACTGCTTTAATTGGTCTGTGTGGCTCAGTAGGTGGAGCATGGCGTTCACAATGCTTAGGTTGTGGGTTCGATTCCCATTGGGACCACATATACTGAAAAATGTATGCATTCACCACTGTAAGTTGCTTTGGATAAAAGCGTCTGCTAAATGATATATATATTATATTATCAAGTTTTGGTTAACCACAAAAACCAGCAGACCCCAGGGCTGGTCACCCCTGATTTAGTTTCTGTTACAAGCAATAAGCTGCCTTATCATGGATAAATAAAACCCAGTACATGTTGTTGTAAACATGATTGACTTTTGATATTAACAACAAATGGTACAGAATAATCTTTGGAGTGAATACAGTATTGCATTACTATTCAAGTAATAAAATCATAGCTACACTCCAACTTGTGTTTTCAAGTTAGACTGCAACTTGAAAACTAGGCTATTTAAAAAATTGTTTCCATTTTCTCCGTATTTTGGGAGAAAATACTACGAGCTCGCTGCTCTGGGACCAGCAGTAAAAAAGACACCGAACTGCCTGCTCCAAAACGGAACTCGCCAAACCGTCAACTGTAACTCCGACACACACAGAGACTTTTGCATGCGGTGAGCTCATGCCGCTTCCCTCCCCCTTCCCCCTGGGGGCAGACAGCCAATCACTTATTGTGATATTATTGCATAGCCTAGCCTGTCAAAAAGATCAGCGTAATGTTAGCTTGCTCCCCAAGTTAACGTCGGCATAGTATATCAGATAATGCTACAAAGCTATTGTAAATAGCTAGCCAGCTAGCTACACAGTCATAATAGCAATTTGCTGTTAATGATAAATAAATATGTACTTACACATTGATTGACAGCAGCCAGGCCCAAGACAGATGGGATAGCATTTCAGTTTGATGAACTCCATGGAGTACTGGGTTTGGTTTTAAATACAGTTCTCTGAGAAATGTGCACTATAAGCATTATATTATTGTTCGCTAGTAGCAGGGGCATGTTTTTGATATGGGAGGGGATATTCAAAATGTCTATTCAATTGAGCTCACTCTTGGCCTCAAGAAAGGAGAGCAAAAAGTCCAGTCTGAAAAACCAGCTGAACAGAAGGTACTGAGATTGAAATTTCAACCAGAAACTATCGCAAAACAACATTGATTTCATGAACTGTCGGTTTCACCAATTGTACAAATATAATATAGAAATCTGATTTTTAATGAACTATTGCTTTAATTACACAATACACATTCTGGTATACATTTCTTTTTGTGATTTTTTTCTATTACCATGTCTCTGCTACAACTTTTTACAACTTTCAATTTGTACAAAATGTGTTAACATAGCTAAACACTTGTAAATAGAGGGCATTGTTAAATAGTAAAACACTAATACATAGCAGCCATTTCCTTTATATTTAGTCTAATAATAGCCATCATTATCCCTTACTATGATTGCGTTTACACCACACAGTATTCTTACTATATGTATACAAGTGTCAGCAGCAATCATACATTAATTTATATATGTATTGTGGCATCCCAAGGGGCTGCCTAAGAAAATGGCTGCCGGGTCCTTCAACACATGGCAGCCATTTTCACTACATTTCCCAGCAGACCACAGCAACACCTGAACGGAGTCAAGCAATGGAGCTAACGAACAGCTGAAAGCCATTTTGAGGCCTATTTAAAGGGCTGATTCCCATTGCACTGGGGAGAGGAGTAGAACGTGAGTTGGAAGGAGTTACTGTGTTTGTTTAAAGAGAGAATACCTGTGAAGTCGTTTGACCAGCCAGGATTTGGAGAGAGTGTTTGTTGGAGTGTTTGTTTTGTGTGTCTTTGGGATTGGATTGTTTTGGCTTTGGACTACGGACTGGATTGCGGACTACGAACTGGATTTTGGACAACGGAACGGACTTTGACAACGAGAAAGGATTTGTGGACTTTGTTTGTATTCCCCCGAATACCCCGCCCTTTGTTTTGTGTAACGTTCGTCATAGTTAGTATAATAAATTATCATTTTGTTTTCAAATACTGCCTCCTCCTTGTTGTTAAACTTGCCTACGCCCTCTGCAAGGTCCGTGCGTGTCGCCCAACCCCTGGGGACACCACATATGGTGGAGAATGCGGGCAGAGGGCATCACTTACAGGCAAGAGGAGGTAGTGCAGCAGGATTTAATTTTTGAATTATTTAAAGGAAAAAGCACGCTCATGGAAGGTGACTGGACAGGAGGCCCAGCCATGGACGCCTGGAACAAGGAGCAGGCCCAATTGGCACAAAGTGGTGCCCCGTGGTGCATATGCTGCATGGAGTATGGCCACCAACCCAGTGAGTGTTCCATGAAGGAAGAAGTGGGCTGGAAAGACCCAAAGGAGAGACCAGAAACGAAAAAAGTCCTAAAGAAGGATGGCCACTCCTGCTCTGTGGTGCCCCCTAGGGAGAAGAGAAAAAATGTCCCGGGTAAGCCGCAAAAGCAGCATACAACTGTCGCAGACAAATGTGCTGGCTTAGAGGCGGAGTTAGGAGGCACAAATTGTGATCAAGGGCAAAGCGGACGAGATCCAGAGATTGGAGAAATGTTGTCGGGACCAGAGGGAGGACATGGTGAAGAACCAGAGACGGGCGGCCATGGTGGAGGACCAATGGCGAGTCACCCTCCGGGAGGTCCAGCAACTGAAAGGTGCCCAGACTGAACTGTACCAGCTGAAGGTGGAGTTGGGGACCTCGGAGGAGCGCCACCTGCTGGCAGTGGGGAAATTGCGGGAGGAGCACATTGACTCCTGAGAGTGCTGGGAATCATGGCTGGGGAGCTGGAGAAGGACAAAGCATCCCTGGGCGATGAAGTGAGGCAGGTAGAAGCCCACAACCTGGCGCTCGAAGAGCGGGTGAGAAACTTAACCGAGATGTTGGACAAAAAGAACCGACAGTGTCTGGACATCCAGGAGTCCCAAGACCAGGCCAAAGAGGAGTATGCCAGGGCCTTGGGGGATGTACAGACCAGGCTCGCCCAGAAGGAGGCAGAGCTAAGGAAAGCAGCGGAGAACCAAGCGTCCGAGGCGGAGCAACTCCGGTGCCGAGTGGAGCAGGAGAGCAGGGATACGCACCAGGTCAAGGCCAACGCCCTGCGGGAGCAGCTGGCCCAGCTGGAGAAGAGCATGGAGCAGGAAAAGGCCCAGAACCAGGAGCTACAGGCGGTCCAGGAGAAGGCCTTGAGGGGGGAATCCGAGAAGCATGGCCAACAGCTCAAGGAGCTCCGTGACAAGCTGGAGAAGACTGAGCAGGAGCTCAGCGGCTCTCGCGACAAGAGCAAGGAGCTGGAGCAGCTGGCGGCGGAGCTGCAGCCTTACAAAGAGCAAGGCCAGTCTCTCACTACTGAGCTAGCCTCTTCCAAGCGGGTGGCTGAACAGTTAACTGCAGATCTAGCAGATCTGAAACAAGTATCATTGAACACCTCCAAAGAAGTCGAGGAGCTCAAAGGTCAGAGAGAGGTCCTTCAAATGCAGCTCTCGGCCTCCGCCTCCGAGCTGTCCACCCTGAAGAGCGGTCACAAAGACCTCTCGTCGAAAAACGAGAACCTGCAGGTTCTGAAGGAGCAGCTTGTGAAGGAGAAAGAAGAGCAGTGCTCCAGGAACCGGCAGCTGGAGCAAGAGATGGCCGCATTGTCCACAGAAAAGGCTGAGCTCTCTCGGGCAGTGGAAGACCTTTGTGCCAGTGTGGAAAAGATGGAGACTGAAAATAAGGACCTCAAGAACACCGGAGTGGATCTACAAGACCGATTGGAAGGGGTGAGTGCGGAACTTAAGTGTATAAAATGTGTTCCGGGCACTAAAGACTTTAGCACGCAGGTGGAGATCTCGCAGCCAGTACAGCCAGCAGGAGATGATGACCAGACATTGGAGTCAAAATGGGATCAATGGTCCTCAGTCCCCCTCAGCCTGCCAGACCCTGGAGGGGAACTGGAGGAGCAGTATGTGGAGGTTGAACTGTGGACGGACCACAGTGTTGAAGAGGACGCTTGACTATGGCTGAGGAGGCCTGGTTGAAGGCCCAACCATCTCCTGATGTGGTGAGTCTGTCGCAGGCACTGAAATTGAGAAAAGTGGATATTGGTGGTTTTCCCTTGAAGAGAAATGGAAAACTGAACAGGCTGACGGTTAAAGGAAAAGGTGATTTGAAGGAAAGAAGGACAAAGAAAGACAAAGACAAAATTAACAGTGTTGTGAAGAGCATGCTTTCCCCAGTTACCCCACCTGACCCCCTGAAAGGAAAAGGGACGTGGAAGAAAAGGCCAAAGAATGGACTATGGAGGAAAAGGCTGCGCAGGGTTCGCTGGAGCAGCCATGGAAGGCTGGTGAGGACCCGAGCAAGACGGGTACTTGTCCGGTCCATGAAGCCCAGAGCCAGTACCCACATGTGGCCAGTTGGGGGCAACCAAGGTGAGCGACTTTCGCCATTTCCTAACAGCTTGCAGATGTTCTTGCAGGTGATGAATGGAGATGGAATCTGGACATTTGACCTGGCGGAAAACTGCCTGAGTGGACCTGGAGAGGGGGACCCTCCTGGTGGCCGCGGGACATAGGCCGCTCAGCCCTCCCGAGGTCAGAGCTGAGGAGGAGGGTGTGTGGCATCCCAAGGGGCTGCCTAAGAAAATGGCTGCCGGGTCCTTCAACACATGGCAGCCATTTTCACTACATTTCCCAGCAGACCACAGCAACACCTGAACGGAGTCAAGCAATGGAGCTAACGAACAGCTGAAAGCCATTTTGAGGCCTATTTAAAGGGCTGATTCCCATTGCACTGGGGGAGGAGTAGGAACGTGAGTTGGAAGGAGTTACTGTGTTTGTTTAAAGAGAGAATACCTGTGAAGTCGTTTGACCAGCCAGGATTTGGAGAGAGTGTTTGTTGGAGTGTTTGTTTTGTGTGTCTTTGGGATTGGATTGTTTTGGCTTTGGACTACGGACTGGATTGCGGACTACGAACTGGATTTTGGACAACGGAACGGACTTTGACAACGAGAAAGGATTTGTGGACTTTGTTTGTATTCCCCCGAATACCCCGCCCTTTGTTTTGTGTAACGTTCGTCATAGTTAGTATAATAAATTATCATTTTGTTTTCAAATACTGCCTCCTCCTTGTTGTTAAACTTGCCTACGCCCTCTGCAAGGTCCGTGCGTGTCGCCCAACCCCTGGGGACACCACAGTATGTTGAAATGCACTTATAATGACTGTTCCAGAGAAAACAAATCTTCAGAGGACCAGACTTGTTCGGTTTGATTTATTGTTTGTTTTTGCAAAGGCTCCTCTCGTTTTGTGTGGAGTTTGAACCTTTAGCATTCAGTACCGTGATGCGTACATCCTGCAGTTAAGACTAGTAAACTGCTCTCAACCCTCCGACAATTTCCTTGTCTGATAAAGAAGTCCCTCCAATGCCTAAAGTGACTACTTCAGTTAGATAAATATTAACTTTATGAATGGTGTTTTTATTAAAATTTACATAGCGGGACTTTACACATCCCGTGAATGAGGAAACTATCAGTACTTCCTCCTAAAGTGGCCAGTGGTGGGAATAGACAATTTACTTGCTTCGGTTTTTTTTGGTGTGCACACAGATTTGCCTGCTTCCTGAGAACAGATATGTGGGATGTCTGAAGAAATTATAGTTATACATAATACCTGTAATATAAAAGTCCTCCAGAGAGTTGGAGTGGAGGTGGGACAACAATAATAATAATAATGATGATGATGATGATGATAATAAAACTGTATACGTGTTCACATTTTCTAATTTACACAGCTGGATGTTCACAAAGGATTTCAGGTTTAGTGCCATTTAGTGCCCTTTAGGGCCTCTAATGGAAATGCCTCAAACTTGGGATTTGAACTTGGACTTCAACCATCCCAAATTCACACGTCACTCCACTCCTCACCACTCTTCACCGGCTCCCAGTTGCAGCTCCTATACAATTCAAGTCATTGTTGCTGGCTTCCCGGGCCATGAGGGGTACTGCTCCCAACCTACCTTCAGTCACTGATCACACCCTACATCCGATCAAAATCTCTCTCAAATCGGCCTCCTCTGGCCAGCTGGCTGTTCAGAAAACAACTGAAAAAAGTGGGCTAGCAAGAACAATAGGCTTCCAAGCCTGAACAACAGACTTCCGCCCTTTAGGCTTGGAAGCCTAAACCAAGCCGTATAAATGCGGAGAGAGGGCAGAGGCTAACCTGATGGAGTTGGCCACAAAGTGATTCACTTTCTCTGGTTCAGATTTTCAGGTGAAAGCTAATTATCCAAAGTAAGACTCCAAAGTAAGACTTCAGATGACATTGAAGGACTCCAGAGACCAGACCATCAGCAATGCTGCACCGCCCCTATTAACTGGACGGAAATGGACACCATCCGACGCAGTGCAGCAAGCTTCATCAGCCCTGAGGCACAAAGACATTGTGGGGCATGTCCAACAGGGAAGAGGAGGCTTTGGCTTGGCGGCAAGGGAACCAACTTGGCGCAAGGCCTCAACATCGAAACGGAGGAAACTGGTGGTCAAGGAGGTGCACCGAGAGGAGACTGTAAGAAGTGCAAAGGCTGTCTCTCTAGCTAAACAGGGGCAATGGATGTGATGGGAGGGCATGGAGAGGAGAAAGGAGTTGGAAGGAGCTGGAAGGAGTTATGGGAAATGGAAGCTAGCAACATCAGCTTTATCATCAGGGCTACATATGATGTGCTTCCATCGCCAAAGAACCTACATCAGTGGTATGGCGAGGACCCAACCTGCGCTCTCTGCCCAACTCCAGCGACCCTCAGACATATCATAACAGGTTGTAAGACCAGCCTCACGCAAGGCCGCTACACCTGGAGGCACAACCAGGTCCTCAAGAACCTGGCATCAGCTCTTGAGAACAAGAGGAGTGCAATCAACGCCTTGCCCCCGAGAGCAAACAACCCCATGAAAACTACAACATTCATCCGGGAAGGACAGGAAAGACCCAAACATCCTTCTATCAGGCCAGAAACAGGTCACCTATATATGGCCCGTGACTGGAAGATGCTAGTAGATATCGGCCAGAAACTAATCTTTCCACCTGAGATT
This sequence comes from Aldrovandia affinis, assembly GCA_029706075.1. Taxonomy (NCBI): domain Eukaryota; kingdom Metazoa; phylum Chordata; class Actinopteri; order Notacanthiformes; family Halosauridae; genus Aldrovandia; species Aldrovandia affinis. Next base: position 4,838,311 of record JAINUG010000050.1, on the reverse strand, counting down.
GCTTCCACCAACCTTAGGCCAGACTTGGTACTCTGGTCCCCTTCAATAAAGTCTGTCTATATCATAGAACTCACAGTCCCATGGGAGAACTCGGTTGAGGAGGCCTATGAACGCAAGACCCTGCGCTACACAGAGCTGGCAGCAGACGCAAAACAGAGTGGCTGGAATGCCAAAGTCTACCCAGTCGAAGTGGGATGCAGAGGATTTGTGGCTTCTTCCACCATCAGACTGCTGAAAAATCTAGGAAGCCATGGACAGGCTCTGCGGCAGACCGTCAAAACACTCTCAGAAGCGGCTGAAAGAAGCAGCCAGTGGATATGGCTCAAGCGGAAGGACCCTTGCTGGGCTTTAAGAACATAACCTGCCTGAGAACCCCCAGTTGAGATCCCTCCCTGAGGAGGGTCTAGGAGGTATGCGGTCAGCATTAGGCGTGACTCAGGGAAAAGGACTCCTCTGCCATGCATAGTCCCTTGGGATGTCTGCCATTTCACCAACAAGGCAAACCTCAAAAGTGATTGGGCATGGGACACAAGCTCAGGCTTGATTACCCTGTAGCTGGCCACCTTTGAGGAGGGTGTATAGTGTTGAAGGCCGAAACACCCAATGATCTGAAAGCACACTACTGATGATGTGTCCCAAAATTACAACTTGACCCAGTTTAAGAGATACACCTCCCATGCCACTCTTAATCTAAAGGCTAATCTCATATGAGTGCATAAGATCTATTGGCACAATGGACAGTCTAACATCAAGTCCCGTGTTTAATGATTCAGCGGCGCTTTCTGAAATTATCAGCAAGTTGAGCCGTCTTTGTCACAGAAGTTCCTGCCAGACGTGCCCCAGAAATCTCTCTTTCAAAGTCACTGAGATCCCTTCTTCCAGCTATGGTAGCCAAAGTAATGGGCAACTGGGCCTGCCCACCTTTTTTTATACATGACCTTAAGCATAATGGGATGTTAATCGCTTAATTAACTCAGGAACCACACCTGTGTGGAAGCAGCTGCTTTCAATATATATGATATCCCTCATTTCCTTTATTTTGGATGACCTGTTAACCTATTTGTGTTACCTGTCGACCTTTGTTAATTTCCAGCTACTTCCATTGGAAGTCTCGTGTAGGTGGGTCTTCAGGTGGAGGTGCTGTTTGAACCAACTCCACCACTGACCTATACCATAACACTGGCTGAAACTAGCTAGAACCAATCAGATTGTAGTAAACCAACTTCCCTTTCCAGATGCTCTGTAGATAGAGATTCTCTTTTGTGGCAGGGCTATTAAATTCACTGTGTGAGTGTAACGGAGTTGGTTCTGCCCACAGTGAGTTTCAAACCGAGGATCTCGATGCAACAAGAGAGCGATTTAGCCTGCTGCTGTCCCTAACTCTGGGAACTAATCACACTCTTATGTACCAGAGCTCATCCGCTACATGAGCATTAAATTGGGTGTGGGATGTTTTTCCTTTCTTTTTCTTTTCAAAACTTCAGTAGAGTGATGGAGACCCACAAACTATCTGATGGGGAAAAAAATCTAAAATGGAGGCTCAAAGTACAAATGGATATTTGTATTTACTGAATGCTATAAAGCAGTGCACAGTGCAAAGGGGCAAAAGGTGAATCTTATTTTCAAAACTTTGCAACGGTAGAAAGTGGTGCCTATTTATTACAGGTGGAGGCTTTGCCCAAGTACTTAGAGATTGGCACATGGATCGAGGGGAAGCCGTGCTCTATATGGTGGTGTAGGGAATAAACAGCTATGGGTGGAAATCTCTTACACTGATATACGAAGATATATTATGAATTATTACATTTTTCTGTATGTCTCCTCTTTTTTTCAGGTGTTCTCTGATATACTGTTTCTGTGTGTAAATGGTGAGAACATTTTTCATTCAGGTGTAAGTTACTATCTTAATCTGATTTTAAGATTCTTAGCATAACTTTTATGATGGTACATTGATATGACTTTTAGAATTAGCTGTATGAAAATAGGCTGTTATTGTATTTATCAACCATTTACAATATATGTTGTATTTGAGTTCCACTGTATTTTAGTTCTATCAATGCTGGGAATTCTGCCTTGTGATCCATGTCCAACTGCTAAAATGCCAACCTGTTTAAAGGTTGAATACCTAATAAGGGTTAAGGATGGAACTTGGTGTGTTCGCAAAACTGCATTTTTGTCAGTCTGGTATCTTTCTGCATTTAAAATGCCTTTTCTTTACACATATAACTTGCAACTAAATATTGACTGCGGACCTCATTGTTAACTTGTTTGAGATCTGCTTGCCAGCACCTGTTTTAAAAAAAAAAAAAAATTTAATTTAATTTTGAAAGCATGCGACCAATATGCAATTGCCAATGGCTTTCTTCAGCTATCTGCCAATATGCAAAATCAAATGCCTTTCTTTTCAGGTTGCTGGGACAAGTTCCCTCATCGTGAAAACGTGTTCCAGAGAAGGGGAGTCTTTCATGATCGTTTATCTTTCATGTCGTGTCAAGCTGGCTTCTGAGAGTCTGCATTGACTTTCGGTCGAGTGGAGTAGGTCTGGCCGATTATCGTGTTAGATTGGCGTCTTTCAATATGACAATGCTCCCCCTCCACACGGTGTGCAGTCGTCCAATGGTTTTTGAGGAGCCTGACATTGATGTTATCCATATGGCATGGTCTTCCCAGTCACCTGAACCTAGTCGAGCATTAATTAGATTTTCTGGAACAATGTCCTAGATAGTGTTTCTCACAACCATAGACTATGCATGAGTTGATCGACTTTCTTGTGGAAGAGTGGTATCGTATTCCTCGTGCAGAATTCCAGATGCTGGTGGACAATATGCCATAGGGCATACGGGCCATACTGGCCACACATGGTGGTCCAACACCCTGCTAAGTGACATTGCTCCAGTGTCTCACAGTGTCTCGCTTGAGTCTCACGCAATACACTCATCTCACATGCTTTAATTCCATGCCTATAATTTCTCATGCATGTTTCCATGAAAAGGCATGTGTCACAATTTCTAGATTTGCAGCTGTTATTGCTAGAATAGAATCTTTATAAAGACATCAGTCAGCGGTTTGAGATTGCTATGCCCTGAGCCAGGGGTTCTCACATAAATTACATTCCATAAATCACATCAACACCAGGTTCTTTAGTTCCAAGTGGCTACAAGCTTCTCCTGGCCCAGAACATTCACCAGGTGTAGTGAGGTATTGGAAGATTTGTATTTTCAAACACAAAAGCAAGGCCGCTTTCACATATTTCACACAACTTTTAAATGCACTCGCTTTTTGGATGCCATGGCTGAACGTCAAACACCAGCAAACTGCAGGCATTGTATTGCTAGAGCCACAGATTATTTAGACTCAGCAGATACTCTGTCTCTGTACTCCTGTTGGTTACTATACTTAAATTTACATTGAGTTATTTAGCAGATGCTCTTGTACAGAGCGACTTACTAAAGTGCATACAAAAGAGGTTAGGCAATGAGCAGCAACAATTACGAGGCATTAGATACACAGGCAAAAGTATGTGACATGATTTTTTAGCAATTTGAGAAAACAGGACATTTCTCTTAATTGCACACTATCAAACTTTATTTTGGCAGTTACCTTTGAGTACATTTGAGACCAACCCAATAACTCCAATCATTGTAAATCATTTGCAAATTATGGAATGCAATTTAAAAAATGTAATAGCCTACGGAAACTACAGTTTTACATTTCTCAAACAAGCAACAAGCGCTGATCATTTAACATATCCCAAATCTCTCACTCCTCCTTTCACACATGAAGAAGTGAAACATCATAAATGTCCTGGCACGCATAAGGCACAGTAAATGGATGGGCTAGTTAGCAGCAATGCCATTCTCAAAGGAACGCTGCACAGCCTCACACTGGAAATGTGGCTTTAGCAGGTTTGGGGTCTGTTCCATTTACCTCTTCCTGTCAGCCCCTTAGCGATATGGTGCCGACGCCATGGAAATGTTTTTGTCATACCTTCTCAGTGTTTTGCTCAACTAACGTCCTCACTATGTGTTTGAGGCAGTCTCCTCAGGGCAGAGGCATATTGACTCATTTTGCTAAGCGAGTCAGAGCCAAGGTTGTTTCTTCCCTGTATCCAACGACCGTACATGGGCTCTAGGGTTTATCATCTGAATAGCTATTGTTTGGTTGGACATGGAAGTCCAGTTCCGCTAAAAATCACAGAAGCACTGTGTATGCATGTGAAAACAGGCAGCACACACCTGGAAGCAAGTTGCCATCATTTTAGTGTCTTATAAGAGGGTTTTGAAGACACGTATGAAGACTCTGGCTTGTGTGTCGACTCAGATGAGCCATATGACAACGCTACCCATTTTGTTGTTGTTACCGTAGCGATCGGTTTGGATCCACCTGGAATGCATTCTGGCTAAAGGGGCTCTGGTTGAACATATTTGTACAACAGCACTGATTTATAGTACATTTTAGATAGGTTTCTGGACACTTGGATACACAATTATCTAATGCAGGGACCACAAAAAAAATGTTTTAATCATCTTAGAATTAATGTATAAGATGTACATATATGTATAAGAAGTGTCATGTTATAGTAAAAAAACTCATACAGTATGGCACGTGACAAAAAACATGTAACCACTTTGGATAGATTTTAAGAACATAAGAACATAAGAATACATAATGACGAGAACGGGCCGTTCGGCCCATCTATGCTCATCATGTCCTAATCTAAAGAGTATCTAGTACTACATCTAGTCTGGACTTGAATAGCCTCTACTACCCGACCTGGCAAGCTGTTCCAGGCATTGACAACTCTCTGTGTAAAGAAAAACTTCCTAATATCTGTGCGGAATTTGCCTTTAACTCATTTCCACCTGTGGCCTCTTGTTCTGCTTTCCCCACTTATCTTAAAAATCTTTGGTATTTTACTTTGTTAATCCCTTTTAGGAATTAAAAAACCGCAATCAAATCCCCCCTAAGTCTCCGTTTGCTAAGTTTAAATAGATTGAGTGCCTTAAGTCTATCATCATAACTTTTACCTTTCATACCAGGTATCAGTTTAGTTGCCCTTCTTTGGACTTTTTCAAGAGCTTCTATATCTTTCTTGTAGTGCGGTGCCCAGAACTGCACACAGTATTCTAAATGAGGTCTGACAAAGGCATTATATAACATTAATATAACCTCCTTTGATTTATACTCAATACTTTTTGCTATGTATCCCAGCATCCTGTTGGCTTTTTTCACTGCTGTAGCACACTGCTTTGATGCAGATAGGCTTTGATCAACTACAATTCCTAAGTCCTTTTCAAATTGAACACCTACTAACTTTTCTCCTCCCATAAAATACTCCTGTCTAATGTTTTTATTTCCCACATGCATAACTTAACATTTAGCAATACTGAATCTGCCATGTATCTGCCCATTTTTGGATTTTGTTTAAATCATCTTGGATTACTTTAGTCGATTCCAAACTGTTTGCCAAACCCCCAAGTTTAGTATCATCTGCAAATTTAACTATTTTGGTACTAACGTCCATATCAAGATCATTTATGTAAATAAGGAAGAGCAGAGGTCCCAGCACCGATCTCTGCGGGACACCACTGCCCACAGCACCGAGGTCAGATACGGCCCCCTACTGTTACTCTTTGTATTCTCCCTTGCAGCCAATTATGAACCCACTCTGAAACTACTCCTGCAATTCCTACTGAATTCATTTTAGCAATGAGCCTCTCATGTGGTACCTTGTCAAATGCTTTCTGAAAGCATGGTTCAGGTCAACACACTTTGTAGCCTCTTCGAAAAAGGTTCGAAGAGGTTTGTTAGGCATGACCTCCCTTTGAGAAATCCATGTTGGCTCTCCCTTAAAATACTATTATTTTTCAAGAATGATTCCAACTTATCCCTAATAATACATTCCAGCATTTTAAATGCGATGCAAGTTAAACTGACAGGCCTATAATTCCCTGGGTCAGTACGGTCCCCCTTCTTATATATTGGAATTATACTACCCTGCTTCCAGTCATCTGGTATTTCTCCAGTGATTATGGATTGAATGAAAATATCCATCAATGGTTTATATATAATTATATAAGTTCTTTGAGTACTCTGGGATATATGCCATCCGGGCCTGCTGCCTTATTTGTCTTAAGTTTTTGTCGTTTTTGTAGTACTTCTATGTCCCTTATCTCAAAGTCCTCCAAAACATTCTGTACCTTGTCTATACATTTAGGCATATTTATAACCTCTTCTCTAGTAAAGCTCTCAACAAAGTAACTGTTTAGTGTGTTAGCAATATCCTTATTATTATAAACCAAAGTTCCTTCCTTATTCTTAATGCACTTAACCTCATCCTTAACTTTCCTTTTTCTACTACAATATTGAAAAAACGTTTTAGGATTACTTTTTGCATCTTGGGAAATTTTTATTTCAAACCACCTTTTAGCTGATCTTATTTCCTTTTTAGCTTTAGCCCACATTTTACAATAATCAAACTTGTTTCTCTCTGAGTTATCCTTTTTATATACTCTGTACAGTCATTTCTTTTGCCTCAAAATCTCCCGTAAAGATTTAGTCATCCACTGTGGAGACTGTTTTTTCATCCTATTTTTCCTTACTTTGGGGATGAACACTGTACATCTACAATAACCCTTTTAAATATAGTCAATTTTTCATTCACAGTTCTGCAATCTAGAAGTTTTACCCAATCTATATTACTTAAATTCTCTCTCATTTTATTGAAGTCAGCTCGTCTAAAATAAAAAATTCGAGATTTAAAGGAGGCTGTCTTAACTTGCCAAAAAATGGTTCTCCTACCACTGTGCTGCAAATTCTATCAGGATTGTTACACAAAACCAGATCCAGTATTGATTTCCCTCTCGTAGGCTGAGTAACAGACTGTACCAAAAAGCAGTCATTGACCATATCTAAAAACTCCTCTTCACATTTGCCCTGACCTGTCACTATCTCCCAATTAATAGAGGGGTAATTGAAGTCGCCCATTATTATCGTCTCTCCTTCAGCACAGATTTGTTTTATGTTACCAAAGAGTGTACTATTTATGTTACTGTCTGAAGCTGGAGGTCTATAGCATACTCCTATATTAAGGCCCTTCTCATGATCTCCCAATAATCTAATCCAGATGTCCTCACAAGAAACGAATAAGTTTATACCTGGAATTTCCTGCACATTAAGATTGTCTTTCACATAAAGGGCCACTCCCCCAACTCTTTTATTAGTTCTATCCTTCCTAAACAATTTGTACCCCTCTACATTATATTCATCCCCATCCGCTGCGCCAAGCCATGTCTCAGTAATCCCAACAATGTCATAACCCCCATTCAACATGACAGCCTCCAGTTCCAAAAATTTATTTTTTATGCTTCTTGCATTTAAACACGAGCTTCAGAGCCTTTCTCACACTTACATTGTCCTTCCCCTCCACACCTGAGTGTGCCGAACCACCTCTATTCACATTATGATCTAAAAAATCTTTATTAATTATATCCTCAGATTTATTATACTCTGCCCTGGTATCTTCCATCAAGGCAGTCTGTACCTCCCTATCCATAATACTACTACTACTAATTTCCCTCCCTGCCCCCCCAGTCCCTAGTTTAAATATTCCTCCGCTACCCTAAGAATATGCTGGCCCAATGCATCTGTACCCCTCCGGTTCAAGTGTAACCCGTCACACTTGTACAGGTCACCCCTGTTCCAAAAGGAGTCCCAGTGCCCCATAAACCTGTACCCCTCTTTCCTGCACCAGGTTTGTAGCCATGTGTTAAATCTCCATATAAAATTCAGTTTGCCTTTGCTAGCACGTGGTACTGGCAGAATTCCAGAGAAGACCACCGTGGAGGTTCTGCCCCTTAACTTTGATCCTAATTCTATAAATTTGTCCTGCAGAACCTCAAACCTACCCATACCTATGTCATTAGTTCCAACATGGACCATGACCACTGGATCCACCCCTGCTCTGGCCAGGAGCTTGTCCGCGTGTTCCAGGAGATCTCCAACCTGAGCACCAGGCAGGCAACATGCCATGTGAGATTCCTTTTCCCGTGAACAGACTATACTGTCTACACCTCTAATTATAGAATCCCCCACTAAAATTAACTCCCTTTTCCTGGGTGGCTTGGCCGCCAGGGTGCCCTGGGGCTCATCAGTCCTCCCGCTCACAGAGGGCTGGGCCAGATCCTCTTCCTGCAAGGGCTGGAATCGGTTGGACACCACAATTTCTGGAGATGCCACCCCTGCATGTGCGCGCCCTTTTCTACGCTGGCGCCCTACCGTCACCCAACTCTCTCTCCCTACCTGCTCTAGAGTCTCCCCCCTACCCCGCTTCGGCATGCAGACTATCTCTCTAAAGGGCGTACTGATTAGTTCCTGGAACTCTACAAATTCTGCAGGGCAGTTGAGACCAGCAAGTTGGGCTTCGAGATCAAGGATCTTGCTCTCGAGATGCTTCACAAGCTGGCATCTGTCGCAGATGAAACCCTCCTGGAAGTCTCCTTCCAGAAACGCAATCATTCTACAACACTGCACTGCATTTTTTCACCCCTAAATATATCTACTGCTCTCCCTGCACTCAACGAATTACTGCCGAAACAGAGACACCAAGTCGATAAAAATACTGGTTCCGATCAGGTGCAGAAATTTCTAAATGGAAACAACACTTAAAGAGGTGGTTCTGTAGCAAGAGTGCTAGTAGCAGCCAACTATAAATTTATAACCATTTAAATTTAAGCCAACAAAAGCTAGTTAGCTGTAGTATATTTCCCTGCTCTTGGATTTGCTCCTGAGAGGGCGAAAAACCACAAAAAACCTTGCGTCTGCTGGATGTAATACAAATCGGTAACTTTTTAACAAGCTTTCCGAAGCTAGACGGGGAAAAAATAGAAAATTCCCTCTCTGTCCCCAAACGGCGACAAACGTTTACCTTAAGAGCAAATCTTTTATCCTTTACCTTTCTGATGATAAAACGTCGAACCCTTAGCAAGAATACAAACACAATCCAAATGATATCCCAATAGCAACAAACAATCCGCTCAAACTCAAAATCTCAGCACGTATGACGCTTTGGGACTCCAAAGCATGCCTGGGCCCTGTTTTTAGAAACAACACTGTGGAATTTGATTGCTTTTAAATATTTGCATCCAGTTTTTTGGAGGAAGTGTATAACACCTTGGGGTAGCACATACAACAATTATTTATCTGGAATCTGCTATGGCTTTAAAAGGAAAAATCATATTAATATGGTGTAAATCCTTTTGTCCTTATGTACTTATAGGTGACACAGTTGTAGATGATGACAAGTGATTCCTCGTGGTACAACGGTCTACTTCGCATCAAGTCCTCAACCATATCTGTGCAATGTGTACTTTTGGAGATCTTAGGCTTGGTGTAGTAGTGAAACACAAGCAGAAATAGCTATTTTTAGGCCTTGACACAAAGGGGTTAAATTCAGTTACTTCAGGAAGTCTTCAATACATTCTGTTGGGTAGTTGGTGGTACATACTTGTTGCGTTACAAAGTGAGAAAATGCTTAAAAAAGCACTGATGGCCAATCTGCATCAAGGTACTTAGAAAATCAGTACAATAGAGTAAGCTACAATATGTTTATTATTAAAAATGTAACATGGTTTTCAAACATACAGTACACAGGAGTAAATATACACCAATCATATATATATATTACAGTGGGTTCTTTGATCCTAAAAAATAAAATAAATGTTATTCCAACTGAAATACGTGCACATGCACACACCACCTCAGTTTTTGAAAATAAATTGGCTATGCTGATACGTGCACACATACAGTGTACTGCATTTTTCCAACTGATGTTCTTTGCTCAGGTGAGCATATTACTGACATGTACATGCCTTGTAAATCGATACATTAAAAAAAGAAATACTCGATTTACCTCACTGGGTCTCATTTAAGCAACCACTACATAATTATGACACACAGTGCCCATAAAAGAGGAGAAATATACATGAAAGAGACTGTGGAAAAAACAACAACACCCACAATCAACACTCAAGTCATTTGGGCCCTTTACTTAGGTCTCCATTACAGAGTGGTTTGAAACCAGGCTACCACAGCACTTTGGACCAAGCTGCATCTTTGGGGAGAATTCTGGACTAATAATAATAATTGCTTAAATAAACCACTGTGGGATTCCAGAGGAGGTTCAGAACAAGCAACAACAAAAAAAAGACACCTACAATCCAGTGCACACTGTATCCGCCCCCTTTCCTGTTCTGACAAACAGATTTTAGCATGGGTTTGTGTGTGTGTGTGTGTGTGTGTGTTAATGTCACAGGCAAGACACAGGCAATTGGCAATGTTGTGGGAACTTACACAGTAGAGAATACATCACAGAAATGTACACTTAATGCTAATAGTTACTTACGACAAAACAAAAGTTTTATAATGGTCTACAAGGAACCAGATCCTAATACTGACATATATACACATACACACGTGTATATATATATACACACACTATTTGTCATCATTCGAAATGGTCTAATTTCAGTTATGTTTTCCCCAGTCCCGGAAGAGCATTGTGTGTCTTAAAGTCATTTTCTGGACAAAACAAAACAAAACAAAAACAAACAAGACAAAACCCCTCTTTAAATTGGTGCTCTTCGGGAGGTGCCCACCCAGATAGTCTGAGGTCAATAAGTTTGGCCTAGTGAGGACACTCTAATAACTAAAAAAAACTAAAAACTTTAACCAGTCGGACAGGTTTCAATTCAGTTGCTATTCATCATGAAGGTTTTTCTTAGCCAACAGGTATCGTGTCAGCCAGAGAATGCACCCTGCCCAGCAGGCAAGCTCGTATATGCAAAGCACAGAGCACAATGTTTGTTATCATTTATTTTGGCTTGCGGGCTCTGGTGACATTACATTATGCACCGAACGCAACCACGTAACACACCACTTTCATCAAACATTCCCTTCAGCCATCGAGGCTGGAATTTCATTTCCTGGTACGATGTTACGCAATTTGCAGTTAGCATTCACTTCAATTCTAGTAACGCGACTAGTTCTAGTAAATGCACGCTCCTCACGGTAAACTTCCAAGTTATTTTTCCCGTAAATCCCGAACCAATAGGGTAAAGAAATACCCTCAGCTAGAGAAGCAGTTTTTTTCTACCCAATTTGAAATGAAACCAGTAGTTTTTCCCCTGCTTAAAAAACGATATAGCCTAGATACGCAAAAAAAAAAAAAAGATAGATTTATTTCATGAGTCTATTGACTTCATAGAATCCATGACTCCATGATAAAATCGTAGAAATAAATTACAATACGTGCTTTCAGTGACAGGTAGTGATACGCACTGTACACTGCCAGCAAATCAACATTTTAACACCCGTCATCACCTTCAAAAACACCATAAACAAGGCAAAAACATTTGTAGAACAGTACATGTCAACATTGGCTTTAACTAAGATCAACAATTTGCATAATAACATTTTTGGGGGGTTACGAAAGGCGTATGTCTTAGAAGATAAAGGGTATATACAAAAAGATACAATATGCATCAACGAACCACTGCTACAGACCTTATCAAAACACCCCTCTTTAGGTACAGAAGCAAAATTTACATACCAGGTTTGCATACCTATACATTCCATAGAGATGGCTCAATGCATTGATTGGACTTTGACATTGGCCATAGCCTATGCGGCGGTCACACCAGGATTAACCAGACGAAGACGACGCTAGACTGCGCAAGCCAATGTCTTCTATGAAAGTACTAATGGAGAAACTTTAACTACAGCAAACCTGATTAACTACGCGAAAAGGGCATAGCGACACATCATCTTCTTTAAAACGTGGGGGAAATAAAAACGTTATTTCTAGACAGAAAAAGGCAAACCGCAACACTGAAAATCTGCACTAAAAATCACACGTCTGTTCAGAAAGGACATCACCACGATCCAAGGGCAGGAGAGAAAAAATAGAAAATTGCATAAAGTGTTTTCTTTTCTTTTCTTTGTTTTTACATCTAGGGAAAATGTAAGCCTCTATCTAAATCGAACGCAACACAAGAACACATTCTCTGATATGTTGCGCTTCCTGAACTGAACCGCATCATCTCCGCGCGCAAACGTTCACTTACAGAAACTGCATATTTCCAACGGCGAAAGACAGTCACAGTCTTCCTGCATCCATCCACACAGTGGACGAAGGCGGACTTATAGTTGCAAGAAGCAGGTTTGCATGCACCGGCAGGAGTTCAGCGGCTCACACATAGCCGGGGCCATTTTTGTCATTTGAAAACGTGGGGTATCAAAGTGCTGGAATCATCTCAATGCTCGTTTACTGATAAATGCCTTCAGAGACAAAACTGATAAGAGAACGTCACAACATGAATAGGCCGACATGAATCCTGAGATAAAATGGGTCCACTTTAATGATCCAGTTATAAAATAAAATATACACGATAATTATACGAGATGATATAATTAATGCATTGATTTGGTTTACCCACGTCAACTTTGGCTCGCAATTAAATGTTTATTTGTCCCCCCCCCATCCCTTTGCAAACAGTTGAGGGAGTTTAGCAATTAGAGATTAATTGATTAAGTAAAAATGTGTGTTAAAATATTTAAAAATACACTTTTTGAAGAACTTACAAAATGCTGACTGAATCAAGGCCTGCATTTCTATACAGAACAGAAAGTGTCCCTGTACTTACATTAAAAACGTTCTGAAACATTGGTATTGGCAACAATATTGGCAGATGAGGTCAGGGAAACATCTGAACCAACAATGTTTGGGGGAAGGGGGTATGCCCAAGATGTCTGCTTTGGCACACGCCCCACCCCCAACAACAACAACAACAACAACAACACCACCCAACAGAAGCAGTAGGCTTTTGTTATGGCAAGTAACGCATGAAAAAACTTCACAGCACCCCACCCTGGGACTTCAGGGTTAGGATTTCAGCAGCGAGGGCCTGGGGGTCCAGAACATGGGGGAACATGCCCATGACCTTGTCCACCTGATAGGGGTGAAATATTGCCTGAAGCTTCTTCCTGACCTCCTCCCGCTCTGCATCGAAAGGGGCCTGGCGGGAGGGGTGGGGGGCCCACGTGCGCTGGTCCCTGAAGGCCCCCATGAAGCCTTGGTCTGGGGGGGGCGCAGGGGCAGGGGAAGGCATCCTCTGGGGGTCAGGGGGCTATTGGCCGAACGGGTGAGCGGGACCACGTGGTAGGGGTCAGACCAGTACTTCTGCTGGTTGAGGTGGACCTGGGAGAAGGTTGCAGGGAGGCTATAGTGGGGGGGCACAGGGTAGTGGAGGGGCCCACCAAAGGGGGCATAGCAGGGCTGGCAGCTGCTGAGCCCCTGGCTGTAGTGCTGGAGGCAGGCGGGTGGCACTTGGTGGGAGCAGCAGCTACAGGGCTGACGGCCATCTTGTCTCTCTGGGTGGCTGGAGTGGAGGTATCGCTGCAGGGAGCCGGAGGAGGAGGAGGAGGAGGAAGGGGAGGAGGGGGGGCCTGGCCCCGCCCCATGGGGGTCTCCATGGCCCCGTGAGGCTTCGGAGTACTGGCTCTCGTAGGAGCCAAGGCCGGAGTCCAGCCGCTCCTGGGAGCTTTGCAGGAAGGTGGAGTCTGCGCTGAGAGGGGAGTGGTGGTGGTTGGTCCACTCATGATTGGTCACTGCCATCTTGGAGGCAGGCCTCCGGCCGGGATGGCCGCCGCCCGCACCCCTATCGCGGTGGAGCAGCACGTTCTCGCTGACGTGGCTGGCCTTCAGGGAGCCCCACTGCTCCAGGATCAGCCTCTGCTCCAGGTCCTGATCCAGGGACAGGTAGATGGGGTCACCGTGGGGGCTCTTCCTGGGCGGGGTGGACTTCCTGTCCTCCTTCAGGGCGGAGAGCTTGGCATTTGCCCGGAGCTCGTCGGCCAAGGAGCGCTGGGAGTGGTGGCCACGGTCTTGGTGATAGAACTTGCACTTGATCCCATAAGTGCACTTCTTTCCTGCAGTCAAACAAGGAAAAGATAAAACATGAGCTCACAAAGCTCACAAGCTGCGTTCACCATCGCCATCTCACACCTCCCTTTACAGCAAATGATTGTACAATACTCGGTGTACAGTATTACATAGAAATGATTGGAATTGTATATTAGAAATGATGGATTTTGGTCGGAGTACTCCTTTAAAACTGGGAATGCTTTGGCGTTTGTGGTCAAACTGACTATCAAAGCCAGGAACAGAGATGAGAGATGCAAGGGTGTCTGATGAGGAGGAGAGTGTGACGATGGGGCGGTTACCATAGGGACAGGGCTGGCGTTTGTGCTCTGGGACCAGCGGCTTCTTCCTGAGGAAGTTCTCCAGGCTGGGCCCGTGACGACCTAGGGGGTCATCGGGGGGCATGAATCTGGCAGAAAAGGAGAAAATTATTTATTTATTTCTTGGGAAAGGAGTGTACAACTAGCAGCACAAATGCTGATTTGCTTGAACAACTTAAAGAAGAAAAAAACTGTACACATTGAGCGAATGGATGTGGGTAAAGTTTTTTTAAACCAACCAACCAAAAAATAATTTAAAATTATAATTTTTCTTGGCGAGGCTGCATTAAAACCAAGAGAGCATGAGAGTCTAGAGGGGACTAGAGTCATTCTTCAATGATATTACCCAACATGCATGTGTGAATACGTTTTTTTTTTTTTTTTTTACAAAAAAAAAAGAAAAAAGGCCCCGAGAATATCTGCGCTATCCCCCATTGTATTGAGCGGTCTTGACCCCTCAATCACTGCCTGAGAGAGAGAACACACAAGAGACAGAATGCACATAGGAAAGAATGAGAGAAAGAGGGGAGGCGAGAGACTGAGAAAGAACGTGCGTGAGAGAGAGAGCAAAAGACAGAGAGGACCAGCATGCTTTGCGGCACTCACTTGTCATTAACGAAGGAGTACATGAGCAGCTGTTCCTCCACGCACCGCTTCCACTCCGGCCTCTCGCTCTGCAGATCGCGATACGTGTCGTTGGACACGATGATGCCGCCAGACTCCTGTGCCAGCTTGACGATGAAGCGGTCGTCATAGCACACCACCCGTTTACCGCCCACCCGCCGGGATGGGGTGAACACCACAATCTTCTTCTTCTCCAGGTCCCGCAAGATCTGCTGGTCTGAGGAAGGGAGTGAGACAAAACGATTACGTCAATGTTTAGAAACCAATAACTACTGAAAAACTGATATAGGGCAAAATAGGGAATCCACACGCACGCATGCACACACACAAATCAATCAGAATCAAAACAAACTTTTTTGGGTTGTGGGAATTGAACCCACAACCTAAGCGTTGTGAAAGCCATGCTCTACCCACTGAGCCTCACAGAATTTGAATACAGTATTTCAATGCAATACTGTATTCGCTACAAAGATTCTGTAATTCTGTACCTTTTGTTGTTAATGACTCTATACCAAATGTCAAAAATAAAGTCAATCATGTTTACAACAACATGTACTGACTTTTATTTATCCGTGATAAGGCAGCTTATTGCTTATGGCAGAAACTAAATCAAGGGTGGCCAACCCCGGCCAGGGTCTGCTGATTTTGTGGTTAACCAGAACTCAATTGATAAAATAATATATACCATTTAGCAGACGCTTTTGTCCAAAGCAACTTACAGTACTGAATGCATACATTTTTCAGTATATGTGGTCCCAATGGGAATTGAACACCTTAAACATTGTCAACACCATGCTCTACCCACTGAGCCACACAGAACTCATTCTTCTTGGCAAACTTGCTCATGCTTGGTGAAGTTGGTTGCAGATCCTAAGATGGAAAGCAATTTTCAAGTCTTGTCACAGATTTGCTATTGTATTCACGCAAAGACTTTGACTCTTCTTGTTAAGCCACTCCAGTATAGCTTTGGTCTTGTGCCTTTTTTCCATTGCCCTGCCGAAAGGTGAATCTCTGTCCCAGTTTTATGTCTGTAGCAGACTGGAGCAAGTTCTCTTCTAGGCTTTGTTTGTATTTTCCACCCATTTCCCCCTCAATCCTGACAAGCTTCCTAGTCTCTGCTGTGGAGAAGCATCTCCAGATCATGGTGCTGCCACCACCATACAGACTGTAGGGATGGTGTTGACTGGGTGATGTGTCTTGTTGGGTTTCACGAGATGCAATGCTTTGCATTTCAACCAAAAAGTCTCACCTGACCCTGAAACCTGTTTCCACATTGGCAGTATCACTTAAATGCTTGTTGCAAACTCCAAACAGGAATTGAGATGGGTTTCCCCCCTCAGTAACACTTCCTCCTTGCCACTGTGATACAGGCCAGCTTTGTGGAGTAGCAGGGTTAAAGGTTAACTTAGTGATAGTTTCTCAGCAATCAAACTCGTTCAAGCTGGTTTCCTCCTTGGCTGGCTGCTAAATTTTGAGGGACAGCCTGACCTAGGCAGTATCCTAGTGGTGCGATACACCTACCCATTTCGGAATGATTGACTTGAGCAGGCTCAAATAGATATTCAGTGACTTTGACATTCTTTTTTATACCCTTCTCCTGAACTGTGCCTTCCTAAAACTTTATCCCAGAGTTGTTTTTAAAGCTCCCTGATCTTCATGGTTGAATCTTTGCATGAAATTCACGACTTGAATGAGGGAGCTTATAGAGGCGGGTACATTTATTCTGAAATCATGGTAACCACTATTAGTGCACACAGGGCATTCAACCAATTGGGTGACTCCTGAAGTTAATTAATTAGGTAACAATTTACGTTTACCAGAGCAAAGGGGTTAAATACTATGGGATAAAGGTCTCTGGTTATTAATTTAATTACAATATATACCGCACGCACACACACACAAGAAGTTGTTTTACACAGTTTTTTGTATCCTTAGTGGGTCCCTCTCTGTCCACACACACAGGTTAGAGGACATCTGTCATAATAGGTAAAATGTTTTTTTAATTTAACCCAGCCTCCTTATCTTTAAAATTGTTTAACATCCTGGCTTGATGACCAACCTCATTTCACAACCCTGCAAACGAAACTGTGTAAACCATGTAAGTCTAAACTCTCTCCATATATGGTACTGTAGTAGGCCTTGCCATTAAAAAAATTAATTATATATATACAGTACTGTGCAAAAGTTTTAGGCAGGTGTGAAAAAATTCAAATTAAAGCCATTTATCCGAGCAGTAAGCGTTTATTTGGTCGAAAAAAACACTATAGAACATTGAAGTAAACACAAAGAAAAAAAGTAACAAAAACGTCTTGTGTTTTTAAAACAGCTTGAACACCACAGCTTGAACACCAGCTTGAACACCAGCTTGAACACCACATCTTGAAAATCCTGTTAGGTGGGCTATTGCTCACTGAGAATTGCCTTGTTGATGCAAAACTATGATTTTATGTCTGTCAAACTAAACAAATACATGGAATGGAGAGGAGAGACAAGGAGAGGCTTGGGAACCAAACCTGTGTTCTTCTAGCCATCTCAGAAGATATCAATAACCTTTTGGAAAACACAATAAATTCTTGTTACTTTATGTTGTATTAATGTTTATTTGGATGTATTGTGTTATATTGTGTTTTTCCAAGCAAATAAACACTTACTGCCCAGATAAATAGCTTTAAATAATTTTCTCAGGTGGCCTAAGACGTTTGCACAGTACTGTACTTTAAAAACATTTTTTTAAACAGGCTTCAACAGTTCCTCACGTAGGTCAGGTATCAGCAATACCTCATTGTGGTGAAGCAGAAAAATACTGTATTTTGCAAATCCCTTTTCCCTCCCTCCCTCCCTCCCTCCCTCCCTCCCTCCCTCCCTCCTTCCCTCCCTCCCTCCCCCTCCTTTCCCCCCTCCCAGGTGAGTCAGGCAAGCGAGAAAAACGTCAGAGTGAATGCTGGCTCAAGTTTCCTTTTGATAAAATTAAACAGGACTTCCTGGTGGGGGTTTCCCTAGCCTGCTCTCTTCCTGGTGTTCTGATTTACATTGATATGCGGTCTGTGAGTTTCCTGGACGAGTTCGTCGGAGCTGTGATCGCTGAGGGCAACGTGGCAACCGATATCAAACACAAATATCCCCAAACCCAAATCAAGAGAAAGAGAGGCAAAACAAATTAACAAAAAAAATGTTTTCCCCCTCCTCTGTGTCTGTGTGTGTCTGTCTGTGTGTGTGCGTGTGTGTGTGTGTGTCTGCCTGCCGGCCGGCCGGCCTTGTGCAACCAGACCACGTTTACGACTTTAAAGTCAGAAATTAAGTGCAAAACCGTCACCTACGAGAGAGAAACTCAGAGACAGAGTGGGCCGTAGGAGGAAGTTTAAACGGGGTGAAATGAAACAGCTGTGGAGGTAAGACTTTTTACTGAAACACCCACACCCTACACAAGGAAACACTGCACAGCCAGATTGCAATACAATAAAAAAAACTATGATACGGAAGATTGAATGTTTCTGGATCAGTTGCTTATTGGTGTATGATCTTATCTTATTTAAGCCAGGTCTGGCCCATGAACACACAGGCAATGCAAAAGTGTTCTTTTGTATATTCAGCCCTATTGTCTTGTTTTCTTCCTTAACAACCAAGTTGGCAGCCAGCTGGGCTTTTCTTGGCAATTTCCAGTTTCTTGCCAATCCCTGGGAAAGCCCAGAAGGACCCCACTGTGTATAGCAGACTATGGTGATGCCAGTCTAAAAATCGCTGCTGGAGCTGGGAGTTGCAAACACTATTTTAGTGTTGACCCGTATTATTATGCATTTGATATCAGGTGGACTTTTTCCACACTTTCAATCCTTAGGAAAATTTGCTAAATTACTCCGTAAGCAAACAGGATCTGTTATGTACAAACGTACAATGCGTCTACAGTCTTTGGTGGAACTGGGTTGAGTGAACGTCATCCTTTGACCTTTTTTATAGCTACCTTCCTATCAAACACTGCACACACGTACATGCGCACACACACCCCTCACCAGTGATGGGTACATCAGGCCTGGGCTGTTCCTTCCTCCAGGAGGGGACAAATACAGTGATGTCGGAGTGACCTCTGTCCAGGAAGTAGTTCACTGCCAGCTGGATCCCCTGGCAGGAGAATACTTCTTTGTTGCCATGGCTGTGGGCAGATAGAAAGGCAAAACAGGGATTCTGGTGAGCGGTGAGCAGAGGATAGGCCACTAGCAATTTATATATAAGAAGACTAGCAGGACAGACAAATCACAATTACAACAGCAAACATCTGGCTAAAAGGAGGTGTAGTGGGTGTGCTCTGGTATGTGAGCATCCGCTACAGAATGTGACGTCGATAAGAGTGTGATTAGTTCCCAGAGTCCCCCCCCCTCTCCCAGAAAACATACTCTTTCCTTTGTGACAATTAAACTGTAAAAACAATTCTATAACATTTACACATTCTGTTTAATCAATAAATCAAAGGCCTGTCAAGGCAAACAAATACCAGATCCTAGATAGTAGATGTAACTAAAAAGGTGAGAAAAAAAATCACTTAAATATTTAAGGGAGTACCACCTTTAGTTTTACCTCTTGTAAATGATAGAAGGTCGGAAAACAGTGACTCAAAAATGACACAACAATGCACAGACAATAATAAGATCGAGTGGGCACAGCTGTACATCAGCCTTTTTAAAGAAAACAAGCATCAGATACATTGCATTAACATTGTAACAATGCTTTTGCTCCCTGACAAATAAATAAATAAATAAATAAATGTATGCAGGGGGCATTTTTTTACCTTTGTGCTGCTGAAAGTGAAAGCAAAAGCTTAAAAGACACACCAGATACTCCATTCCCTATTCTTAACATTGAACACCAAAAAGTCCACTTGCCAAACTGCTTGTAAAAAATAAAAAATAAAAAAGACATGCATGAATTTTGATCGAATCAAGGTCTTTTCATATTTGTTTAACACAATCCAGCACCTCGTTTCATGGTAAACTATAATTTTGCAGAAACTAAACTCTTTATGAAAAAGAAAAGAAAACAAATCTATAAACTTCATTTTGAGTCAAAGTTACAAATGTTGAATGAATAATCTTTGAAAGACCTAACTGTAAAATGTTATTTTCACACCGCCATTGGCATGTCAGCATATACTTCAAAAGCCATAACCATTGAAGCGAAGACATTCCAATTTTATGAGTCTTGAATTTTTTTGAAGGGGGTGTAACCAAGTACAATACTGTGGAAATGGATGTGGTGTACTGTAATTAGAGCACTGGAAACTCCCATTCAGAACATGTGAACGTCTGGCTAGTCTATAGGATCTGTTGTGAAACAGCTTATATCCTACAGCCAATAGGATACCATGCTGCCACCAACCCAAAGATGTCACAATGACACTGACAGTTTGTGAAAATCACACAAGCCTTCTGTTTATATAGTAATGCCAAAAGCACAAGAATGGTCTCCAGTAGGTTATTTTGCAGTAAAACTAGATGTAGTACTTTGTAGTACTTGGGGATTGGAGGAATAAAAAAATCTGTGCTGGCGGTACGTATCGACATATTCATGCTTCTACTGCCATCGCTGCCAATCGTAGCAAAACTAAAAAGAATACATGATGACCAAATTAATTAACACTGATTTCCATTTTTTTTTACACATTGACAAGAATGTCCATACATCTAAATAATCAAATGGAAAGTTTGAGTACAACATCTGGCCATTTGTTAGAAGGCACATACTTTACCTTATGATATCAGTCTCTAGGAGTTGAACAGACTTGGCTATTCGGAAGCAGCTATGATTGGTGGGCACTGACACTTTTGGCCAATCAAAACATCCGGATTATGACAGGATTATGAGTGACAGGATGATTCCACTGATAAGACAATAATAACAATACAGACCCAGCATTTGGCTCTGAAACACTACCGGATTCCAATTGAACAATTCTAATGGCATTTCAAGGAGTTACTTAGGTGTGTATTACTGGTTTTGTCAATATTTGCTTAGAAAAAACATAGGGTCAGTAGTTCTCAGAAAATACCATCAGTGGATGCAAATGTCAATGGTAGTTCTTTCTTTGGATGCTGTGAAAATACCATCAGGGATTGCATGCAAAAATGTCAATGGTGGAGGCTTGAGAAGTTTTGCATATGTGGAAATGCAGTACGTCTCAAAAGAGTGTAAGAAGGTGGGAAATTGTTCATTATCGTTGCTATTATATACTATGAGATACTATGCTTTGGCAATATGAATATTGCTTTTTCCATGCCACTTAATTGAATTGAAGGTGCACATATGAATCCTTGTCTGGAGTTATGGACAAATGCTTTAATGCAGTTCACCCAAAACAACAACAAAAACAACCTCAGGACCCCTACATGTGGTCCCATGGTTATGTGATCCTATGATCTGTTAACAAGAGAATGTAAAGGGGATTCTTGTATCTCTTTGCTGTCCAATACAACATGGTAAAAGATCATTCTGTTTTAGTAATTCCTTTTCATTTCACAGGATGTACATAAGACAATTCGCTACAGGGCTTCCACAGGTTTTGCATATAGCTAGACTGCATTCTCATAGCTTGGAGACATCTGGTTAACCAATAACTCACAAGGTAATAGCTACCCAAACGCATGAAAGCATCACTATTTATTGCAGTATATCGTGCTAGCCATCATATAGCTATGCAAAATATTTATGAATTGCAGAATTAGCCAGACAGATAATCACCTCTTTATGAATAAATTGTTCCCTTCAGCATCTTTGCATCTCTCCAAGCATTTGATAATTCAGTTTTATGCCACATCAAGCACATAAATTAAAACATATTTAACAATGTGAATAGCATCAACATACAGGCAACTGCCAAAATAAAGGCAACACTTTGGTAACCCAGGGGGTGACAACACTCAAACAACACTGGCACGGGCTAGGACACTCAAACGGCCCTATGTCCCAGTCAGGTGGGGGCTCATTGGAAATAGGCGGGCCTATCTGCCGATACCGGACAGATATGCATGGTATCCCCTGACAGATCTTTGGGGTGCTGCCCCATTTACTGAAGTCCCCATTTACTAAAGTGTTGCCTTATTTTGTCAGTTACCTGTAGTTTTCAACTTGGTTTTGGCGTGTGCGGAACGCAAACCCTGTCTGTGGAGTTCACACCAAACTGCGACAGAGCACAGAAAACTCTGCTTCGCTGCCTTCTGAGGTGCTTATTATTTTCCTGCTTACGTGTCTTCCACACCAACCGTGAATTTAAGACAAAAACAAACAAAAAAACTGCATTCCATTTCAGTCAATGGTGTTTTCTGCACTACAGAGGGAAGCTTTCCGTGCCTGCGGTGAACTCGGCCAGCCGGGTGCCCAAAGTTAGTAAATGTGTTTCTTGCATGATAATTAAGTCAACCCATACCCATAGTCAACCCCAAATATTTTAAACAATCAACCTTAAGTAGAGTACCATCAGTTGTGTGAATTACAAATGCATTGGTAGCAGATTTGAGCCTTTGCCTTGTGACAAGCATCATAATGTAGGATTTGTCTGATTGAGTACTAGCTTATTAATAGCAAACCAGTTTTGTAGAATGTCAAAGTCAGTCTGGAGAGAAGAAAAAATATGCTAAACATTAGTGCTGGCAGCATAGATTACCATGTCCTCAGCATATAAATGGATATTGGGAGTTTTAATGGTAGTTCATTAATGAAGAGAAAAAGAGGTCCTAAAACTGAACCTTGTGGTACACCTCTTTATCAACATCAGGAAAACATTGGTTCAGGAGGCATTGTGCTGTTCAGGAAAGTTGTTCTTGAACAGCAAAGAATGATAATGAAGAATCTGTTGAGGGTCACTGGGCTGAATCATTCCTTTAACAGCCATTAACCATTGGGTGAATGTTCTGTAGATAAGCTTGCTTTTAAAACATGGCTATGCTTTAATAATAATAATAATAATAATAATAGTCATAATCATATTTATTATTATTATTATTATTATTAACAAGACAGCTCACAAGGAAAATTCCATAGTTTGTGTCACATGCTGAACACTCACGTGGGAATCTTAAGCAGAACAACATATCTGCTCATGTTTTAAAAATGGGGAAGCTGATCTTTCTCCATGCCAAAGTTCTCTTCAAAGCCTCTCCTCACCTTTAACCCATCTGTACTGTAACTTCACTGTGAACAAAGCTGCTATGGTAATGCACTCTTCTCCATTCAAAACAACTTCCTCACATATATTCAAAAATAAATTTTTTTATGAGTGGACATTTGGTGACTTGACACCAAAGACAAGTTTCAGGAAGTGAATGTTTAAAATATTTGCATGCAGACACAGCACACACAGTTTCCTGGGCCATTTATGTACTTATCAGTCTTATCCGAGTTAAACATTCATACGGACCTCTGAACTTCTGCGGATCACGTTGCACACACAGCGGACTGATGTCCCGGTCTGCTATCTGGGTTGACTATTAACGTTGTTAAAGCATTGCGGGGAAAAAACCAAAAATGAAACCTACAAAAAAACAAAAACAAAAAAACACAGTACGATGCAATGTGAAATCTGTATGACGATCCATCTTAATTTTGGGCTCCAAATGAAAACTTTTGATAAATAAATTTAGAAGAAAGCCCCCAGTGGCACCCAACATATTTACATAATTAAAAAGGGTCTAAATCAGAGCAAATACCTATTGGATGCCTACCAATCAATTAAATTACCATTAGGTCTACACTCTAATTTTCTAAGAAGGCTGGTAGTCATTCATGCACTGACAGAGAGCTTTCACCACAAGTGTTTGCTCTGATCAGGTGATTTTGTTTTTGCAGTTCTCTGCAGGTTAGGGACTGTACTTCAGGATTTGAAGTGTGTGAATAAAAACACGTCTTATCGCTTGACATCAGTTCATCACTGAAGATATGAGCAGCTAAACAAGGCATTATCCATAAAGTTGTTTAGCAGTGTTGAAACTGTTTTATTAAATTATCCCTGATAGTATTACAGGCTATAACTAGCCAGGTATTTACCTAGCCAGGTATATCTGGTATAGAACCTCTTGACACATCGGATGGAGGTTGTTCAGTACTGTTTTTGGAACCTTGAATGTGACGTCATAATACACCAATTTAAAGATTCTAAATCCTGTATTGATTGGAATTACGGTAATTGGCATCTCATTAGAGCATTTTTGTTCTATGTCAGTTTATCAAACAATCTCCTCTTCAGTGGCCTGGCATTTTTGGCTTCGTTTTCAGCTTCAGCCATTCTTGGAATGCTGTTATACACCTTATGAACCGTTTGTAGTGGGATATTGGCCCATTCTTAAACAATGAAAGCCAGTTATTTTAAAGATGAAGATAAGTCTTGTTATGTGTCCATCTATCCCTGATGGTGAGCTTCACTTCACTGTTCCTCTTTCCTGATGGAGTTTCCCCTTGCTTGGTGTATGTCGTCATGATTTGACACCATTCCCCTTGACACAAATCATTTTGCCGTTTCTGTAACTGACGCACATGCAACTCGGAAACCAACTATTTGACCTCTTTTTGTCTGTAGATCTCCCCACACAAACACTGTATATACACACACACACACACACACACACACACACACACACACACACACACACACACACACACACACACACACACACACACACACACACACACACACACACACACACACACACACACACACACACACACACACACACACACACACACACACACACACACACACATTAACAATTTATTTATGTCCACATAAAGAAAAGGACACAAATACTGAAGGTGCAGTAAAGTTGCATTCACAGAATCATGGCACAGATCTTCAAGATACAAAACAAACAAAACACATCACTTATGGGTATAAGTAGCAGCGTCTCCGCCATATATGGCGGCTGCCAATGATAGCAGAGACAGCACAATATTTAGCTAGCCTTTTGGCCCCCTTTTTGGGCATCCCAAGTTGTTGAAGCCCTCTAACGACCAACTTGTGAGTATGTCCTAGGCTGCCAAATATGAAAACGGATAGTCTGTACCTATAGTCTAGCTCTGAGATGGTATTTAGAAGTGGTTGGTATTTAATGACCTTGGTCATAAAGGCTTCCTCTAGGCTAGGGTCAAAGGTGCAGGCTATCTCTAATACAGACACTTCTCTGGCCTCTTCATTAACAACAACAACATCTGGTGTATTAGCAGACAACTGTGTAAAAATGGCTAGGTTACTATCACAGAGATGGAACATGGAAGGATTGACACGGGAATGTTTGTACATTCTCACTGAAGAAGAGAAATGGTTTGATATGTCCTTCACTATGAGGTCCACTATTCTGTCGTGATGTGCTATGTACATTCCTTTGTACGCATAACAGCCATTCAAGATGTGTGACATTGTTTCAGTGACCTGTTTTGTGGTGTGATGTAAGCAATGGGGAACCTGAGTAGTAGGAAACCAGATAGAGCGATTGAGTCTGGTAGGAAGGACTTGTAGTCTGGCTTTTACAGTAAATGTGACAATGTCCTCATTGAGCGCAGTGTTCTTAAAGAATGAATGAGAAACAGAATGATCGGCAGAGGGAAGACATGCAAGTTTTCCCTGAAGTTTTAGTCCAGTCCAGTGTTGTTGTTGTCTATGTTGGTGTAGATCCATGAGAATTCGCCTGGCACCTGTAGATGTTAGCAGGTGACTGTGTCCAGCATATGTGGCTGGAATTTTAAGTTTCCTTGACCAATCGTCACGCACGTTAACAAACAATTAATCGATTAATCAAAAAAAAACCCAGCAAAATGTAGTTTATGACAGAGAATACAAAATGCAAGTTTTTTCCTAAATCAAAGCTTTATTCAAACTTTTGAGACATGGGCCTATTTTAACAGCACATGACAATAAGAATTATGAAGGAAACGAAACACCATTCAGTAGGCCTAACAACGAAAACAATATTCCTTTTGAAATGAAAAGGGCTGTCCAACAGCGGAGGCTTGGCAACTTGAAAAAACCCCTCCTAACTTCCGGGTCCCGACTCGTTCCCTTACAGTTTTTTAAATTAAGAATATAAGCATATCCATGTGTTCAGTCGTGAGCCTTGTGTGCAGCCGGTTCACAGTAAGACCAGCTGCTGAGAACACCCTTCCCGACGGAACCGATGTCCCGGGGATGCATGATTTCACCAAAAACGAAATGAGAAATGCGGAAGTAACGTTATGCGTGCTCAGCAAATTAAAGAGTCCACACTGTTGTTGGCTGAGGTAACGTTAGGCTATAGAAACTATAACAAAAATGTTATGTCGTTGTAAATGGTTTATTTTGTGAAATATTGCTAGATATATTTGATCAAATCAACAAGGCTTTAGCAGTTGTTTCAAAGCAATATTATTACACTCACTAGATTTTGTGCTATTGGATAACTCCACTGTGCTGTGATACATTGTCGTTAATTTGATATGTTGATCAATATTACACTTAACGGCGATTCATCGATCAATTATTAACACCCCTAGTAGATAATTTACAATATCTTTTGAAATAATTGGAAAATCAATGACTTTTGGTCATCACAAAATGTTTATTAGCTTCCATCAATAAGCTTCCTGCACCTTGCTGCTGGCAGTTTCTCCCACTCTTCAATTGCCACCCAATCCAATTCTTCAATGTTTGAAGGATTCCTTTGAATTACACTGCAAATGAGAATCTATTTCCTTCAACCAAATTTATTTAAATTGTTGTAAAGGGTGCCAATCATTTTTGCATGGCCACTTTTCAATTTTGAAGCCATATTATTTGTATTATTATTGTTTGATCAAACTGATCATCAGGCAAACTGATCATTCCTTCAATTTCCAATTATTTCAGAAGATATTGAACATCTACATAAAATGCAAGGGTGTCAATAACGTTGGCCAGAACTGTACACACTGTATATACACACACACGCACAGACACATATATATATATACACTGTATACACACACACATATATATATGCATATTGTAAACACACACACAGACATTTATCTACATATAGTCAGTCCACAGCCAGAAAAGTCTAAGAAGATACTGATATCATTCCAACAACAACAAAAATATGCTGTGTTACACTGTCTGGGGGTACATGCTGTGTCACAATGTCTGGGGGTATACACTGTTGTGCTGCCCTGTCATGCCTTGGAAAACATCAGTGAGAAGGAAGTGCGGGCGGTGACCCGTCTGCAGGATTTGCATACTGAAATCCGAAGAGATGAGCTCACGGCAAGCGTGCACAGACAAGGCTAATTACAGAAAGAAACACCAAAATAAACAGATGCGAGAGTGACAGACGGAGGGGGGAGAGAGGAAAAGTACGTGTGTGTGTGTGTGTGTGTGTGTGTGTATATGTGAGCGTGTATGTGTATGTATGTGTGTCTATGCGTGTGTGTAAGTCTGTTCGTATGTGTGTGTATATGTATGTGTGTTTACGTGTGTGTGCGCGCGTGTGCGTCTGGAGATATGGTTGTCTCTCAGCCGTACTCCTAATTGTACACCTTGAGAGCCCAGCAGGCACAGTCCCACATCTGTGTGTTGAGTGTTAATAAAAACAAAACTGAGTGATTGATTCATGGGTGCCCTTTGCGGAAAAAAAAGGAAAAAAGAAAAAAAGAAACCCAACTTTTTTTTTTATCCACACCTTTGTAAGGTTAAAAACCGTAACATACAAGGGCAGGGCACAGGACAGACACGGTTACTGCAATGGCACAAAATAGCCATGTTTGCTTTTCGGCAATACTAACATTCAACATTTGTGCATTCCATGGACTCAAAGTTTCAGGAATCCCTCCTCACCACCTCCTCCCATTCTTCAGATCATTTTTAATCTTGATTGAAATCAGACATGATCTTACTTGTGCAGCGATGTGCTGGTCTGTTATTTTGGCAATTAATGACATTTAATATGAAGCTTCTGGCATGTCTACTCTCACCAGCCCCACAATAACACAGCTTTATTCTCACCCTCCTGTGTGAGTTGCTCGCACATGCTCACAACTGCTGCCCTGCTCCCCTCACCTGTGTGAGCTGTTCACACCTGCTCCCTCCATTTATCCTGCACACCCCACCTGTGTGAGCTGCTCACCTCTCTCCCCTCCCTTCTCCTCAGCTGGACGTTCTCCTCCTCATCATTACAGTTATGATCAGGGCTCCACATGTCCGCATGTCGGGAGCTCATGCCCCTGCTCTCAGACTCTCAAAAAAAAAAAAAACTGTCCCACTCACCTCATGGCCACGTTGCTCCCGTCGATGACGATGGGCTTCAGCAACCCCGCTCCCTCCCCCAGCTCCTCCTCCACCGGTGGGGGGGGGGTGGTGGAGAGGCTCCCCCCGGGGGTCCTGACTGAACTCCCCCCTCGCGGGACCAGGACGGGCCCCTGGGCAGGGGCAGGGGGGGACGGGGGCGAGCCCTGGGACTCCCGATCAGCCTGGTGTCGGATCAGCTCCCCCAGCACCGTGTTGGTGTCGGCGCTCAGGCCCAGCTTCCTCAGCGCCGACCGAACTTCCCGCTGGGAGTAGCCCAGCTTCCGGAAGAAGTCCACCTGCAGCCGGAACTCCGCAGGGTCCTGCTGCTCCAGGTCCGACGCCGGGGCGTGGCCCTCTGGCCGGTCGTGGTCACAGTCCATCGCGTCGCGGCAAGAGGGAGATGATTCGGGGCGGGGTGGCGCGGCTGATGCCAAATGGGCAAAGGCCAGCATGTGGTCCTCGTTAAGAAGGAGTAAAAAAATATATAAAAAAAAAAATCTATGATAGTGAAAGGTCTACGGGGCGGCGTAGGTCCGTGACGAACCTCTGGACCAGATGCAAGGAAATCTACCACAGAGCTCGTCTTCTCCAGCAGGCTGATGCAGGGGCTCTCATTGTACCTGGCTTCACTGGGGCTCACACCTGATTTGAAAATGAAAAGAAAAGTAAATTAATATAAAAAAGAATAATATACTCAGACAGGGGGTGAGCTGGAGGTGGTGAGCCACAAAAATAATACAAGGAACGCATGCAGGAGGATCGATGGTGAAGTGTGGATGATTCTGGAACAAGTAGGCCTATTAGAATTATTTGAGCCAGTGTTGGTGAGAGTAAAACACAGACTTACAGTTGTGGCCAAAAATATTGGCACCCTTGCACGTTTTTCGAAAAACCTCACAATTTTCTCTAAAATAAGTTGAAATTGACAAATATTTGGTCTCCACAATTCTTTATTTCACTGTTAATAGTACAGAAACATTGTTTTTAATTCAGAACTTAACATATCCTTTTAAATCATAAAATAAACAGAAATGGCATTGACAAAATTATTGACACCCTAGATTTGGTAGCACAGCCTTTGGCAAAAATAACTGCAATCAAGCGCTTCCTATAGCCATTAATGAGATTCCTACACCTCTCTACCGGCAGTTTGGCCCACTATTCTTTAGCAAAATGCTCCAGTTCTCTCAGATTTGAAGTGTGCCTTCTCCCAACTGCTGTTTTCAGATCTCTCCACAGGTGTTCAATAGGATTGAGATCAGGACTCATTGCTGGCCA
This sequence comes from Aldrovandia affinis, assembly GCA_029706075.1. Taxonomy (NCBI): domain Eukaryota; kingdom Metazoa; phylum Chordata; class Actinopteri; order Notacanthiformes; family Halosauridae; genus Aldrovandia; species Aldrovandia affinis. Next base: position 4,808,841 of record JAINUG010000050.1, on the reverse strand, counting down.
CTCCAGAACAGTCCAACGTTTTCTCTTCAACCATTCTTGGGTGCTTTTGGATGTGTGATCTGGGTCATTGTCCTGCTGGAGGACCCATGACCTTCGACTGACACCCAGTTTTCTGACACTGGGTAGCACATTTTGCTCCAAAATGCCTTGGTAATCCTCTGATCTCATGATGTCCTAAATACTGTATGTTCAAGCCATCCAGTACCAGAGGCAGCGAAGCAGCCTCACAGAATTATGGAACCTCCACCATATTTGACTGTAGGTAGGGTGTTATTATCTTTAAAAGCTTAATTTCATAATCTGTAAACAAAGCGTTCCATTGAGCAATTGCAAAGATTAATCGGGCCTTCTTGTATTTCTCTTTCAGCAGTGGGGTCTTCCTTAGCCTCTGACCGTAAAACCCTTCTTGGTTCAGTGTACGGGCTGAAACCATTAGACAAGACCTCTCCAGGTCAGCCTTGAGATCTTTGGATGTCATATGAGATGTTTTTTTCAATGGCTTGCACCAACCTTCTATGACATCTGAGATCAATTTTCCTCTTACCACCATGTCCTGGGAGATTCTTAACAATTCCATGAGCAGCAAATGTCTTGACAATATTGCAAACTGTGGAAACAGGAATGCCAAGGTCTCTAGAGAAGGCCTTATAGCCTTGTGAACGCTTATGTTTTGTGATAATATTTTTCTGATATCCTCAGACAGCTCTTTTCTCTTCACCATTGTCACAGAGGAACAGGATAGCAGAACGGACTGTTTCCTCACTTTAAAATGGATAATTGCTTAATTTATACCATGTGGGCACCTGCAAGCTGTCACAGGTGAGTTGAATTACACTGCAAACAAAATCTATTTCCTCCAACCAAATTTCTTTCAATTAAAATGTATGTTCTAAAGGGTGCCACTAATTGTGTCATGGCCACTTTTCAATTTTGATCATGTTGCAAATCAAACAGATTAACGTGTGAAGACCAAAAGTTGTTTCAATTTCCAATTATTTCATAAGATATTGAACATCATCTACATGAAATGCAAGGATACCAATCATTTTAGCCACAACTGTATACGGTTCACTTGCATAGCACATGCCCTTATATGTAGCTCAAAACAAAACAAACTATGTACTGTAGCTGTAGGTAACTGCCAAAATAAAGGAGACACGAGTACATGAATGGTTCTGGCAGCTCTATTATGGTGTGGGGTGCATGTTCCTGGCATGGTTTAGGTCCACTCAACCCCTTACAAGGCAAGGTAAATGCCAATAAATAAAAAGCTATTCTGAGTGATCACCTTCATCTGGGGTCGGAGTGGTACTTCCAGGATGACATTGCCCCCATCCACAGGGCACGAGTGGTTACTGAATGGTTTGATGAGCATGAAAACAATGTAAACAATATGCCACGACCATCTCAGTGACCAGATCTCAACCCAATCTAGTTCTGGTCCAATACCGTATAAAACTTTATTTTTGTGTTTCCTTAATTCTGGCAGTTACCTGTATATATTGCAGATTAGGTAGCTACCTAAAGGCAAGCTCTGTGGAAATCAAACCTGCTACCCTTTTGCTTTACAACCATCAGAACTGTTTTACTTACAGTACACCACATTTTGTTTTAACAACACACAAACATGAATCGCCATGATCACATCTGATGTTTAACCGACATAAAAAAGATACATAGATGAAACGATTTAAACGTTTGTTTGAAAGGTTTCACGTACAATTATTATGGATTTGGGTCCAACTAACTGGATTCAGGGCAAACAAACATTTCGTAACACCAGAAACTTTTGTAGCTAAGTAAAGACTATGTCCACTTTAGACTATCCACACGGCTCATTTTCCAGTTCCTTAAACAGATTTCGCAACGTGCATAAGTCGACGTCTGAAGTAGCCTACTGACTGCATGAACTAGCATATTTTATTTCATTTTAGGTTATAAACCACAACAGGATATAAAAAGGACGCATAACTATTATTTTAGCATTGCCATTCGCAAGAACATGTGCACTTAAATCATGTAACAGTTCGTTTACACTAACATTAATAACTGTCAAATCTTTACACGGCTTACATGGTAAAGTGAGGATCTTCGATCGGCTGAATGGCCTTTTCTCGTTATGTTCTTAAATGTGTACGGATAGTTAGGCGGCAAAACAATCTGTAGTAGCCTATGCAATATTAAACAAGCAAAGAAGCACATCGTAACAATGTTATGACATGTTTGGTAGTTAAACCAAGTCAACTTTCTGATATTCGTAGCAAACCGCATACGCATATACAGGAACCTTAACCGCGCGTCTACACTGGTAAATCGCTTTTGACATTTCACGTTTAATAGTTTACCCAAAGAGTCGATAAAAGTACATAACACTCGTCAAAACAACAAAATAAAACGTACCGTATTCTTATAAGCCTACTATTCTCAATTTAATGTTTGTGGAGGATCTTTCCTGATTTGATTTTACTATTTTAATCTTCCCACGTACGAACTCTGCTTTGCTGCTTCGCTCCTGTGCCTTTATATGATACCTGCGCCGGTGACATCACTCCCTTTAATGCCAGGAAAAGGTAAGCGCCGCGCTTCCTGGTTTGCGAAATCTGCACATATCCAATAAGAAAATATGACCAATTCAATTATTATCGAAATGATCAAAATGGTATCATGTAGCCTAATCAATACCACGTTTTTTTGTCAGTTAAAAAATATTTTTTTAATAAATATGCAGAAATATTCACAAATATGCCAATTTACTTTAATTAGACTTTAAACTGATAAATATCATCATCATCATCATCATCATCATCATCATCATCATCATCAACCAGTTTTCATGCTACAATACTATAAATAAAAAAAGGACATTCGTATCAATTCATAAAACGAATAATCCACCCTGTGGAGAATGTGAGGTACTACACTTCATATCAATTTTCATTATAACGCCGGTCCCCAAGTTAAGGCCTATTTATACTTGACGGATTCGCCTAGACGCGAAGGGGCGCGCGGTGAAACGACCGTTCGTTTAGGCGCGCGCCCCTGTCCGCGCACCTCTCCAATTTTAGAACTACGCGTCCACGGCCGCGCCAGCCGCAAGACCTATATAGTTGATGATTGGTTGACTGTGGCGGGTTTTCCATTATCTAGTTCGCCTTTTAACTGCCTTGTAGAAAAACTGGAGAGCTTCAGTGACGAACAACTGTGCGAAGAGGTCACAAAGTACAGGCATTTATATGACTCCTCAATTCGCGATTACAAAGACAACCAGATGGAAATTAATTCGTGGAAATTAATTGCGGAAACGTTCAATAGTGACGAAGTGAATAGCAAGAATAATTGTACGTATTAAATTAAGGTTTCTGGTATTGTATCGCGGAAATCTGCACTTTGCCCTATATTCCTCCTGTTCGTATTTTCCAAGTAACACCGTGTTCATATATTTTGTGAGACAAGAAGACAAACATTTGCTCTTGTGAAGTCTTGCATTCTTCCCTAAACCAACCAGAAAAGGTTTGGAAGAATATGCGGGGCAGATTAGTCAAAACCAAAAAGAAGGTTAAGGGCAGGAGTAGGGATGCTGGCAGTGGTTTTGAAAGTCCCACAATATATGTAAACGATATCATTAAATATGAATTATTTTCATAAAAGGTTATGTGTTCATACTATAATATAATACTTGAAACGTCTTTTAAAATATACATGTTTTCTTCTTAACTACAGCGTACACCGAAGCTATTTGGACAGTGACGCTGATGAGTGTACAAACTGTTCTTATAATTCCATTTTTGTTTATTAAACAATCGCACATGAAATTCTCCCTCTTCTCGTGTTTCATTTAATGGTCGAACATAGCATTGCCTTTCACTTGACACTGATTTACAGCATGAGTATGAGTATACAGCAGCTATCTCTGTAATTCTTGCATACTTTTACCTTTCAAATTCAATGTAAACAACGGACTTCATAAACGATGACATAATATAATATAATATAATATAATATTACTTGTTAACAGTGTTGTCTCATTTTGTTGAAGATGAGACAGGGCTGTCCCGGTGAGGAAAAAGTTGACTGTAGAAACCTGTTTGTAGACGAAAAGTTAAAAATGTGATTCCTCAAATATTCCACAAGATGTCACCATTACCTCATCTTTCGTGCCAATGCCACCGTCTTCCCTTGTTTCTTTTCAGTGAGGTGATGGGCCTTATCCAGACCTTTCTGAAAGGAATGAAAAAAATAGTCAGAAATCAACAAAACTTAAAATGAATTCCAACAGTTATCAGGATTATTATTATAAGCCTCTTTTAAATCTGGCATATTCAACTTAAATCCTTGCAACAAATACACACCTTTGTGGTCTTTGCATTTGCTAACACATTACATTACATTACAGGCATTTAGCAGACGCTCTTATCCAGAGCAACTTATGGTTTACATTTCTTTACAATGTGTCCCACCTGGGGATTGAACCTGCAACCTTAACATTACAAGCCTGGTTCCCTAACCATTATACCACATTGCCTACCAACACAGTGGTTCTCAATCCTGGTCCCAGGGACGTCCCGTGTATGCTGGTTTTTGATCAATTATGTTTGTTCACAACAGGTGTGTAAATTCTTTCATTTTTGTTCCTTAAAACTATTAACACAATACAGGTTTGACTCATGGCCATTTGTCTTTTTTAACAAATTTTCATGAAATGCAGTTTAGTTTCAGTGACCAGGTGTCCACACTTTCAGCAATTAGGACCACACAGATTTCACCTGTCAGTCTATAATATAATCAATTGTAACCTCTTTCTAAAAGAATGGTTTGCCATGCAGCACATTACAGAAAATGAAAGCATTAGTTGATCTGACAGTCCTGTGATGTAAATATGAGGAATTTCTTTCTCATGCATAGCTTTTTTTAAACATATAATGTGGCCTTAAGAAGGTAAACCATCCTTAAATAGATACTAAAAATGTCTAATTAAGAACAATTAACAGCTTGAGGGGGAGGGTTGCAACTGTGGTTGGAACGAAAACCAGAATACACAGGGGTCACCCAGGACCAGAATTGAGAACCAATGTGCTATCATGACCACTTCTGCCACTATTTCAAAAGTCGGATGCACTATGTGCCATAAACTATACAAATATATTATATTCTGCTATGAATGTAGTTGTTTACAGTAACAAACACGCCTCATTGTTGTGTATGTTTGCAGTCTCAGTTCGATCTCAGCTAATCATATTTGGCAGAGGCTGCTGGAAAACTGCAATAGAAAAGTTAATTGTAAATGGCTGAACCTTGACTCCAAAGTACAGGCCCATAGGCAGCCCTAACTAGGTTTCCCTAGAGTACAAGTGGTAATTAGGGTGTGGTGACTCTTATTTTGAAAGGGGAGAGGTGTGTGTAAAAAGCCTGTGGGTCTATACTGTGAGATTCAGATTACTGGAACTTTCATTATTAGTCATGGTGATGTCATATTTTCAGCCAGTAACTGAGGAATTGAGAAGGAGGCTATTACATTTCTTTCTTTATGTTTTTTCTCCCCTTTTCTCCCATTTTGAAATGCTCAACCATATTCTAAAGCCATGCTCCAAGCAATCTTCGCTGTCAATCCGGGAGAGAGTAAACAAGCATACGCTCTCCTTTGAAAGCAGGTGATGACAGCTGCCGCTTATTTTCACAACGCAGTTTACAAGTTAAGCTTGCACAGACATGAATCGGAGGAAGACACTTCATGTGCAGCTTTATACTGGCAGACTGTGGGGACCCGATTGACCAGCAGAGGTTGATGGTGTGCGATGAGACATGGACAACCTGGCCAACTGAATCCCTCCCTGCCTGGACAACGATACCGCCAATTATGCGTCGCCCATCAGGGCTGTTGGCCACAGTTGGCACTGGCGTTGTCTGGATTCCATACCAGATCCCATCCACACACTAGAACAGTGCCTTAAAAGGATGCAGACCATGGGGCACATACACACACTAGAACAGAGCCTCAACAGGATGCAGACCATGGGGCCCATCCATACACTAGAACAGTGCCTTAACAGGATGAACCTCCCAGCAGCACATTATTAGATTTCTTTAGTAAGATGTAGGATTTTTGGTGACACCCTGTATTACAATATAGTCTAACATAATGAAAAATATGGACCAACATATGTCAGAACAACTGCATGTACATCAACTATTGAAGAGAATGCAACTAGTGCAGTGTGTAATGACTGATGTCATTGTCTATAGGAGTATAATATACTGTTTCCACATTGCAGGCATTTAACAGACACTCTCATACAGAGCAACGTATACACTTTACATACAATCCATTTATACAGCTGAAGGAATTCAGGGTAAGTACCATTCTCATGGACACAATGGCAGTGTCTCGCTTGGATTCAAACCTGTAACCTTTCTGTGACAAGCACAGTAACCTAACCGTTATGCTACACTGCCACCCAGCATGTATCTCGCAATGCACCTTAAACCCTCTCATGACCAACCGATGGGTCCTGACCCACAGTTTGGGAACCGGCTGGGATAGTATATAACACATAAAGGTGTGGAAATGCATGGCCTTGTAGTAGTGCCAACCCTTGTATATATTACAGGATGTTGTATTGATCTTTGCTTTGTACTAAAAGTACTTGGCTCAGTCATGTGCTCATAGCCTTTCAGAATCAAATAGCTGTTCAATAGAAAGTTAGCTGTGAACATACAGAAGTGTCCTGTATAACCACTCGCCGTGACAACAATCTGTGATACAGCTTTCACTTAGACTAAGCAACAGTCATAAAGCTGGGAAGCTTTCTGTAAGGGCAAGTTCAGAGACTGTCGTCACAGGTAGCTCCAAAAATAAAGGAAACACTTGAGCAAATGAAGGATTCTGGTGGCTCTGTTATGGTCTGGGGTTACATTTTCCTTGCATGGTTTAGGTCCACTCAACCCCTAGGAAGCCAAGGTAAACACCAATAAAGAAAAGTTAGTGATTGTTGTGACCATACATTCATTTATTATTACATTGCATTACATTATTTCATTCATTCTTTCATTATTGCCTTGAATTAGAATGTGGTGCATTGGTGTGGTTTGCCTGTAATTACATCTAGCATTGGTCATGTAATAGATTTACATGTAAGCTACGCAAAGTGCATTGTGGGAGATATTCAATGGATGTTTAGTAAAGTACATGCTCCTCTGTTCCTCTGCTTCCGTGTCTGATGTTTAATACACTAGCATCAACGTACACAACAGTGTAGTAGTAGAATAGAGTAGTAGAATAGAAAGTGAATCTGAAGAGATGGCTCTGTTTTACTTACAACCTCCTGCCGTTTTCCTGGACTGCCCGGGTGAACCGAAGATCACATTTGATGCGTGGAAAGAGTTGTTCAAAAATTACCTGCTTGCTATCGGGGGAAATAACTTTCCTGCCGAGAGAAAGAGAGCCCTGCTAATTCACTGTTTAGGGACAGAAGGACATCAATTCTACACTAGCAGCAACGTACACAACAGTGATCACCATTTCTATCCTGATGGGAATGGCCTCTTTCAGGATGACAATGCCCTGGTCCACAGGGTGGCACTGAATGGTTTGATGAGCATGAAAATGATGTAAACCAATTTAACACTTATGGTAGATTCTGGACACAACATTTTCCACCACCATTTATAAAACATGGAATTTATTGTGGAAGAATGGTGTTGCAACCCTCAATTAGAGTTCCAGACACTTGTAGAATCTATGCCAAGGTGCATTGTAGCTGATCTGTCAGCTCATGGTAGCCCAACACCCTATTACATGTAATGTGCAAAACGTTGCCTGCCAAATGTTAGCTAGCTAGTTGTTCTATTTACATTGCAACTACTGCACCAGTGGTTTCTAATAGCTAGCTAATGTCGGGCATTTCCGTGTATATGTATGTACTTGGCTAGCTAGGTAGGTAGCTATTGATTTTATAGCTGAAACAGTCTTTTGTGCTCACTATAGTTAAGTTATGCTGAAACAGTCTTTTGTGCTCAATATAGCTAAGTTGCACTAGAGCAAAGTGTAGCATCTACTAGATGGGGATCACATCTGGCTAATTACAAGTTGTTTGAAGTACAGTAGACCAACAAAGCTACAGTACTGCAGTAGGTTCTGGAGCAATGTGGGAGCTATTGGTCTGATACGTCCACATCATCAAGTGTAACAAAGAAAGTTCTAATAATACAAACTTTGATATGCTGCTTGACTGTGCAGACAGTTATTTCTCTGCTGTCCTTTCTGTTCTGTATTCTGGGCATGTCACAGTTGAGGGTTTGCACATTTTGTGTGAAACCCCTGTATCTAGATACAGGCCTCACTATGCATCTGTTTGTTCTGTATGAACTACAAGTAAGTGCCAAAATATAGGCACTTATATATAACACTTGAGTAAATGAGGGATCCTGTAAATAGCAATACCATGAGTGTTGGTCGGGGGGTGCCACAGCCAGTACCTGGCCTGGCCCTTCCCTTTCCAATGAAGTAAGTAAATAAACAGAAACCTAGAACACACCCTAAAGTTACCATGTATGATTTACAATCAAACATTTTTTCACATTTTTCTTCCAGTTTAGTAGCCCTCTATTTATTTCGATTCGCCCCCCCCCTCACAAACTCAGCCTCCTCCGGGTTTATGCCGGCTCACCCACCCCTCCCCCTGGGGTGGACAGCCAAATGCCGCCCCTAAATGGGGCTCCCGGCCAGGGCCGGTCTGGCACAGTTGGGTTTTGAACTGCGTCTGCAATAGGCAGCTCACACTCGCAAAAAACAGTCAATGCGAATGCGTTAGACCGCTATGCTATCTGAGGCCCCTTTTTTGGGGTATTCTATGATAATTATTTATGATTATAATGACAGCATACATTAAAACAACTTCTTGATGTTTACAATGGTCCTCAAACATGCACAAGTATTATATATTTTATTTATCTACTATTACCAACATAAAAAGCAATGCGCACAATAAGATGGAATGAGACTATATTCCATCTATTTCATTCTATTCTATTTTCATATAGATTTTGTGTTGGTTTCGATTCGGTTCATTTTTGAAACAAGCGAAACGTGGACCTTTGATCTTTACTCTAAGAGAATGATCCTTTCATTCAGAATGTATACCACAGGAAATCTATGGAGCTTCTTTAATCTAAAACAGTTAATATAATGTGTGTGTGGGGAGGGGGGGGAGGGTAAACACGGTAAACAGGGGCCGGATTTTATGTGGGCTCATTATTTATTTGTACAGTCTCCTGTTTGATGGACGTATATTTCTTTTTCGTGTGATTGTGTGCATTTCAATGTAAACTCAGTATTGTCTCTTCATCCGTATGTTTGTTTTCACCCACAATTTTGAGCCCCCACTGAAGCCTGGAACCTAGGCCAGGGCCGAGGTGACCTACATTGTAAATAGAAAAAAGTGTAATGGAGGCACACACATGAGGAACTAAAGCTTAAAAACCAATTAACCCTTTGAGGAGCACTGTCGCACAATGATGTTTATTCTAGAATGCGCCCTAATATTTTAGTTAATTGTAGGCCTACTTGATGACATCATAAAGGGCTGCTAATGGCATCCTCAAAGAACTGTACATTTCCAGAATGGAACACTGAATGACAACTAGAACTCTCATTCTCTCACAAAGACTCATTCATCAAAGGGTTAATAGAACTGTCTTAGAACATTAAAAAAAACAAAAAAACCTGCCAATTTACCTATGCGCTGGGTGATTGGTCTGCGCTGTAACCCGGCCATGACGGGAAGGATATTATGAAAGATGACAGTAGAAAAAAAAAGCGACGACGGCATTTGCTTTCGCATTTGCATAAAAACACTGTGCCATCTCTGAATGGTACGCTAATTATTTAAACAGAATATGGACAGAGTCTAGACAGCAGTTTACTCATCACTGATAATACAGCACGTTATTGTAAGTCTGTCACGTTGACAACTGGTTATAATTGCCTTGTCACCCAGTGCACAGGCAAAGTCAGGTGTTGGACTGGCATGTTGGAATGTTGGATTGTTCCTCGCATGAGTCAGGCCGATAGATGTTCAGAGGTGGGGCAATGCCAGCTGCAGCCAGTAACGCTGCTTCATTTGACAGAGGGAGTCATAATGCCGTCGGCATCATATATTCCAAGAACTGCTCTTCATTTTACATTTATTATTTTTTTTAAAGATTTAAAAAAGAAAGACAAACGACGGACAGGTGTTGCAGTTTGGCAATTAAACCTGGAATTTTATTTTAATTCTTAGAGTGGAAACTAAAGAAAAAAAAACATTAAAATGCTATAAAATTGAACCGTGGAAGAAATATAATCTATTACTCTTAGTTTGTATTTGCACAACATACACTCAAACACTGTCACTATCATCACTTTCACACACACACACACACACACACACACAACAATGTTATAAAAAAATCGGAAGATAGCTGATGTACAAACCTGTCAAATATAAAAGGAATTGAAAAAAATAAATATATAACTACAAATGCTACTGGGCAGACAATATTGAAAGAGTATCCATGTTTTCCTTTATTACACTGCCAGTCGATGGAGCTCAGCGTGGAGGCTGCAGATTGGATGTTTGTGCTCTCACATATTTTTGCACTGTTGCAGCGCGATGCTATAACCAGGAGTCACATGGTCCTTGAAAATCCTCTAAATTATGTTTATCCTGGGACAATCAGTCAAGAGGTCCTGGAAAATACATGGGGGAACATCCCAAAAATAAGTGAAATACAGATAATGAACAAAGCAATGGAAACACCTGGGTAAATGTGGGACAAGTAGGCCTATATGCAAAGCAGAAGCGAGCACACAGGTGTGGCTCAGCCATTAATTAAACAAATGACACCCCAGCATGCATAGGGTTGTGTATAAAAATGTGGGACAGACCTGGTTGCCATTAATTATGACTAGGATGGCTGCAAGAGGACACCTCGGTGACGTTGAAATGGTGACTGTTGGGCATGAGTTTGGCGGGAGCTTTAGGGTAGAGGCTAGATGCCCCTCTTCCAGAGGACAGTCATCTGCGCTTGCGTTGAGATGCAAGATGCGTTTGGCCTGTAGGTTTATTTAGACTTTACAGTGCGCATGGCGTTGCGCCTTGCAGCTGTGTTTTCACACATCGCTTCATCTGAAGCTTACTGCACCCTAACCCTAACCCTAACCATACGTGTAGCTCGCATCTCGACGCAAGCGCAGATGACCGTCCTCTCAAAGAGGGGCATCTAGCCTTCACCGGAGCTTTAGTTACCAAGGCAGATCAAATTGTTTACATTTCATGCACAACGTTGTTGTGACGCCATTGTTGAACTCTGAGGGAGAGTCAGAAAAATGCACCAGCGCATCCTCCAGGATTGCGATGTGTTGACCGCAAATTTAAACCTGGAGCAAGAGCAGCCAGTTTAATTAAAAACGGTGGTGGCATAGCCATTAAGTGACTTTTCATTGGCGTTTCCATGTTTTCCACAACGTGTACACCCATCTTTCTTGCTAGCTTGGCGCCATTTAACTATCAAACCTAGCACTGTTAGTGCGCAGATAATGCTGGCACATCCAGTACCTTGGCTTCAGCAGTATGGCCAGCTCCCAGCCAGTCGGGAAGTAAAACCACCTCCATGGTAGTTTTGAATGATTCATTAACGTATTTTGCTTGTAATATAGCCTACAGTTTTACAGTATTACTGCAGCTCTATCAATTTATCGTTGACTTATTCATTACGGTACATTGGCTGATTGATTTACTTCTTTATTAGTATATTAATAGACTCCACTACCACTGAATTATGTACATCTACCCAATTGTCATCACCACTGCCTACTTTCTCAACACTTCTTGTATATGTATCCCTGCCTACTCATTTGATTTAAAAAAGTAAAAAAATTACTAACCTTTTCCTTCCCAGTGTTACAGGTCTGGTATGCAGCTGCCTACAACGATGTCTATCGCTGTATTACTGCACTGATCTCTTGCGCGAACTATGATTGTTCTTACCATGTATCAATGCACATCTTGTAAGCCGCTCTGGATAAGAGCGTCTGCTAAATGCTTAAAATGTAAATGTAAAATGTAAATATGACTAGATTGGCTACATTGTCATTTGAAATCTTACGTTTATCCTTAAATTATTGGAAAAAAGTTACTGTATGTCAGTACAGAAATGTTGCGGGGAAACCTTGGGAGGAGGCACGAGGGCACATCTTCATTCCTAATATAGCACCACATCATCACACTTTTGACTTGGAGAGGGAACCGGTCGCGCAACCCATCTGTGGACGGTCTCGGCGAGGAGTTCCGGTGGCTGGAGAAACTAATCAGCGTCGGTTGACAGGTGGATGCGCACCTATGGACTCTGCTCTGACGGCCCCAGGTGGGCCCTGGTCTGAGATTACTGCAGGGCAATGAGGTGCGGCACGTAGAGATGAGTTCCTCCACGTGACCACTGGCAGCCCACGTGCATGCCCTGGCTACTCGTGTGTGGTATCCAGACAGAGCAGGGAACAGAAAAGTAGGAAGGAATCATAGAAAATAATTGGGAATGGAATTATGGAAGGAATTGTTTCTGTTTTTATTTTTATTTTTTTTTTATCGTTGTGTCTGTCTAAATTGCTTTAGCGATGTTCAAAAAACAATCAAACCCAAAAACCTTTGATAATCCACATACCTATTTATTTTAGATAAAATTGATGTATTTCCAGAAAAAAATGTATTCTGTGTACAATATTGCTAATCATATTTTGCATTTTAAAGCTTCAGTTGAGTTCGGTGGCTCGGTGACGGCACGAAAGCTTGCTCCAGGATTCGTTTACTACTGTGTCATCTCGAAAATAGTTTGGTTATTATATCTTTCCACAAGTTCCCTCGTTCACATATTTAGCAGTCACCCTCTCCTGGGGAATTTAGCATATTATAATACATATTCCCCCATATGTGTGGGTGGATTTGTATCTCTGAAATGGTGGAAACAATTGCCCAGTTTGTCTGTTGTGTGTGAGGAACGGATTAGTCATCTGAAATTACTACAGCACTGTGCCCATGACCGTATACTGCATTTTGGGGAACCCCTGTACTCCCCTGTACTATGCAACCCACAATGCATTGTGGGCGTTGAACTGATTTGTCACGGTTTTACCTCGCCCGGCCTCTGGAGGGCGCGTGGTCATGTGATGGTCTTTTCTCTTGTCTGCTTGAGGAATCATTGTCATTATATGGTCTTGTGTCGGAGAGTTTTCTGATTACTTTAAGCTGAGAGCTATCAGTGTTAATTCCGTCCCTTATTTAAGGTCCCTTATTTCCCTCATGCAAACGCTTCTGTGTCAAACTAATTGTTACACGATAGTCGGTATTCCAAACAAAGGTTTAGCTTACCACCCTGTGGCTCTCTCAGTTAAAGAGAGAAGGTTCTAATTTATTTATCTCTACTTAAAGGTTTAGCGTCACCACTCTGGTAACCTTTTAGGAAGAATGATCTTATCCTACCTAAAGGTTTTAAGCTAACCACTTTGGTGGTTTTCCTTTCGAGATTTATTCTTTGTTTGTTGGGCTAAAGTTCCCCAGAGCTAAAGTCTCTAAAGCCATTTTATTTTCTTACCTCTTCAGTGAAGAGTTCTCCCCCTTATTGGGTTGTTTTCTGTTGGGTTTATTCCCATGGCGTTTTGTCCCAGGGTTTTCTTTTGTTTCCCCGCTCCCTAGTCTGTTTTCAGATTTAGTGGCTGATCGCTTGCGTTCAGATTTTAGATACCCGTGAGATCTGCGTGTGGCTCTTCCACCTTCGATCCACACTACATGATTCAAATGGAAAAGATTAATGACAGCCTATATGTGAGGTCGTCGGTGGGGACGTGCAGATTATTTGCTTTAATTTATTTCTGTATCCTTGTGTGCTGTGTGCTGATCTCTTTCATGTGTTTCTCTCCTTCAATCCGTCCGGCATTTGGTAGGATATCAGATATCAGGGCAGTGTGTGTGTGTCTGTGCCCGTGTGCCTACCTGTTTGTGACAGTTTCTCTCTGCCAGGTTGAATATCTTCCTCCTCTAAATGAATAATGAATACCGTGCACATTTGTCTGGACCCTGACCGAGAGGTAAATAGAAACAAAACAAGATGAAGACTTGTTATTTTTACATTTTTTGGCAATAACATTTAAGGTCGTGGATGTCAAAATGAGGTCATAACAGCAACCGCAATAGAAACTTTCACTTTTTTGTTTTTAAAGATGATTTTTCCTCTCACATTTTTTATGCTTATGCTGTTTGTTTTGGAGTGTTTTCCACTGTCTCTGGTGTGATTGTTGGCAAATTAGCTTCCCTGCTCATTCTCTCTCTTTTTCATCCCGGGCAGATAGGATAAATAAGGGAACAGTAATTATGAGGTGGCCATTTCTATCTTTACTGGCACAGCTAATGGGCTCACATCCAGAGCTGAAATGACAGGATGCAAGGCAGTACGGGGCCAAACAGAGAGGGAGCCATCTTTGTATTGTCAACAAACAGGCAAAAATCTCTCTCTCTCTCGCTCTCTCTCTCTCTCTCTCTCTCTCTTCCTCTCTTCCTCATTTCCCCCCTTCTCCCTCTTTCTCTCCCTGTATTTTTCTCCCTCTCTCTCTCCTTCTCCCCCTCTCTCCCTGTATTCTCTCCGCCTCTCCCTCCCTCTGTCTCTCTCCCATTCTCTCTCTCCTGTTTTTTCTCTCTCTCCCTCTCCTCAAGGGCTAAGTTACAGCATGTTCCTGCACTTTTTGAAAGAACATGCTGCTGCTGCTGCTGTTGTTTTTCTCCATCTCTGTTGCTCGACTCACAAAACACGAGTGTCGAGTGATGAGATGGGGAAGGAGCTTATAGCAGGCGACGGCTAACAGCACTGAAGTGGGCCCCAGGAGGACTGGACAGCATACTGTGCTAGTGTGGTGAGCTCAACGGTTACCACTTTGTTAAAAATACCAGACCAACAATGACAAAGCACTATATGGTCCGCTCCACAGAACCAGGCCACTCCAGCATCTCAGCGCCCTGCAGGAGTTTCCAATCTGGGATTTGTACTTCCACAATATTTCTGCACTTACTTATTTATTAGGGACAGCGTGCAAAGTAAAAATGTTTGTGATATCCCTGACAGGCAGCGCACACTGTATTGGACCAGCCAAAATACGATGTGTTACACCGCTACGCTATCCACCACCCCTGTGATTTTCTTCTTCTTAAGCTGTTTGTGTATAGCGTTATACAATAGTACAGCTGTAGACTTTAAAGATCGCAGTTCCTGGTGCCTTGGCGCTGATGATTGAATATGGCTGGGGAATGGCACCTCTCCAATAAGCAAATCAAGACTAATCATGTTACCCATGGCACAGTTTGGACTGGTCAGAATAGGTGGGTTGTCTCTGTACTCCATATGGTAAGGCAAAGGGAAACTTCAGGGTTTCACTGTTATCTAGACCATTGTTTCTCAACCGGGGGTACGCGTACCCCTAGTGGTACGTGGGGGAATTGCAGGGGGTACTTGGAAATGTTTTTTGAAACCTCAAAATAAATATAAATTAATTGTATTTTGCAAAATAAATAAATAAAATAAAAAAGAATAATGAATGTTGAAATAATATTCTATATAAGGCCATCAAAATTAAGACAAAATATATTTTGTAATTATTAATGGTGAATCTTAATAAAATGTTATGTGTTGGCTGCTTACACGTGAGGTATATGCCTATATATATATGTATATATAGGTATATATAGGCCTATATATGTATATATAGGCCTATATATATATTATGGGTAGGGGGTACTTGGGGATTGTTGAAAATATTTTAGTGGTACAGAGCACAAAAAAGGTTGAGAACCACTGATCTAGACAGCTCTTAGAAAGCAGCATTTATATGTGGTGTGGCCAGCTTTAAATTAAATTTTAAATGACACTGGACTGGGTAATAAAAAGGTTGATAAAAAGTCATCGACAGGATGTAGACAGTGCCCACGAAATCAAGGAACTATAGGTTATTTGTGCAACACTTATCACACCAATACAGACGTTTATATCTTGAAAAAATTGTCCATATTCCAAGTAAATCACACGAGTGCCACAATGAATTATTACAGTATGGGATCAAATTGACATTACCGGTGTTTGTATTTTTTTTCTGTTGCTAAGCAGCAAGTGGTCTATCATCAGACAGGCAGATTTGTTGGGAAATTCCTGCATTTCTGCACCATGCACAGGAACTTCACAAACAGCTTTTTGAGCTGTCACTCAGCTGCCTTGGCCTCCACCCTAGCACATACTGTATGTACGGGACATTCTCAGCCAAAGATTTCACAGACACTCTGTGATTCATGTCTGTGAAAGCCTTTGCCAGACTCATAAACCTACAAAGTGCTTTCCAAAGGCTTTTTGCTTGACTTGATACTGTGCCTAATGTCTGAGGTTAACCCACCCTTTTCTTGAGCTTCCTAATGTAAACTATTTGGCAGAACAATGTGTGCCTGCATTCTATCAATATTTATCCTGAATGTTGACTTTGCAAGTGAATGCAAAAGTATGAGTTCATTTTGGCGATTGGCAGACTCGCAGAACTGTGTTTGTAAAGGAATTTTTTTTTTAACACTTAGATTTAATTGTGAGGCAAAGCTCAAAAGTGCACACCCATCACATTTGTGCACCTACCTACTACCTAGCTCACATTTAACTCCCAAAATAAAGGAAACACTTGAGTAAATGAAGGGTTCTGGAGGCTCTGTTATGATGTGAGGTGCATTTTCCTGGCACAGTTTAGGTCCACTTAACCCCTTAGAGGGCAAGGTAAATGCCATTAAATAAAGTCATTCTGAGTGATCACTTTCATCCTGGAGGTGATTAGCTGTTTTGCCAGATGCAGTATATATATATTCATGCCCACAAGGCTAATATTAATAAGAGCTGGTATGAGCACACATCATGCATGTTATTAAAACACTGTGCATGCCAAACCTGTGTTTTCGGACTGACTGGGACAAAGTGTCTTAATTCCTGTAACACCAGGGCCGTGGACACCTGATCTAAGGAAAATTAATGTATTTTTTTATTCAATCAAAGATTGTCTCACTGCTGTATACCTAACCGTCCATTAAATATACCATAACAAAATTGTACACTGATTGAAAACGAGACATAAACACACCTCTATAAATACAGATAATTATCACTACACAATGTGCATGTACAGTGCACAGTACAAGCCACACATAAAATTTGTCATTGACCACAAACGTGTTATCAACACTCAGCTGCAATATCCTGCCGGATCTTGACTCATTTCAGCTGATTATTATTTATAATTATTTTTATTGTCCATGCCAGTTTTAACCTTCAGTTCCAATTACCTGGGGGCCACATTGTTGAATGTGGGGAGGTGAGTGCAATCATTGAGAAGTTGGAGGGATTTTTTTGGTGGTTGCTATACAAGCCTGAACAACAAGGAATTGTTCAATGGTAGCAATATTGCTGGTTTGACACAACAGCCTCTGCAAAATGTTTGTTTTGATTCCGTCTGAAAGGCTCCAACACAAGCAAACCGTGTTACAGACCAGGACAACGGCAATAAAGGATTCCTCAGCGCATTCTAGTGTATCATTCTCAACACTAAAAACTATTTACACTCTAGTTACACCCAATCGCATACTTGCATTCCTGTCAAATGGGGCATTCTCCACTGTTTTAGTTGCCATGCCAAATGTCACGTCATGTTTTGACTTGGATTGCCCATGATTCACCACGTATTGTGCATTCCTGAATCTGACAGATGGAACATGGAATGCCCTTGGAAAAACTACTGTTGATGTTCGGCCGTGATATGAGCCAAAGCATAATACCAAAAAATGAAACACAGTGACAGTTTTAAAGTTTATATTAAACAGTGCCAGCAAACATCTATGTACACAAAGGCCAAAGTGTGAAGTGCTGTACTGCTGGAAAGGTGCTATACAAATAAATATATTATTATTATAAAGTATTACTAGTTGTGGAACTGCCCTGGCTCACAGGAGAAAGAGGTCCCCCTTTCCTTTCATTCCTCAAACAATGGATCTTTAGCGCATATTTATTTTTATATTTTTTCCCCGGCAAGGTTGGTTTAACTCAGGACAGTTGATCAAATATTCAGCCCGGCACCTTGTACAACAAGACGTCGGGTTCGCTGTGCAGTCATGGGTGGATGGGGGAGCAAAGAAAAAAAATCTTTGTACTCTGGGTTTCCCGCACTCTGTGATTGGGGCATCAGTCTTCTCATTTCAGCGGCGGACGTCGGAAATCTCTCATCTGTCGCAATTTTTTTTTAACGATTTCTGAAAAACACTGAAAGAGGGGAAAAAGGAAAAGAAGAGCCCCCCGAACACAGGTGATCCATCTTGGGGCCGCTGGTGTCAGAATGATTCATGAATTCCAATTTAGCCACAGCTCGGATCTGAAGTAAATCAGCCCGGACTGGGCCTGACCCGTGTGCTGCAGGACCGCGACGGGCACACTCTGAAACAGCACTTCACAGCCAACGTATCCTCTGTATTCATTTAGTTCATTTCTCACTTCCTGCATTCAAGCACTTGTCCTACATAGATCACACAAGAAACAGTTCTCTTTGTGGCTGTGGCTGCGTGTGTGAGAGCCTGGGTGTGTGTGTCAGAGTCTGTGTGTGTGTGTGTGTGTGTGTGTGTCTGTGTGTGACAAAGTCTGTGTGTGTGTGTGTGTGAGAGAGTCAGTGAATGTGTTGTGAGTCTGTGTGTATGTTTGTGAGTCTGTATGTGTGTGTGCATGTGTGTGTGTGTGTGTGTGTGTGTGTGTGAGAAAAGTCTATGTGTGTGTCGGAGGTGTGGCGGAAAAAAATAACAATAGTAAGTATTCAATGTCTTTGGCTGAAAACTCGCCACATTGTCATAGTAACTACAATCCGCCCAATTCTGAGTTTGTCAAACAGGATTATGGTGTGCTGGCACATTCGGTGTGTGGACGGGCACTTCTAAATCTCTGAAGAACAGACAGCAGCACAGATAAGGCATTGGCCCCTGGGATATGGTGCCTATAGAGGCCGCTGTGAATGGAGAGAGGGTTGTTTCAATATTAATGTGAGCGTATGATATCTGGGGGATCGCTGTTCAAAAGGAATAACACTGATACTGGCCTGTAATGCCTTCTTAAGAGGTCTCGCCATGCTTCTCTGTACAATCAATATTTCATTAAGGCATTTTCAGGTATTTCTCACCACGCAGGAAAACACATTACACACACATTGTTGCTCACACATTGTCAGTTTATTCCATGGATTTAGATGCCATTACAAACTGCCATGCTCAATCCCAAAAGCGCTTTACATAGACAGAGCATTTTTTTTTTTTTCATTATCATTTTTTAATATTTTAATATCATCAAACTTGGGGAATGTGCATGTGCTCTGAACTTTTGAATGAGCTACTGCAGACACCCGCAGTGAAACAGGATGTGCGGGTGTACAGACAGACGGGGTCTACGTGAACCGGTCTCCGATCTCTCCATGGCAACGACAGAATGAAGGCTGCAATCCCTGGAAAGAATGCTAATATCTAAGGTTATTCACTTTTATGAGCCGCGTCCTCTCGGCCGACTGCGACCCCCCCTCCTCCCAGACCCCCTCCAAACCCTATCACATTTCCGCATGCTTCGTGGCCCTTGTTGTCCATGAAGGTGAGACCCAAGAACTGCGGTAAATCAATTTGGGTCTCCTTCCTTCCTTTAAAGCCCCCCCTTGCACCACCGACCCAGGGGACTGCCACCACAAATTACAGCCCCAGAGAGAGAGAGAGAGAGACAGATTATTAGAGAGAAATTACAGCCCCAGAGAGAGAGAGAGAGAGAGAGAGAGAGAGAGAGAGAGATGCCAGTGATGCCACCTCTCAGGGGGTGGTGTGTGGGCAGAAGTCATTAAGTAATTTGCCCCAATTTCCCCCCCTCTTTTAAGGTAAAGCACACTAGTATGCTCCCTAACCCCTAGCCCAAACCCCTAATCTCTAACCCTTAACCCCTAGCCCCTAAAACCCAAACCACTAACCCAAGTTCTGCCAATACAGACCTTTCATTTTGTGGATGAGACGTTAAATGTTCAGACTTTAAACCGAGGTCCTGACTCACTGTGTTATTTAAAGATCCAATGGCACTTATCACAGAGTAGGGGATTCCCCAGTGTCCTGGTCAAGCTCTCTCAAACCTGCCATCTAATCCCCCCCCAGTTTAACTGGCTTTGTTCTGGCACAAAATGGCTACCGTGCATCACCCAGGTGCGTGCTACACATTGGTGGTGGTCAAGATGTTTGAAGAGGCGCGGGAAGATGTTTTGATTTAGGGGTGCTGAAATCTGAAATGAAAAAACATAACGTTATAATCATGCAACAGGCATTGAATAGTATTGTTTTGAATAATACTGACCAGTTTTTTATCCACTGCTTTTACACAGACATAGCAACGAACATGGCCGGTTTCTTTGAAATAATGCAACCAATTCCACCTACGTATCAAACCAACCTGGCTTAAAGGAACATGAAAAAGATTTGGTGACGATCTAAATTACACCATTGAAAGGCATCACTAAAAAATTGCTTCTACTTTCGGATGGAATTAGTTTTATGAGTAAAGCAGAAAAAAACTGAAAACCTGTTTGAAGTAACTTACATCACTGTTTGGTATTATGATTTTTAACAGACAAAAATAGTTCACTCACCTATTTCAAGTGCAATTTTGACCCTAACTCCCGCAACGACTCACTTACGAATGGGTCGGAATCACCATTGATAGGCCTCAGAACCCTCTGTGTGCTGCGTTGGATGCCACATAGGACCAATTCAATGGGGTGATTAGACAACAAAGTGCTGGATTTAGTGGAGTGATTGTGGTCAAATCGTGGTGCTGTGCCTCTGAGGTTGAGGATAGAGGTAGCGGCGATGAGGACGTGATGGCGCTGTAGTCGGTGGTGTTTTTTGTTGTTGTTGCAGGCTTTTTGATTAATTCACAACATTTTTGAGACATTTTGAATAAAAATATAAAAACACGACAGCTCAATAAATTCATTACACGAAATTGTCTTAAAATGTCTGATTACTTCTTGATAGCTAGCTAACTAACTCACTTTATTGCCTTGCTAGCTACATTGATAGAGATTTTTCTTTCTACGTGCCTATCAGGTGATTGGTTGATCAAATGTTTTTTTCTTATGAACTTTTTTTAACTTCTGTTCAGCACCTCCCGGAGCTCCATGCAGCAGGTCCCACAGTGTCACGCCGATTATGACACACAGACACAGACGCACGCTCATTTTTGCCTTTATTGTAAATATGATATACTTACTCTATAAGAAAACTAATCGTGACACCCCCACTTCCCGTGCGTATGGTGGTGGTTGAGGTGATCCCCCCCCCCCTTCACTGTAAAGCGCTTTGAGATCATGAGATGAAAGATAAATGCAATCCATTATTATTATTATTATTATTACAGACCTTTCCTCTACCCCTGCCCCTCTCAGATCTCAGCTGACAGCACAACTCTCTCTCTCCCAGTGGGAAATATGTGGGAAATGTGTCACTGCATGTTATCAGTGGCTCTGTAATTGTAGCATTCCCTTCCTTTGGAATGGAAATTAATCAAAGGGAACCAGACAGGGCCAGTTGTTAAGACTCTCGAATCCAAGTTACATACATCAATACAAGATAACAGTACGTTTGCACTGTATCGGCTTATGAATTAGAGTTACATTTGTGTTGACGAGTTGTGACAGGTAAGTGCAAACATGCAATGCAGCTCATTAACTGACTATCCAATACATTCATTTTACACCCTATTTTTTCTTCCTCACCTCAAGATAGAAAAAGAGGGAAAACTGAAATGAATGGTGCCCACTTACCATGTGTTTTTGAGATGAATCCAGAGCTCGTTCACATAAATATAAATGCTTCCCTGATGCTTGGCCCATCTGAACTTTGTTGTGTCCACAGCGTGTCTACTTTAACCCTCTCAGTTCCCTTCATGGTAGGTTCTATTTCTGTCCACTAATAATTTGATTTGATTTGATCTATTTAACCAGGGGCCTGTCTCAAGAAGGAAGTGCAACATAGTCAGGGTATCTTTGCATTAGCTGGCTACACAAAACCTAACAAAGGCAATTACGGCTAACCTGTCTCATGACGGTGGTTATCAACTCACTCTGTCAACCCTGTTTTTTCAGATCGAGCTATGAGCGCATGCACACAAAAGGGCCGGTGTTTGTAACACAGCTAATTGCAAGCAACATGGAAAGATCCAGAGCACTGTTTCACGAAGCAGGATCAGTTGGTTAGCGAGCTAACTTTGGGCTTAACCCTGGGTTTTTGGTCTCACGACTGTGGCTCACCCAGGGCTGCGGGTGATGGTAATGTGAGTGCAATCTATTTCACTAATCACTCGGGAATCATATGAGAAAATTACACTGCACTTAATATGCAACAGTAAATTGTATTCATTATTGATAACTATATATAACTATATAAACTGTATGTTTGCTCAGGTTCTCTGCATCACCAACGGAATGCGTATACTGTATGTACCGGTGGCTAGGAAACATAGGGAAATACAGTTTGCTGCACAGTGATTACATGGCTTCGACGAGTGGCATTTGTGACAATATTCCCTCTGTGGAGAATCTGTATCTCGATCTGCCATTTTCGAGAGTGCTGATTGGTTAGGGGGTAGCCTTTTTATAGGATTTGATCCGTTAGCCTGAACTTAACCTACTCCGAAGCAAGTTAGGTTCGCAGCATAAGTTACCATGGTGATGCAACCCAGTTAAAAATGAGCCACAGTCATGAGACCGAAAACCCAGGCTTAAGCCCAAATTTAGCTCGCTAACCTACTGATCCTGCTTCGTGAGACAGGCCGCAGGTCGATCAATGACTACTCCATTCTCATTTGCAGTGTCAGCAGGGAGTGCAAAGGATTTTGTAGCCAATCAGATGGGTTTAGAAGGGATGAGTAGGTGGACAGATGTAGAGAGCCTGTTTTGTGGGAATTTTGCCAGGACACCAGAGTTAACTCTTTTGAAAAGCACCCTGGGAGTCAGAACCTCAGTTTAAAGTCTCACCTGAAGGACAGACTGTACAATACAATGCATATTATTATTTATTTATATTCATTTGGTAGCCAATTGTACTCTATTTCTAATTCAACTATCCCTTCCCTCGTGCTACGAACTCGCCGCTGCAGCCCTGGGAACAATAGTGAGAAAGGCGCCAAACCGCCTCCCAGACGGAACTTGCCAAGCTGCAACCTTAACTGTGATACGCACAGAGCCACTTTGCATACGGCGAGCTCCTGCCGGCTTCCTTCCCCCCTCCCTCTGGGCTGCACAGCCAATCGCTGCCCCGAATGAGGCTCCCGGCCAGAGCCGGGCATTGAACCCCGGCCGCAGTGGTAAAATTGCACTCCGGTCCGGGCAAGTGCCTTTACCATTACACCACCTGGGGGCCCTCTACTACTACAACTACTACTACTACTACTACTACTATTATTATTATTATTATTATTATTATTATTATTATTATTATTATTATTATTATTATTATTATTATTATTATTATTATTATTATTATTATTATTATTATTATTATTATTATTATTATTATTATTATTGTTGTTGTTGTTGTTGTTGTTGTTGTTGTTAACATAACATGAAATAACATAACATATGCCATTTAGCAGATGCTTTTATCCAAAGCGACTTGCAGTAGTGAATGCATATGTTTTTGGGTATATGTAGTCCCAATGGGAATTGTTTTTATTGTTATTGTGTACATTTTTATTATTATTCATAATAACAGCAGTAATGATGTTATTATTATTATGAATCATAATGATAAAAATAAAAATAATAATAATTAAAAAAACTTAATTTCCTGTAGAAAATAAAATCTTAGGAAAATGAGAATGAATATTAAATTATTCAAATATTTAACCGTGAGATTGCTAATAAATTACATTGGTCAGTGTTCTAATACTTATTAATAACCAAAACAAGAGAAGATAAAACATTTAAATCCAAGTTTTTGTTGTAATCTTTCATCAACATTCATGTTGGCGCGCCCGATGAGCCCTAAATAAAACAACAAATGATTAAGATGATACATTTTCCTGCCTGAGACTGAGAGAAGATGCAGATGTGTTAGGAGTGAGTTATTATTTATGACGAATAGGACTTTTGCTGCATTCCGGAGGCTGCAGAAAAAGGTGTGGTTTGATTATTCAGGTATGTGCTCTTTGCGAGTCCCGCTGGGTACGGGCGTCTGCTAAATAACTAAATGCAAATATAGATGTAATTTGACCCTGGGCGCCTTTGCCTATATGAAAATTAGGTGATATAAATTACACGCCCTCACACATGGGCAGGATGTGCAATCCTGTCCGTGTGTGAGGGAGTGTGATTGACAGCTCTTTGGTGTAGAGGACTGCTGGGCAACTGAGAATTGAATTCTCTGGTGTGGCCTGGAAAACATAAATTCCAACATTTAGAGTGATCTTTTAGAATGAAAAACTGTAACTGTAACCCCCCAGAGTCTGTTTCTCTGTGTTTACCTAACAGCCTTATCTGGGTTTGTCTTTGAAGTCACCTAGACTGCTGAGCCCAGAACAAGCCAGAACCATAACATGCACAGAGCCATCCCTCAGTAGCCAGGGCTGCACTTTGTACCAGCATGAGGCATTGGCCTCCGATACATTACATTACATTACATTACATTATCGTTCTTATCCAGAGTGGCTCACAAAGCTGAGAACTGACACTCTGAGCTGGCCAGAGGAGGATGGGCCAGTTGTAAAGCGTACTGTGACAAATGTTTTGTAAAACGTGCCATACAAATGCATTTCGACTGATTGACTGAACACCTGTGTAACTATCAGGAATACAAAGGTACTGCATAGAAGGTACAGTTGTTTTGTTTCAGTTTGATTTATTTAGGAGCATAATAATCCATAATGACGAGAACAGGCTGTTCGGCCCGTCTAGGCACAGCAAGCCTGGACTTGAATACCCCTAGTGTTTCTGCCTCCACTACATGACCTGGCAAGTTATTCCTCGCATTGTTTTTTAACATACGGCAAAACAACTGCATGTACACTGTAGGTAGTACAGCGCATGCAGCAGGCATTTAATTTGATTGCTCTTAACATTTATGGAAAGTGTATTTGTACAGAAATGTTTTATCCCATGTAATACGTAATGCACATCTTGTAAGTCGCTCTGGATAAGAGTGTCTGCTAAATGTTTAAATGTAAATGTAAATGCAATGTACAACCCAACCCAACCCCCCTCCCATGACCCACAGTTCAGGAGCCACAAGCCTGTCATTCCTGCAAAACAGTGGAAGAGTTTTTTGATACTCTCTGCATCTTACCTGTGTCAGT
This sequence comes from Aldrovandia affinis, assembly GCA_029706075.1. NCBI lineage: Eukaryota > Metazoa > Chordata > Actinopteri > Notacanthiformes > Halosauridae > Aldrovandia > Aldrovandia affinis. The sequence goes on along the minus strand of JAINUG010000050.1, from coordinate 4,783,398 downwards.
GGTTAGACTAATTCCTGCATGTATGGGGGAACTGAACTCTTTTGGGCAACAGTTGAAAATCACCTGACTTATATGACTTACTAGGTGGCAGTGTAGTGTAATGGTTAGGGAGCTGGGCTTGTAACTCAGGTTGCAGGTTCAATTCCCAGGTGGGGCACTGCTGTTGTACCCTTGAGCAAGGTACTTAACCTGAATTGCTTCAGTAAAATATCCTGCTGTATAAATGGATTGTATGTAAAGAAATGTAAAACTGTGTAAGTTGGTCTGGATAAGAGCGTCTGCCAAATGCCTAAAAACTAAAAATGTAAATGTATAAAGCAAGAGGAAGCAAATGAGCCCAACAGGAAATGTGTAAACAGGTGATATGAAATTCATAAATTAATGGCCTTATGTTGTGCCATGAAGGACAGAAAGTGTCTGGGGCCCTTTGCCATTGTAGGTTCCTATGAAGTTTTTTAATGTACTTTAAAAAATGAAGTTCATCCTTCTTCCACATGGAAAGTGATTCTTGTGGAGGTACCACTGCACTGGCTTGGTTTTGAAAGATAGGGTAGTGGCTATACAATAATAAATACATCACAGGCAGTCTTATCCAGAGCAACTACTGAAGCAATTCAGGTTAAGTACCTTGCACAAGGCTACAACAGCAGTATCCCATCTGGGAATCGAACCTGTTATGTTTGTGTTACAAGCCCAGTTCACTAAACATAATAATAATAATAATAATAATAATAATGAATTGCATTTATATAGCACCTTTCAAGGAACTCAAAGTGCTTTACAGTAAAAGAGACTCACCTCTACCACCAGTACCCACCTACAGTGGGGTCCAAAAGTCTGAATTCACTACCAAGATCTGTTTGTTTTTATTGTTAATCAAAAACTAACACAAAGGTTTTACTCATGTGGTATTTGTTATTCAAGAATGTCATAAAACACTGATACAAATAAAAAAATGTTTGCTATGAAATTTAAATATCTACAAATATTCTGCTTGCGCACAATTTCCTCAAAAAGTTGTGACACTTTATTTTAATTTTAAATTGTAATACATGGACACTCCTAATACACAGTGTGAGTTGTTTTGGTCTTGTAACAATTAATACTGGATATTGACGTAATTAATATGGTCCTCTATGTGTTCTCGTTGCTACTGCAAGTGCTTTAATCTTGAAAAAGGACACTTCCTTTACGACTGTTTGTAGCTGTTTTTGTTTGTAATTATGTCAGCAGAGCTTAGTGAAGTAGTTAGAGGTCAAATTGTTCTCCTGAGTAAACATTTTCTGATAGTTTTTGATGAATGATGAAAACAAACAGATCTTGGTAGTGGACTCTGTATAGGGAGAATGTTTTCATTTTCATAAGATTCATATAATATTTTCCCCTTTTTTGTCAGGAATGTAAATTATACAGCACATTTACAGACCTCTTCTCTGACACAGGTAAAGCAGGTAACGGTGCTTGAGAGCATGATGGTAGCAATGGTTGGATTTTCTTTCCAATACACTGTTTTCTATTTCCCCCACTTCAACATCTTGTTTGCGTTCCCACTATTTGAATGGATGGATGTTGTGTGTTTAGTTAGCTCCAGCCCTTTTCAAAAACCTGCACAATGTTGTTACAGGAGGCTGATAATATCTCTACCTGCCCAAGGCCATTTGTTCCCACACAGGGCCATAAGAAGAAGCCCAATTGGGCAGGGAACCGCCCAATTTGGCAACACTGAGGCCACCAGACCTACCACGAATAATTATTAGAAATTCCATTCAACATTCCTAACCTTTTAGTCAAAATGTTCTATATTCACCAATATTCAGCACAAAATTATTCTTTCATAGCGACATTATATTATATAATATATAGTATATATTATATATCTCATCTTCAGCCGCTTATTCCTAGTTAGGGTCACAGGGGGGCTGGAGCCTATCCCAGCATGCATTGGGGCGAGAGGCAGGAATACACCCTGGACAGGTCGCCAATCCATCACAGGGCACTACATACACCATTCACTCACACACTCATACCTATGGGAAATTTAGACTCTCCAATTAGCCTAACGTGCATGTCTTTGGACTGTGGGAAGAAACCGGAGTACCCGGAGGAAACCCACGCGGACACGGGGAGAACATGCAAACTCCACACAGAAAGGCCCCCGGCCTGGATTCGAACCCGAGACCTTCTTGCTGTGAGGCAACAGTGCTATCCACTGCACCACCGTGCCGCCTATATTATATATATATTCAAATATTACTGCCATCTAAAATATTTCAAATACGGACCCAGGTTTGGAGGCCAGAAGCTCAGACCAGTCTGCTTACACACAACTCCATAGTGTTCTCACAGGAGCCTGCAACAAAATAACCAGTTGTATTATCTGATAAAACATCTCTCCTAAAGCAGGACTGTGATCAGCAATGGTTTTTAGAGTGGTAGGATAATATGCTAATGTGTGAGTGTGGTAGGATAACGTGCTAATGTGCAAGTGTGGTAGGATAACGTGCTAATGTGCGAGTGCAGTAGAATAACACGCTAATGTGTTAGTGTGACAAGATAACGTGCTAATGCGTGAGTGTGGGCAGCCTCTGTGATGTACCCAGATGTTTTTCCGCCATGGCAGGTGCGATTCACAGCTTGCTACACCTCCTGTGATTAATCACACGTGTCAGCTTACCTGGGCCAGCTGGGCCTACCTGGGCGTACCTGTACTGCAGCACTTTGTCTGCACCCCTACCCAGCCCCTCCTTCTCCACCTCCCCCCCAGCCTCTGCAGCACGATTCCTGCTTACGCTCAATGGAGCAGCCAATGCTCCAAGGTGCTCATTATAACTGATATCAGAACTCAGGTCCCAGTGCCCAGACCCCCCACACCTTCTGCCCCACCCTGTCTGTAACAACTGTACACAGATGAGCTGAGTAGCTGCTGCAGGTATCATCTCTGGAGTCTTACCTGTGCTGTTTAATTCAGAGGACCACACATACACATGCAGAAACACACACACACACACACACACACACATGCAATCATGAATACACATGCGCACATGCACCTACACACGCACATCCTCCAAACACACGCTTGGACACACACACACACATGCGCACATACACATATACACAGAACCGCACACACACATGCACAAGCACACATGCACAAGCACACATACACACACACCTACCTGCACATCGCACACATACCCTCTCACACACGCCGACACATACTGCACACACACACACACACCTGCACATACACATTCACACACACACCGGCACACACACTGCACACATGCACACTTACACACAAACCTGCACATACACACATATACACACACACCTGCACACATGCACGCACACATAAACAATGCATAAATGCACATACGCAGAACACGCTTCAAGATTTGTCCCCGAAGTCATCTTTTTCACACATCTCCCAAAAATTGGCCATGCCTGCTTCGAGCCGCCACTGCATTTTCCACACCAGTGATTGACTTGATCAAAGCATTTTATTTTGCTTTAATCAGTTTAGATGAGCACCAGCAACCCCGTCCTGTGAAAAGCCATTTTAAGTGATGTGTCTCCACCTCCACCTTCTTAACCACAATGGATACTCACTGCCTTGCAAAGGCATCAAAGTCTGCCGTACCCTTGTTTTGCCCCACTGTGGACAGCCTGTGAGCCCCTCTTGCACCCCCTTCAGGAGCACCCCAGGGGGGGATCCGTAATTGATGGTGGTGGACCAGGATTCTGCTGTCTGTCAGGTTCTGTGCATCAATGAGGAAGTGTGAAATGTATTATACCGTCCTCATAACATTCCGGCTAGTTCATCCCTATTTACTCCACAAACATCCAAGAAATGATCTGACCCAAGTTCAGGCACACGTTTCTACATTCTGTGGCATGTGCTTGTGCATTTGTGTGCATGTGTGTGTGTGCATGCCTGTCAGTGTATGTATAATTCTGTTCATGTGTGCATATGTGTGTGTGTGAATGCGTGTGTGGGTGTGTGTGCATGTGCATGTGTGTGAGTCTGTGTGTATGTAAGTGTGTGTGCATGTGTGTGTGTGTGTGTGTGTATCCGCATTGTATGTGTGTGTACATATATGTGTGTGTGTAAGCGTGTCAGTGTATGTATAATCCCGTTCATGCGTATGTATGTGTATTTGTGTGTGTATGTGTGTGTGTGTGTGTGTGTGTGTGTGTGTATATGTATGCATTTGTGTGTGTGTGTGCGTGCATACATGCGCACGTGTGTGTGTGTGTGCATGAGTGTGAATAAACAGTAAAAAAATTACTCAGGAGACACATATCCATGGCTGCCCCTACTAACACTGCCTACACATACCAAACAATAAAATATGTGGTTCCCAGATTAGACTCTACAGCCATCAATGTACATACTGTTAACAGTAGTCATCAGCCGATTCACTGGACCAAAGAAGTGTACGTGCGTGAGTGTGTGTGCCTCTGCCCTGTTATCTCTGCCTTTAGAGGTGGACCCGGGAACAAAGACGTGGGTTAACAAGATGCGCGATGAGGGGTGAGCGCTCTTCCCAGGACTCCAGCACATTAATGAGGCTCTTCATATCGGCTCCATGCTGTGAAGATCCATCCAGCTTCAGACACAGGCGGGACCATGAACTGTTAAATAACTGCATTAATATTCCCTACCTTGATATGGACCCCGATTATTAGCCTTATGGAACATTTCCGTTAACATCACAGAGACACCTGCCTATTATTTCCCTGTTATTCCAAACTACCTGACAAGACCATGCAAAAACTCTTACAATGATGTGCAATTTTATTTTTCTCTCATGTCATCTCCTTTAGATTACATTTTATTTGAACTGTTCTATTGTTATAATGATCAGGGTATTGAAAGTGAAAGAACACGAGCGGAATGGGGGGGGGGGTGAACAAACAAATCAGATTAGGTTTTTCCAGCACAATTTCATTTACAATGCAAATCTCAATCAGTTGCATATTTAAAAAAGGGATGAGGAAGCCTGCCAATCTGTGTTTGGTTTCAGTAAAATCAGAAGATTTTTCCTCTTTTTGTCTCTCTAATATCGTATAATATAATTGTCCATCCTCCCTATTTTGGACTGTGGTGATGTCATTTATCACACAGCTTCCAAAAATATCCTTGGCACACTTGATATCCTCTATCATGCAATTATCATGCATTTTAACTGGCTTGTGTTATTTGCATTGGCATGTGTTGTCTTTTTTCCGATTTTATTTTGTTTCTATTGTATTATGAAATTGGATTAATGTTATTATTTCATTTTCCTTTTGTGTCATTGCTATGTTGTTCTTTTATTTGGAAAGTGCTTTGAACATGATGTATGAAAAGTTATTATTTTCATTATGAATATTGTGCCGCCATCCCTTTTGTCACTGGAGCTCTCTTTATTCTCCACCCCTGTATCTAATACATAATAACATATTAACTGGCCATCTGTCCACACCAGAAGACTCACCCATTGGTTCATGTTCATTTATAAATCTTTCCTTAGTATCAACCCCCTACCTTACAAACCTCCTGCAATTATCCTGTGCACTTTGGTTAGTGTCTCTTCACTGTCCTGTCACCACAATGGTGGAATGACCTGCCCACTGACGTCAGGACAGCCGAGTTGCTGCCCATCTTCCGCCGTAGGCTGAAAATGCACCTCTTCAGACTGCACCTTGGACCTTAGCCCACCCACCCCTATTAAAAAAACCCTACAGCTGTCTTACTTAAGTGAGGGATGCGCTTGAAGTTGTAGCAACGTGTGATTGTTCTTTACCTACTGAAGCTGAATGCTCCTTCTGTCGCTTTGGATAAAAGTGTCTGACAATGACTGGAGCTCTGTACAATCCACTCTAAAATTACACAGGCTCCCTCTCCACAAATACCCCTTCAGAAGGTTATTACAGAATTTCATTCGCTGTACCTGCTATCAGTTTCATGCTTTGGACTGTCCGAATGTTATGTTGTGTGTTTGGGTTGTATTTTTTTTAATACTGTATGAACTGAATATTGTGTTAGTATTTTTTTGTGAATCTGCATATGCATTGCCACGAGGTGCCAGAACAGCTTCAATGCGCATTGGCATAGATTGTACAAGTGTCTGGAACTCTATTGGAGTGACGCAACAATATTGTTGTATGAGAAATTCCATAATTTGGGGTTTTGTTGATGGTGGTGGAAAATGCTGTCTCAGGCCCTGCATGAGAATCTCCCATAAGTGTTCAACTGAATTAAGATCCAGTGACTGAGACGACTGTGGCATATATGTTTACGTAATTTTCATGGACATCAAGCCATTCAGTGACCACTGAATGCCCTGTGGATGGAGGCATTGTAGAGACCACTCCCATCAGGATAGAAATGCTTCACAATACGATGAAGGTGATCAATCAGAATGGCTTTGTATTTATTGGTGTTTACCTTGCCCATGCATGGAAAATGCATCCCACACCATAACAGAGCCACCAGAACCCTTCATTTACTCAAGTGTTTCTTTTATTTTGGGAGTTACCTGTAGCCTGTGCATGGTTTGATTCATAATGACTCCATAAACAATAAATAAATAACATTATTCAATTGAAAGGGATAACAGCCCGTTTAAAAACAATAGTCTGTTCTGGGGAATCATCGTTCTTCCTTCCAACTTAGAGCGATTAGGGATGCTCCAGACGGGCTCCTGGTTGACTGTAGTCAGACTCCCTTTGAATATCTGCCTTTTAAAGGATGTACAAGTTCCCAACAGTTTTCCTTTCACCCCCGCACAGTTTGAAAGAAGTAGACAGTACCTCTTTAGACTCTTCTGGGGAGATTAAACTCAGGATTTGAGTTTCTCTCTAAGGGCTCATTCACATTGATGTACCTCAAAGATGTGTGGGTCTCTAAATCATAAATATACTTTTGAACAAAGTTTAGAAATGATGTTCACATACTCTGCACTGAGCCTCATTCGTGCAGACCCACTGGGAAGAGCCAAGGGATTCCTTGCCTCATTAGCAGGGGCTCGGGTGCATTGCGCTGACTGTCCACCAGGTGTCACTGTAGCCACCACTGTTGAATTGAGAAGTACTCGTTCGCCAATTCCACTGTGTGACTGATGGAGACTGATGACGATTCTGTCCATTCATAGCTAGCTCCTTGCTAGAATTCAGAGGAAGTAAATATGGACACTCCCTCCACATACCACAAGGTGACGTTGACCTTGTGAACCAACAGCCCAAAAGCAACACTTTTTTGAAGATAATAATTTATTTAGTAAAACCTGAAATTGAACCATTTTACAAGATTTCTATTGAGAAAATATCTACAATTGCACAGATAATTAAACTGCAAATCTGATAGCGAGAGTATTGAGACAGATGTAGAGATGGCCTTGTACAGAAAATGTACAGCAAACTATGCCACCTGTTGGCTGTGTCATTGTATTATTATCATAATGATCTGCACATGTTAAGCTCTTTCTTCAGATGGTGTGTTGTTTTCTTTTCCTTTTCTCTTCTCTAAATGCTGTCTGCATATTCTTTCCCCCAGCTAATAGGAAGTTTGGATTTTGGCCTGTGTTTGATGACTGTAGCTCAACGGGCTGCTAGTATCTAACAAATGCATGAGAGAGAAAGGTGGGTGTCCGCAATGATCCAAGTTCTGGGTAGAAGCAAGAAAGCCTTCTCCTGTTTCCCATCAACAACAAAAACTACTTATATCTGCAAGATGTACCTGCTGCTTATACCAACACGGTAGATGCTGGCTGACCAATGGCAGCACCTGACTAGCAGCACATGACTGGCAAAATGACCAATGGCAGCCCATAACTGGCAGACTGACCAATGGCAGCACATGACTGGAAGACTGACCAATGGCAGCCCATGACTGCCAGACTGACAAATGGCAGCACATGACTAGAAGATCATGGCTTGGATTCAGTCAACATTTCTGGTTAACATTAACTCCCAATTTAATGCGTGTGTTAGTCTTTTGCAGTTTTCCGAGGTTCAGTTACCTGTACACTCATTTCTGCTGGAGGCTGTTGGTTGTGACTACACTCCCCTGGAGTGTGTTTATGTATTGGGAGAAAACATGGGTTGTCAAATAACAATCAATGATAAAATTGTAAGCAATCACAATATGCTGGCTATTACTCACTCACTGTAAATTGTATCTTGTACCTTGCTCTACACATGCTTTCTAAATCATTCCAGACAAGGGCAGCTGCTAAATAGATAACGAAAGCAAGAAATAAAGAAAAAGATTAATTCCACTGACAAGAACATAGTAAACCTGAAGCACAAACTTGACTCACATCCACCAGTCCCTTGGATGTAGAAAGAGAATGTACTGTAATCACAAAAAATGCATTTGGCCTTGCACCTTGAAAGAAAAAAAAAAAAAAAAACGGGAAGACCCGATATGTTGGTGGAGAGGTGAAAGAGGGGCTGTGAAAAGCTATTGAAATCGCACCCCCCCATCACCACTGTCCTCCACAACAGGGAGAATGCATCTTAAATTCAACAGAACCCTGGAACAACAAAGTGTGCAGCCCGAGATCTGACCAGGCCCCCGTGTGCTTCCCAGCCTGGTTGCTGGGGGAAACGCCACCTGCATGATTTATGTTGGTTATCGGCAGGAGGGACAATATTTATGTAGACATCTTTAGACCCAGCCGCCTCCCCCCACCCAAAGCACAGGCAGCAGCCCAAGGGGCCAGAATACATGCCCTTGGACTTGCTGTTAAGGAGGCCATAATGGAGTGACAATGCAATGGAGGGAGGGAGGGATGGAGAGAGAAAGAAAGAGAGAGAGACAAAAAAGTAATTGCTCAAAGGAGGGATGAGGGGGAGAGAGGGAAAGAGAGAGAGAGACAAAAAAAGAGTCTGCACTTCAAGGTGACCTTGGCGGTGAACATTGTCCCTCATTGTAACAAGGAAAAAAGTTTCCAGAGTGTTAGACCCCTATTAGACACTCTTGCTATGGCCCTGTGAATCTGTATGAATGATTGATTTACTAGAAACAAATTTTACGAGATGAGCAATAAAAATGACAACCATGCTCGCAAATTATGTTCAGACGACATCACTGTGACCATAAACACTGTGACATTGTATAAATATACACTGTTTACACTGTAAATGACATTAAAAAACAAAACATTACCACAATGTTATAGAACATTATAGGAACCTTGGCCTGAACCTCGGGGGGGGGGTGGGGGAGGGGTTGGGGTCAGCAGACACTGTGCAGCACGTACCGTACAGTACATTAAAAAAAGTACAGTTTTAGAGAAAGTCCACCAATGAAATTAATAAATTGACCACATGGTGTACCAATGTCACAGAGGCATACATTTGTTCTGTATAAATGAAAATACACTGCTAAACCTCCACTGAAACACAACTAAAACACTGCTAAAACTTAACTAAAATACTACTAAAACTTAGCTAAAACACATCTAAAACTCCACTAAAACACTGCTCAAATCTAATAAAACTTAGCTAAAATACTGTTAAACCTCAACTAAAACTCCACCAAAACACTGCTAAAACACTACTAAAACACATCTAAAACTCCACTAAAACACTGCTAAAACTCCACTATAATACTATTAAAACCTTAGCTAAAACTCAGCTAAAACTCCACCAAAGTACAGCTAAAACTCAGCTAAAACTGTGCTGAATCTGAATACTAGAGGTGGCTGGGTATTTCTGGTGCACCACATTAAAGTGCCACGAGCTGCCCATCGGGGAAGAATAAAAACTGTTCTTGAAGATGAAGATGAAAAAGAGAGGGGAGGGGGTAAATTGAAGTGGAGCACCTCAAGGAGGATGGTGTGACATTGCGTGGGGGGAGGGTCAAGGAGAACCCCAGGAGGGGGGCGTGGTGGGGGGTGGGAGACTACCCTGAGCTCTGTGAATGAGTAATGAGGGCCTATTAGGTGTTTTTTTTTATTTTGCCCCGCAAATTGAACTGCTCAGGGAGTTATTGAGAAAACCCTGCAAGGCATGGCACCGAGTGACTATTATCACACGCCACACAGAGAAATTAATGGTGGGAATATGCAGGACAGTCTGAGTAGTCTACTTCCCCCCTCCCTGCCCTACCTTACCTGGCAGTGTGGCAGTGTAGTATAATGGTTTGGGAACTGAGCTTGTAATGTAGGCGTCGCAGGTGCGATTCTCAGGTGGGGAAATACCGTTGTACCCTTGAACGAGGCACTCGATTGCTTCACTAAATGTAAAGCTGTATAAATGGACTGCATATAAAGAAATGCAACCTGTGTACGTTGCTCTGGATAAAAGTATCTGCTGAATGCCTGCAATGTTGGACACGATCCTTTTGATTTTGTCTTTTGATAGAAGTGGCCACTCTGGTGACGTTCTTTGAAGAGGTGACTGCAAACAGACAGTCCGTTCTCAATTGACAAACTACCTATTATGCTATTATGGGTTTTGTGAATACTCTTTAAATCAATAACCTGGCCTTGCAAGGCACGCTAAACCACTCACTCGTGATGAGGGTCCTTTTTGGGTTTAGATTAAATGAACCCAGGGCAAAGGAGGGGTATATTGTTTTTTGTTGTTCTCCAGGTGGTGGTTTTGTGATTTATTGGACTTTAAAGCCAAAACTCTGAGGTTCCCCCTCGCATTGTAGTAAACTGTAGCTCTGTTTTATGTTCTTTCCTTGTTCCCTCCTGTGGAACCTGTGGCCATCGGGTGAAAAATGAAATAATTAAATGAAATAAATAAAACACAGCAACACTGGAGCTCTTGCTATGTTTGCAACTTTATTAACGAGAGAATGATTTACATGTCAGACATGTCTGTTCTTTGTCAGAGTCGTTTAACATAAGAGAACCCAGGAGAGTCTTCCCCCCTGTAGTCTGGTGTCCCTATCCTTCAGACTAAAGGGGCGAAGTCTATCCTCTTCTGACCGGTGCAGGGTGTGTCCAAAAAGACGGTATTATAGTCAGTCTGAAGACGGGGCTGTGTGGAATCCTTTCCATTCATCAGAGCCTAACACCCCCTAAGCTGGAGATGGGCCCGAAGATTCAAAATGGCTGAGCAGTGGACGATTTCCTGCCCATAAAAACACCAGGGTGTTTCCTCAGAGATGAGTGGGAGGGGGATTTAGATGATGATGGGGAGAAATGTATATTCTATTAAATCACATGCATTGTACTCTTGTGTATCACATTTTCAAACAAATGTCAGTTTTCTTTGCTAGAATGAGCACAGTGAACGGGTTTGTTTTAATGAATGTGTTACCTTTTATATTTACATGGTGACACTGACTATTCAGGTGTGAAATCATTCACCACGCCCCCCCCCCCACCCCCACCGCACATCTGCATAGATTCCTCAAACAAATAGATACATCAGAGTTGAGTATTCGATGACAGAAATAGAGCAAAGCAACAAAATTCGAAGAGCGATCCAGTTTCGTAAGAGTCGGCAAATTGCGTGAACGCATGAGCAAAAAAAAGGCATCGGTTTAACGAACAAAATAAACAAGCCGGGGTTTCACTGCACAAAACCAGAGGACGCCGGTTCTCATTGAGGGCGATTGTGCGGAAATAAAAGACGTTTCAATTATAATTTACATGGAAAGGGTATTTCACAGCGAGATTGATATGCCAGTTTAACAATGTCCAATTAAAAAAAGGAGGACTTCTATTAGAATACCTATGTCCAAAAATCCTGAATGGAGCCCCGCTGCTCCCCGGTTAAAGGTAGCGGTAGTTCAGGCGTGAAATGAGTACACGCACATATCATAATTCCTATTTCCCATGGCCTGCATAATTTCGTTTTTGCAATTACATTGCCATTTCTCAAAAAGAGATGTGTTATTTCTGGAGAACATGCGTATGATAATGCCTTGAGACGCAAAGCATTATTTATTTATTTATTTTTCTTTTTAAATAGTCACATTGTTTGACTGATAAAGGAGAACGAGAGGACGGGGACGGGGATGTGTGCCCCCGTGTCCTGTGATTCGCCAGGACAAAAAACACAACGATAATTTATCTGTCAGCTACGTCTTTAAAATTGCGGACTGCTATCTTCGGACTGCTATCGCTCGCAACCTAGCTTTCGCACTGGGTATACCCCCACAAAAGCCCAATCCCCAAATCATTCATTTTTCTAAGCAATGAAGTGAAATGGAACTTTAGTATACGTTATTGCTGTGAAACAAAGTAGAGATGAACAGTTTATGCCAAAGAGAATCAGCCCGCGGTCAAAGCAATGACCCAGTTTAGTGCTTAGCGGACGGCGAGCTCCCCCACCCTCCCCAACTCCGTTGCCAGCTCCAAGCTGGAAAACGCCGTTATACATTAATGCTAATAGAGCGCTCGCTGACCTGACACACACAACGGGAATGAAATGCGCTCCAATAAACAAAATCAAATCAAATGAATAAATAAATAAACACGGAAAATGCTTCATTAAACTTCCCACGAGAGGGTCGTAGAAGTACTAAAACACTTTTTAGTAACTTTTTATTTACTGTAATGCCAGACGTGGTCGGTCTGCGTAAACAACGTGCTTAGGGTGAATCTAGGGTGTTTCTGTGAACGATTATCATGTGTTTTCTGTCATTATTTAACATTTAAGATTGAGAAGATACAGGTAACTGACAAACTAAATGAAACACCAACATAAAGTAGCAAGAGCCGCCAGAACAGCTTCAATATGACTTGGAATAGATTATGTTTTCAGGGTACAGTGGATCAGTTTCCCCGTCCGTCCGTCCGTCCGTCCCCCTTTGGATTCTGGCTTTTTGATTCTGTAAAATATACACTTTGCCACAATTTCATTGTAAAAATGTGCAAACACATTCTTATTGATTTGACTTTTGTTGTTGTTTCTGTTGTCAGAAAGAGCACGCTTTGCACTGATCCGGTGTATACCCCTAACCAGGGTTAATAAAACAGGCTTAAGACCGGCAGTGACGGGTCCACTTCTTGGTCCCAAACTGGAACTAAGCCGTGGTTTAGTGGTTTCGGTTTGGCACCAATAGCTGGACACATCACAGCCTGTCTCAACCCCTTTATATTAATCCTGCCACTAACAGGGAAATTCATGGAATCACCCCCAGTCCTTGGTCAACACTGCGTTCATCTATCTGAAACCGGTAGAAAGACCTCGGTGGGGATATTTTGTCTCCACCAATGGCAGCATCCCTGATTTACCTGGACGATGTTAAGATAGTTAACAGATGTATTCCTCCTCCAACTCCCCCCCCCCCACACACACACATACACACCTGCACCTGACTCAGCTTGGGGTGAAAATTTCCTGTTTTTAAAATACTGGCACTTTGCATAGCTCTATACCTGACCAGCAACTACAACAGCCTCTATCTCACGCATCTCAGGGCGCAAGGCCAAGGGTGGGTCCCATCCAATCAAAGCCCCTAATGAATCAAACAAGGTCATCGAAAGCGAATGAGAATCAGACACCCTGCGGTCCTTCAGTGTCTGGGCTCAGGTTTGGATGTCCTCTGCTGGGGCAGGTATTTACGGCCTGACTACCTTCCTGGGACGTGTCAGATCAGCTGTGGAACATGTGACATGGATTTGTGGCCTTATCACACAGATACAGTCACTCAGGTGCCCTTGCCTGAGACTGGAGAAGGAGAGAAAGAGAGAGAGAGGGGGAAAGGGACAGGGAGAGGGTGGAAGGGAAAGAAAGAGCGAGAAAGAGAGAGGAAGTGGGAGGGAGAGCAGGCAAGAAAGAGAAAGACAGAGGGAGAGGGAGGATAGATAGATAGATAGAGAGAGAGAGAGAGAGAGAGAGAGAGAGAGAGAGAGAGAGAGAGAGAGAGAGAGAGAGAGAGAGAGAGAGAGAGAGAGAGAGAAAAGGAAGGAAGGGGTGGAGAAAAACAGGAAGGTATAATAAAATAATAAAATAAAATACATCATTCCACCTTTTGCTAGTGCAAGATGTCAATGTCAAAGGCTTATGAAATGACCAGCATTGGAAGTCATCCTAGATCAGGACTCCGGCTGAGAAAATAGAATTTAAAAAGGAAAAAAGCAGTGCCATTCCAAATCATTTCTATGGAAAAATATGGCAGATCTTCTGCGAGCGCTGGCTCAATTGACAAGCGCAATCCGACATCCCGCTCACTTTGAAAGGCCTCGTTTGGCCCTGATACCCTCCTCTCGGCGGCCCACCAGCGCGGCTGTGGTATGGCAAAGCGGAGCCTCATTGGTTGTGTCACAGCTTGGGCGGTGGAAAGACGTTCAGATTACTCACTCTAGCAGGTTACGGCTCCTTACAAGCAGAGCAGACAAATGAGATGGCATTTGAAATTCCATCAGCTTTTCTTTTCCCCTCCACCACCTCACACGGTGACTCAATAAGAAGGCTCAGGGCCTCATTCAATATTCGTTTAGCTTAATCACTGAGTGGAACACTGGCCTTATGAGGGAAACCATCACACAGAGCTGAGAGGAGTGCTACACACACTCACTCACACACACACACACACACACACATTCACACACACACTCACATGCATTCACACTCCACACATTCACATGCATTCACACTCCATCACAGACTCTCACACACGCACACACATGCACGCACGCACACTCAACCACACGCATTCACACACACACACACACACACACACACACACACACACACACACACACACACACACACACACACACACACACACACACACGTATAGACATTAAGCAGACACTCTTATGCAGAGCAACTTACACAGTTTGCATTTCTTTACATACAATAAATTTACAACTGGATGTTTTACTGAAGCAATTCAGATTAAGTACCTTTCTCAAGAGTACAATGGCAGTGCTCCATCTGGGAATCAAACCTGCAACATTTACAAACCCAATTCCCTAACCATTATACTACACTGGCACACACATAGAAAAATACATTTACACACAGACAGACACACACACACACACACACACACACACACACACACACACACACACACACATATGTGCACCCACTCCAACAGATACACACACATCTGTCAGGATGCTGCGGGCCTTCTGGGGAGATATCAGGCAGAAACATCTTTATTTAAATGCCAATAACCATGATCGATTTCAATGGGAAAAAAAACTTGCCACCGTTCGTCACGTCTGCAGAAATCAATGGCAAATGAAGGCAATTTACTTTGAGCCTTTGGAGCTTGGTACGTTTTGAAGAACTTTCAGAGGTGAGAGGAAAGTGTGTGAAAGTGCACTCCAAATCCTCTGGGAGGGAATCAGTGCATAAGGGACAAAAAAAGAATATATAATATGTAGAATATATATGCAATATAATATATTTTTCACTTAGCTGACTATGAAACTGTGCTGGCAGAACATAACTACAGTTGGGAAGTGAAAATCCAGAATTGCAAACACACACACACACACACACTGTATATATAAATATATATTGTTATGATGGCTTGAGCAATTCATGTCTGGGAGTAGAAATAAATGTCCCATCCTAAATTTCATGTACAGAAATAGCATTTTCGTAGGCAAAATATTAGATATAGACTTCACTGATGAAAATGCATTCCAACCCCACCCCGCCCCCTCAGAACGAAACTATTATTTTCTGCAGATGTGAATTTTTTTTTAACATCTGCCACTTTCACAGCATGTTTTCCTATCTTACCACTAACAGCAGGAGCAGTAAAAGTACAAGTTACCTTCCACCCTTTACCTGTCATTTTCTGGGGGAAATTTGCATATTGGGGTACAGTTCAATGGATTAAGTTGAACTCTGTCCTCTCCTTCTGTCGTTATAGGATAACGCCCAAGTAATGCTTGATCTGGCAACATCGCATTTATGCTCGATCTGAGCCCGGTCTTTGTCAACCAATCATAAGGTTTGTATCGAACGCAGTCTCTGCGGCGGTGTACGCACTTTCTCAAAATTCGAGGGGTGCACGCAGTGGCGTAGCGTGGGTTGCCAGCACCCGGTGCGAGCCACGTAAACGGCGCCCCATTTTCTGTCGACGGGGGTGCTACGCGAAAAAATAATTGCGCCCCTCGGACCACCCTGCACGGGGGGTGCGCGAGGAAATTATTGCGCCCCTTGGAACCGGTCCGCGGTGCAAAAAATGTTTTTTTTTTAACGTTTTCTTAAATTTTGCGCCCCTGAAAATCTTGCGCCTGGTGCGACCGCACCACTTGCACCCCCCACGCTACGCCTCTGGGTGCACGGCACAGCACGCGGACCCCGATTCGACGCGCAGTCTTTTTAGCTACAATTGCGTCATTTTATCTGCGCAGCCTCCACACCGTCACTGACGGATCGAGCAGAGGTCGGGCGTTAATCCGGCATGGTAAAGGTGGCCACACCAGTCCTCCAAGACGCTTCCTGGGGAGGGGAGGGAGACGCACTGAGCTCACTGAACCCTGGTTACTACTGGCACAAACTGTGTCCTGGCCTCTGAGAATGCCACATTTCATTTATTGTGTTTTTTTTTAAAACTATGTTTCCCCCCCCGCACATAACCACTGCTCGTTTTAACGACAGCCTGGCTTGCAACGTTGTGCGGTAAACAAAACAACAAAGAAGCAGCAATTTATTTATTCCTCGTAAATGTTATCACTGAAAGGTTCAGGTAAAAGAGTGTGTTGTGCACAGATTTAGTCACCAATAAAAATAATCTGACAATTTCTGCAACACATCAGTTGCAAATACGTCATATGCCCAGTTGAGCTGCGTTAAAAGATAAACCCGCTTCTCCTGCAGGGTTGCGCTGTGGTTAGCTGTTACTCATATTTAAAAAGGCGTTCAGATCACGTGGTGAACAAACACAACTGTTTTTATTTTCTAATCTCTGAATCAGCAGAACCACAATTAAACACAGCGTGGTTCACTAAACATGGTGTCCGCGATATGGGATAAAGAAACAGGATAAGAAAAGAAGTGGGGCTAATTTTCGCAGCGCAAGCGGCGGGGGTGGGGTCCGGTTTGCCTGGTCCTGTCAGCAGGGTTTTCGTGGAGTACGACGCTCTTTATTTAAACTCCTCTAACTGAGCCGCGTGATTGGTCGAGACAAAATCCAGTGCAAACGAACACCTGAGGAGTGGGGGCCAGTGGGGCCATTTTCGCTGGCTCTGAAATCGACAGCAACCGACAGGAAACAGGAAGGTGGAGGGGGTCGCCGTGGTAGGGCCGGTGCCAATCTGATTTCATGGGCGATTGAACACACAGGAGCTGGAGCGGACCCGAAACGTGCCTGCAGGTCCAAAATGCACCAGCAGGGGCCACTCTGTGCCCAGGAATGCAGACCAACAGTCCGTATCACGCTTGACAAATTTGGAGGATGAAAGACTGTTGAGAGTGAACCAGAGAGTGAGAGAGAGAGAGAGATGGAGGGAGAGAGAGGCAGAGTTAGATAGAGAGAAAGAAAGAGGGAGAATGGAGGACCAGATCTTGACTTTTTTTAAGTTTAAGCAACATTGCTTAATTTAACAAGAGTGTGGTGGGAAGGAGCGACAACAAATACATACGAAATGTTAAAAAAAGATGTACAGGGCTGAATAGGAATTAGTGGGAGTTGGAGAAGAACGTGGATGTTACCATGGGAAGGTTTGTTGGAGGGGGAGGGGGTCGGCCAATTATCTGGACTGGCAGGCCCACCGAAACCTGTGTCTCCTCATCAATCTTTCTGAATTCCCCGGTATTCCCGTGGCAACCATCCTTTGACTCCTTTTCACCAACTCTCTCTGGCCTCCCTCTCTCACCCTCTCGTCAATTCCTCCATCTCCTTCCTCTGTTTCAGTGTGGTGTCTGTCCGTGTGGAGTCGGGAGATCGAAGGTTGAGAGGCATTAAAGATGAATGCCCTCCTGGTGATCCTACAGGATAATGGCCTGTGTGTGTGTGTGTGCGAGAGACAGAGCCCCATTCTTTTCCTTTTCTCTCTCTCTCTCTCTCTCTCTCTTTTTCTGTTTCTCTATCTCTATGTTTCTCTCCGTTGTTTCGTTACATCCTTCACCGAGCTGTCTCTTAAACTTTTCTGGATGCACCCCCTGCTGCCCTCCCCCCCATCCTGAGTGCAATCAGAGGCCTGATAAGTCATTTCAATGCCTCCCTCCCCACAACCCTGCCTCTCTATGTTTATTCTTTTATTATCTACTTGCTTTGCAGACGGTCACACTCCACGCCTCAATTATTTAACGTGTCTTCAAACCCATTTCTTGTGTGTGTGTGTGTGTGTAGTGTTTGTATGTGTGTATGTGCGTGTGCGTATGTGTACGTGTGTGTGTGTGTGTGCGCAAGAGACACAAAGGAATGTGTGTGTGTAAGGACAAAGGAACTTGCCCAAGGGCACAACAGCAGTGTTCTGCTTGGGAATTCAACCACCCCCCCGCCCAGGCGGTGTACATGCCTCCCCTCCATTCCCCACGCCGTGGCTGGGATTTGACCGGGCCCGTTTCGTTTCTCGACCTTAGTCTACCTCTGCATATGATGAATGAGGATATTGTCATGGAGACACTGAAAGGCACGACAAAGGAAGTGGAGGGGGGCATTCCACCTAACATTCCCTGGATTCTTCTCATATCCCCGACACTGAGGCAAAGCGATAACAGTGCTGAAACGTCATTGGATGTTTTGAGTGTAGAATTTGCCCCTGCTGTTCAAAGCTAATAGCATGTCACACAGTTAACCCCTGCATCAGGCCTGGCAAAGCTGGACCAGCTTGATCCACTGCTTGCTGACTGAACCTTAAAATCTGAGCGCTGCACACAATCTCCCATTCTGGCCCTGCTAGCCTCTCACACACACAATAACAGCAACTGAGTACAGCATCTGGCACAGCAGTGGATCGTATTTGCCTTGGGAGAACTCCGATTAAAATGTAAAACATTTTCCTCACAACGCTTTTTTTCCCCCCCCGGTGAGAATGATTCATTCTGTTGCAAGATTTATTTTTAGGACTGTCGGTTTGGTTTAAAGCCTTTGCTTGCCGTACTTTTGAGAAGTATGTGACACAATCAGTGGAAGAGTCGGTCTGAGCAGAGCGACACATAAATATCAATCAGAAAAGACACACAGTCCCATGATCAATGTGACTCAATAATAAGACCCCTTTTAGATTCAAATCTTCCTGAAAATCATAAAAAAAGTGATCACCTTGTGATTTGTCCCCCTGAGGATACCATGGCAATAAATTATGCAAATGAATGAATTCAGGGATTGATCCAATAAGAGATGAGAGGAGCCCCTGCACTGGTTTCAGATAGAAAGGGAAACTCTTTCTTTGAGAAGAATTCAAGGAAATTGAGGGCTTGAATATGATGTGAATCTTACACTCTTAGCCTGGCCCGGTAGCACTGTGACGCAAACTACACAATCAGGGACAGGAGCCAGACCTGAATCAAATAATTTATTTGAAATACTTTAATTCAGGGGTGCCCAAGTTCAGTCCTAGAGTGTGAAGACTTTTATTCAAGCCCAGGACTAACACACCTGATTTCATTCATCCCTTCACTAACACACCTGATTTCGTTCATCCTTACAAAGGAAAACAAGGCTTTTGCAAACCTAAATGCCTTTTAAGACAGGTGCATAGGAACAAGAACAATTATCATTTGTATAGAAGAAAAATATCCTACACACTGTTGTGCTTGCAAATTTCAATTTATTAATGCTATACAACATTTAAGTCCAACAGACTTTTGTCAGGAATACTCCTGTCTGTATGTCCGGTGAAGGTTTGTTGGACTGAAACGTTGCATAGCATTAATACATTGGAAATTTGCAAGCACAACAGTATGCAGGATATTTTTCTTCTATGCAAATGACAATTAATACCTTCAAGAACACACCTGATTCCATTAATCAACTGCTCATCAAGAAAATGAATATTTTAATCAGGTTTGTTAGTGAAGGGATGAATGAAATTAGGTGTGTTAGTGAAGGGAGTGATGCAATCAGGTGTGTTACTGCTGGGCTGGAACAAAAGCCTGCACACCCAGTGGATCTCCAGGACCAAATTTGGGCACCCCACCCCATATTTTAGATGCTGGTAGAATTAGGAAAACTCTCCTGTATATCCCTGAAAATGTTTAGCTAGACGTGTTGCTTACTGTCCAAATTGTACAAATCATTTGAAAGAATAATTTTGTTCTGAACATTGGTGAAAATATATATTACTGGTGTCTAAAGGGTTAAAGTATTTTGAATAATTAGAAGAAGAGGTGTGCCTCAGTGCTACTGCCAGGCCAAAGTCACAGGAACAAAGAGGGGGGGCAAAAGGATTCCCGTCTATGCACTATGCTAATAATGTCACCTCCTCTCCTGACCGTAATGAAGTTTTCCATGCCCCAGAATTTAAGAGCGTAGCTGAATACTATGACTGGCTTTGCTTTGCTGTAGTAGCGCACTATGGCATAGTCCATGTCATTACTCCTGATGGCTGCATTGTGTTCAGCCGTCCAAAGTTTGAGTACCCATTGTTAGGAACACATGCATTCTCTTTGTTTTGATACACTGTCTTTGTTTTTGCGTCTTTGTACGCACGTCTGTGATGTAACATTACATTACATTACATTATAGGCATTTGGCAGATGCTCTTATCCAGAGCGACGTACAACAAAGTGTTAACCGTAGTCAAGAACAGTTTAGCTGAAAGCCACCCTAGTGGGAAGTACAATTCCTGGGTGCTAGGAGCAACCACATAGTTAAACTAGGACCCTGTAGGTAAATCTGTAGCCACAATTCAGAGGTAGCAGTAAAGCACTCAAAGCAGGAAATAATGCCTAAGCCTAATACAATACATAAACAAGTGGACGTGTAAACTAAGCAACTATGTCCCTAAGTTAACAAAACCGGACTACGGTAACAGGGGTATGGACGGAGAATGTGATGCCATATTCTGATGGTTGTGTTTGAGATGGTTTGGAAGAAACCACACTTGCTGTGGAGTTTGCAAAGTCCAATCAGGGACGCCATCTGAGAGTGGAGGTTTTCTGGCCCCACTATTTTGCTTTGTATATTTTTCCTTTATTCCTCTGGTTGTGGTAACACTCACGGGGAATTGTGTACTTTCACTTGCCATACGGAGGAAGACTGCCAGTCTTTCAGTGTTGGGTGGTTACGAGCAACATAGCAGTGTTTGTTGATTATTGTTTGATATGGCTGGCAGAGGGGTTGTATTGAGTAGCAAAGCAGATGCTTTAGTGCTATGGCCACTCAAGCTTTGGACAGCTGAACACAATGCAGCCATCAGGAATAACGACATGGACTATGCCATAGTGTGCCACTACAGCAAAGCCAGTCACAGTTCAGCTACGCTCTTAACTTCTGGGGCATTGGAAACATCACTACGGCCACCTCCAAGAGGAGGTGGCATTTTTGAATTTTGAATGATTATTATCAAATCATTATTTGATCCGAGTCTGCCAGTTGCATTGTGGTCCAAATCTCAAACTCAGAGCTCACCCATTAATGGTATGATCCAAATCACAAACACAGAGCTCCCCCATTAATGGTACCATCCAAATCTCAAACTCAGAGCTCAACCAGCCAGTAGTGGTATGATCCAAATTACATATCTCTAAAGTGCTGTGGTTACAATACATACAGAAGAGAAATGCTTGGGACTATATGGTAACAATGATAAAATACATTGGCTTACTCTATATGCATATTCCTTTACAAATATAAAGTTAATGTTTTGCAATTTGTTCCAAAGTTTGTAACATATTTAAGTGTAAGTATTAATTGTTTTATAATAATTTATTATTTTATTTCAAAGAGGGGGCTCTTAGATGAAGACAACTAAACTGTGAATAAGGAAGTCAACAGTGCAAAGCTGTCCATTACATGCATTTAGCAGACGCTCCTATCCCAAGCGATTTACACAGTTTACATTTCTTTACATACGATCCATTTATAATGCTGGATATTTACTGAAGCAATTCAGGTGAAGTACCTTTCTCAAGGGTACACCGGCAGTGCCCCACCTGGGAATCAAACCTGCAACCTTTGCTTTACAAGCCCAGTTCTCTACCCATCATGCTGCACTGCTGATCTACTGCACTGTCCTGTGTACCCTCGCTGCCAACCTCCCCAAAGCGAAACTGTCAAGGAAATATAGAGACAAGCGAGCAGATTTTAAATTAATGCTGCCCAGCACGTCAGGATTTATTTCTTAGAAGAAGTCAAGCGTGGCAATAAAAGACTTCTCTTATGCAAGTTTAATTGAATTCGGGTGTCATCCCCAAAAAGAAGCAGCCATGGGGTATGAGGGCACATCCACACACAGTGACAGGGAGAAAACTTTGAGTAAATAAACTGCAATAAACCTCCAAAAAGACACGATAACGGGGCAGTCCATGACCACACATACAACAGCATCCAACGCACCCAGAGAGCCTTAGAATCTGGCATTTTCATTTTAACGCAAAGGGGCAGGGAGTCACATGGATCATATGCTCATAATTTGAAATGCATTAGCTAGCGAGCTTCATTTTAGAGGATGGAAAAAAATGTTTGCCCAAATAAAGTCCCCCCCCAGAAAGTTATTTATCATTAAATAAATGTCACACATAAATTTGCTGTGGAAAAAAACAATACATGACACGCACCAGGGAGATGGCATGTCTCTGTTAAATCTTGGAATGACAGAAGAGGCATCAAACAAACAATTCAAGGTGTGAAATGAACCTTTCTGTAAGGACAGACAGATTACGAACACTGCCGTCATTCTGCGAGACTGCAATACAAAATGAATGTATCAATCACCCCATTCATTACCGATTTGTCACTGGGCAGTAAAACTTCACCGGTCCCCAATAAATTCAGTTAATCAAGGTCAATTTGTTGGCTAATTGGTTGATTAATCTATACAAAACCAAATGACATAATGAGCCAGTCTGCCCAAGAGCATATGGCCCAAGTTAAATGATTATTACTCTGTCATATAACAAATATCAGAATATCGCAACCCCTGTGATTAAATTGTTTTTCATTTGTCCAGTTTTGCCAATGTCAAAAGCTTTTCTTTTAGCACAGAGGTGCTGTACAGTAATGGGTAGCAGGCTTGTAATTCAGAGGTTCATTTACCAGGTGCGGCACTGCCATTGTACACTTTAGAAAAAGGTGTTACCTTAATTGCTTCAGTTGAATTCCCTCTATTTAAACTGATTGTATGCTTAAAAACAAACCAGCATAAACCATGTTCATTTAACGGTTCAATACTGGTCCTGGAGGGCTGCAGGGTCTGCTAGTTTTTGTTTTCAACTTAAAATCAGCAACAAATTTATACACAAAAAACCAGGTGAGGTGAGTTAATGATGTAATCAACGGCTTTAATTGATGAGTAACAATGGAAACCAACAAACTCTCCAGGACCAGGATTGAGAACCCCTGTGTTAGTTGATCTAGAAAAGGTTGTCTGCAAAACAATTGTTTGAGCATGATTGTGTTTAATTTTGGTGAGGAGCCTGGAACAGTATAACCTTGACTTTATTTTCTCTCTTTTGTTTACACCACGAATGACAGCTCTCTGCCTGGTCAAATTTGGTGTCGGTCAAACTTGAACTGAGGCCAGATTTGGTGTTGGTTATATCCAACCAGTAATATAGCATGACCAACAGCAGGTAGAAAAAAAGATTCTATCTTGTGTCCTGTTGTTATACAGTATATCTGTCACCAGAGCATCCGTAGTATGCGAATACTAGATGCGCCGTCCATCCAAGGGGGACGCCAAATGAGGGAGAGAAAAATATAAAAGGGAAAAAGAGAAGAAAAAACACGCAGTGTCACTCTTCTTTAAACAAAATGTTCTTAATTAATATACTATTTACTAGGCATTTGGGAGTCATGTCTCGGGCAGCAGGCACCATGCAGTGACTTCACACTAGGCTATATAATCTTTCATATTTATTATCTGGCGATTGACCAGGATCACATTTAATACCTCATATTTCTTACTTATAATCTGTAACCTAAATTTTTAAAATGAAAAAATGAAAACATTATATTTGTCTTTGTGTTTACATCTGCGCTTTTATGTAGCTTGTTGCTGCAAAAATATGTCCAGCACGACCTTATTCCGATCGCTATTCCAATATGAGCATTTGCAATATACAGCCAAAGTTTGCGATAGAAATCTATAGCAACGCTCGACGCTGGGCATGTTTTATCTTACATTTGTTTCCCACCCATAGTTGCAGACTAGCTTTGTCTCCCAGAACTCATTTACCAAAATCACATCCCAGACTCAGTCAGAGCGCAAGCAAGCACCAATCTCTGATGCGTTTGAAAATGCAACGCCTTACGAATACAACTCTCAAAGGCACAACGGTGAAAGAAATAGTAGCTGTGTTCATTCAGTAGCCTAATATTATTAAGAAGTTCGACAGAAACAGTTAAATAATTTTTTTCAACATTTCAGTAGGCTAAACTAATATAATATCAAATATCAATTTTCCAGCCATGTGTTTTGTTGCGTGCCGTATCGTCATCGTAAGATTTAGCAAGATTATCGAAGAATGAGATTTTGCCCATATCGAGCAGCCCTAGCTACAAGCAAAAAAAAAGATAAATGCGAGTGTCGATTTATGAATTCGCAAGATTGTTCAAAGACCAGTTCAGATCCTTTTGTTTCAAAGGCCTGGGTTTAGCTCGACCATCAGAATGCATCGAATCGATTCCTAGATCTTTCTAAAAATCTATGTGAGGAATGAAAATGTATATTCTAATTGCGTGAATGAAAGCACTATATTTTGTCCTTTCAAAGAAAACCTGTTTATTTCAGTTTTCGTAACACAAACCTAACTTGTAGAATCACGCAAACCTGACAATAATGCCAAACTCTATAATACTCCTCGAATAATAGCCTACCAATAATCGAAGTGAAGCTAAAAAAACATGGCGGTTGTGTCTGAGCCGGTCTGAGATTTAGTGACGATTCTGGGACAATTGCACTTGACCAATCAATGGTCTGCAGTATTGCTAGCTCCACCTTTAGGTCACTGTTCGGCTATGTAGTACCTAAATAGAGCAGTAGCTAAATTCAGCACGGGTACTTAGGTTCGGTACGGGTTGTTTGGCGGTGGAAAAAGTGACAAAACGTGGGAGCATGAACCGTGCTGTGCCGTGCCAAACCATACTGTCCGGCGTTACCTGAGTCTGGTGGAATGGGCAAGTTATCTTAACTACTGACACTGACAGTTACTAAGTGAATGAACGTGGCACATTTAATATCACTAATACACTATCACGTTTAATATCATGTCAAAATGATCAAAGCCCTCTGGTGGCCAGGGAAAAAAAAGAAGAAGAGAAGAGGAGGAAAAAACAGGAAAAAGACAGAGGTAATGTGATGAAATAAACAGTTTATTGCATAGTAGTTACCGTTGGAGCAGAGCCGAGCTGTCCTCTCTATTGTTAGCTAGCTTACTTTGGACGATAGTAACGTTGGCTAATTTCATAAATAGCTATAACGTCAGTTATAATAACGTCAGTTACTTCCTACTTGCATTTACGTAGAGAAAGTGGGAAAGACTAGTCAGGTGTTTGGGGAATAACCTACAACATCATTTCTTTTAAGTGTGCTGCACAAACCATAAATATTTTCAATTTGGTTTGTATTTTGTGCAATACCCTTATTTATATTATATTTATAATTCTTGTTATGTTTAGTGCATTTATCACTGGTTTCATTAATATTGTAATTCTGTGAATTTTTGTTTATTTGTTTATAAAAATAAAGTCTCAAAGACATAAATCTATGCAGTAGTTTCTGTGTGAGTGTATGAACACAATGATTGGTGGTGGAATTGGCTGCGATGCAAGGGGCACCAGCTAAAATCTTGCCTAGGGCACCAAATTGGTCAGGGCCGGCTCTGTCTGCCACTGTGGTGTACCAAACCGTTTAATTGAGCGCCTTCCAAATTAAGCCCCATTTGCCCACAGCTTCAAGCAATTTTTACAAGTCGTTGGTAATACGGGTTGCAGTATTTCTTGTGATTTACTAATGTCTCGTGAGGAAATTAGACATCAGGTCACGAGTTTGGGACATAATAGGAAGTGGAGTGCAGTTTCATTATGATTGGAAATACTTTATTGTAAATTGGAATGGGCAATAACATGTGCTTTAACTAAGCAGATCTTGCTCAAGATATGTTTGTTAGGCTGAATATGCAATAATCACATTGATGCTGTTTTTCCAAAGCTATTTTTAGCCCTGGCCCAAAATGTATTATTAGTGCTGCCCCAGCCTGATATCACAAAGTAATTTCACTGTTCTGCTGGCTATTTGAACAGCAAATCAATTTGATATGGACGTACTCTTGCTCTTTTGTCCTCCCAGACGCTCCTCAGTCTCCGCTTCATGGAGGGTGATTAACCCCGAAAGTGGTCTTTCTAAATTTGGCTGCTCCAGATTTCTCCCGCAGACTGCTCAAAGTCACTGTGTGATTCGTGCATTTCCACAAACACAGACAGTAAGAGGTCCTTCTTCTTTTTGTTTCTCCTCTGTGATCTTCAGCTTTCAGAATGCACTGCTGTTCGCTGGTTTCTCTGACAGAACAGAAAACAAACAAAAAACCCATAGTAATGATCACATTCATAATAACTGTATTTGTCACCAGATTCCATTACGGAGAGGTTGACTATCGTAGCTTTTTTTTTTTCTTACTTTTTTTTAATACAAAAACTCTACTCTACAACTCTAAAACTCTACAAAAAGCTATTTCATTCTCAAAACAGGGTGCTTTTCCGATCAATCTATAAATCAACCGGCATTGCCCCTCCTTGCATTCCAACCTCTGGCTGGCACCCGAACAGACCAACTACAGAGCTGACCAATGAGATGTTCCACCGGGGAGTTCCACCACAGTGCTGACCAATTTGATGAAGACACGACTGTATTGCTTCAGTTCAGTGTAGGTGGAAGTTGACCGTGAGCCCTGGTCTGAAGCCAGTTTTGTATTTTTCTTCCAAATGGTTAAGGTAAGGATTTGGGTAGAGTTAGCTGGTCCTGTATCAGTGCTTAAGGCAGGGGTGGGCAATTCCAGTCCTGGAGGGCCGGTGTGTATGCAGGCTTTTGTTTCTACCAATCAACCTGGCTCGATGAACTAATTAGCTGTATACAATAATGCCTGTTCACTCTCAGATTTGATTACAGTAAACATTTCATACAGGGACACAAGGAAAACTTAGCTAAAATGTCAGATCATGTAAATGATTAAGAACAGAAGTTGGCATGAAATCCAGAAGATACGGCCCTCTTTGCCCACCCCTGGCTTAGGGGGGAAACTTCCACCTCGAGCTCATTCTACAGCCTGCTCCTAACGGTGCGTCATCAGAGTCCGGCTAATGTCTCGGTCCACCGCACGCTTTCTCATAGTGTCTGTCCTCATAGGTGCAGGAATGGCGGCACTAAGCCAGCCCACCATACATTTCTCATACGTCGATACCCTCTGTGTTTACACTGATACACTGTGAACTGCTCAATTTGCTGCCGCCGAGGATTGACATCATCTTGCAGTGGGTTCCCTTTGCTTAATATTCCTGGCAAAAGATCTGATTTATTGACAAACTGCTCAGTTAGATGACTTAAGGGATGTAATTAATTGTTTATGGCCCTGAGGCCTGTGAGCGCTTCCTGCCTGCTGGCTGTTATCATGCCATTGAGTTGATAATCCCTGTGACATTGTGGCCTTTCAGTTCATATCATTGTGTGTTGTATTGCTATATAATTGTTTTTATTTTTATGAGACAATGAGTTTTGTCCTGAACATATATAAGAAAAGGAAGTTTCTAATAATTGCAATAAATACTTGCTTGCTATTGACGTGGTGTTTGTGTATAGCAGGGGTGCAATTTACACTAGTGTCCCCAGCACCATTTGAAAAGTCCAATCATCTGTCATCCAAAGGTGAGTCAATAAAAAGTCAGGAAAAAGGATATGAAAGTTTAATGTGCATAATTTGAAAAGCGAGCACTTGGTATAATTGCAACTGTTATGTTCTTAGATTTTGATTCAATAAATGGCTTTTCCACGACACGTGAAACAAAATATGCCCTTTTATTTATATCCAGCAATTTAGCCATTTTTTTCTCGCAATGTGTGCATTTTCCTTTGTGAAACACGGTCCTTTTGAACTGGAGACAAGCTAATTAAAGCCATTAACATATGCTGCTGCTGTTGCTGCTGCTGTTTCACTATGAGCAAGAACGGCTGACAAATAGGAGAAGCAGAAGCAATCACTTTCCTCCAAGAGCTTTGAAAATCACATGCACGTGATTGTGGGCCCCATTTGCTTATAAGCAGTAGTCTCCAATGCAGCAGCAGAATCCTGTGTTTTCCAATCATGTTGTAATGCAGGGGGTGGATACAGTGTTGTTTTATTTACAGAAATGCATGGTGGAAGGGTTAAAGATTCCAAACGCCCTTAAAAAGACGTAAACTAAAACTACAACTTGTAGTATGTATTATGATGGCTAAAAGCCATGCTGAATATGATTTAAGCCAAAACAGGGATTCTGTCAACTCCATCAGTAATCAGGAATATTTATAGAACAATGTATCTGGAGGACCCCACACTCACTTCCTGCTGCATCTGAATGAAACAGGACTGCACACGGTCTGCCAGTTGTTATAGTGTTTGATTATTTCCAGAAAATATGTTGATTTCAACATGGTCACAACCATACACTGTTTGTATAAGATTTTGTCTGACGGAGTTCAGCACTATAATGGAGTTGACAAATTCACTTTTTCCTGTAATATTTAAGTTCCATGATCCATAAGCATAAATTAAAAGTAGATTTGCTGTCAGATAATACGAGATGATAATACATATAATATGTTCCATTAATTCAAGTAGTTTTGAAGTTTGCCACCCCTAATTTGCAAAACATACTGGGTGAGGATTGGAGGAAGCACCCTGAGGAACCACCAATGCAGCTTTGATAAAGCTACAGAGTTATATGGCTGAGATGGGTAAAAAATATCCATGAGTCAAATTGTCCCAGTCAGTCCACAACTGGCCTGTTTGGCACTGGTAAGAAGGACGGCATTGCTGAAAAACACATCTCAAATCCAGTAACAAGTCTGCACAAGACATTTAAATGAGTGGTCAGATTCTAAAGCAAACAGTTATGATCAACTCACAATAAAGCAAAAGACTGACCTAAATGATAATTTTGATAATCACTTTGTTTCAATATCAGAGTTCAAAAACAATGCTGTTGAGTAAATATTATCAGACATTTGGTATAATTTTGACATAATGAAATAGCCTACATTTAGATATAAATGTTTTTTTAATGTTAAACGTCATCAACACATTTTTGCACGTATAATTTGTCCAATATGGCACACTCTTCTCTGGAAAATATATGTTCCATGCAACCACAGGGTTCAATTATTATTTCTAATGTATCTCTCAATCTGAAATTTCATAACATTTTAGTGCTGGAGGATTCCATATAGGTGTAAGTTTAACAATAAATGTGTACAAAATTAATTGTTATTGTATTAAATGAATCACACTATCCATATAGACATATTTAAATCTCTAAAAATCTAGGTTTGTCTCTAGGCTGTCAGTGCCAAAATAAAATAGATTTTCCTTGTGAGTTGGCATAACTGAACATCAAGAACGAAAGGTGCTTTTTTTCAAAAACATGCGTTGATCAGGAGAAAAAATATATTGAGTTTTTTCCCAATTCTCAAGAATAAGTGGTACAGCAGTACCATTTTTTTGTAGCTATCTGTGATATAACTTAATGCTAGCTAACTGGCTTACTTGTTTAAAAAATGAGTTATCAAGCTATGAACAGAATATTATTTTGAATCTAATGTAGGTGTTTTCATCTATCATAAAGTTTTAGGTATTGATGTAGTGTATTCAGCCCATGTTTTGCTAAATGCCCACACTAACATTATCCCAAGGATGATTTGCAGACAAAATTATTGTTCTGGAGCTGCCATGGCAGGTAATGGTAAACCTAGAGGTGAAAAAAACGACCTAAAATGTATACTTTAGCTAAAATACAGATACTTTAAAACATTACTTCAGTAAAAGTAAAAAATCCCCTATTCAAACTCTACTTGAGTAAAATGACAAAAGTATCAGACTTCATTTGTGCTCAAGTATCAAAAGTAGAAATTAAATACTGTAATTAACCATAAATAGAGTTCCTGACATTGTGGTATACTGATATACTTAGGGTATCATTCCGCCATCTGCCGGTCTAGTATTGCATAACTATGCATGACCTGGTCTACTTGTATTGACATTGAAGCTCTTCAGTAAAGCGCCAAGCATCATCCAGCATACAGTACCTTCGGTCTCTTTCTAGTTTATTTATAGTATCACCCAAGACATTACAGATATAATTAAGCATATTAGAGGGAAGGTGGTTTGCTATAACTGTATGTAACTGACAGAATTGTGCCTTGCCTTTGAATTTGTGCCTTATTTATATCCATTCAATGCCCTAGGACACCTTGGTGTGAAGTAAACTATGCAAAAAAATAAAATAGATTTATTGAACTGATTGAGAATGCTTATACATATAGAGTGCCTTGCAAATGTTATTATGTCTGTTACTGAATTTATGTTACAGCAATGGCTATTGACTGTGGTACAAATTGAAGTTTTTTAGCTTGCAAGTACAGTTTAACAAAAAATAATCCAGAGACTCTAAAAGTTTCCACTCTGCAGTCGCAACACTGATTTAAAAAAAACCTACTGCAAAATAATTTGTTGCAGTCCAGAGCCCTGCCCTGCCCTTTAGGCACTGCTTTTACTCTTCAAAGTTATAAAACCTGTTCAACTTCAGCTCAATCAATTTTTTT
The DNA here is from genome assembly GCA_029706075.1 of Aldrovandia affinis. NCBI lineage: Eukaryota > Metazoa > Chordata > Actinopteri > Notacanthiformes > Halosauridae > Aldrovandia > Aldrovandia affinis. The sequence goes on along the minus strand of JAINUG010000050.1, from coordinate 4,752,571 downwards.
AAATCCAGCCTCACTCTTCTGGGGCTAAATAATAATCCATAGCCCAGAGAAACTGCTAGCCAGCACTTCCTACACTTTCAGATAAAAAGGTACCATGTTGTACCTGTAGGGTACTGAATTGTATTTTTAGTCAGAAGTCAGTTACTGTTAGACCTGAATTAACCAGCTGACTAGCTAGCTAGTAGATGTTTGTAGTAGCTAACATAGTAGTAGTAGTAGCTAGCTAAAAGATAGCATGTTGTTAAAGCAGGTAGCAAGAAAACTAACTACCAAGGCTAGTATAAACAGATGGCTATGGAACCTAATCGTGATTGCCACCAAAAACAGTAACGTAGGAAGTCAATATCAGAAGCAACATTTTCTGGTGTTGATTATTCAGCAAATGAATTGCTTGATTGATGATCATGGAACGGAAACAGGTTGAGAGTATTCATCGTTTTAAAGGTATGGGTTTTGGCCTACTTTATATCAAGCTCATGAATTGCCACTGCAGTGGTGGGCCACTCTGGTCCAGTGTGTATGCAGGCTGTTGTTTCCACCAGTTACCATGACTCACTTAGATAACTATCTGTATACACTGTCACACGCCACGTGACAATCCCTGGACTGGAGCAGAGGAGCTGATGGTAAGAAGTGGCAGAGAAGTGGGGTTTGCCTGTCTACAGACCGGATCTTCATTTTTTTCTGTCTCTCCCCATACACGGGAGAGAGACAGTGGGAGAACAGATAAAAATAAAACAAACACAAACAAAAAGTCTTCACCCTACTTGCCGCGAAGCTTTCGGGCAAAAACAACGAACTAAAATAACAAACTAAAACAATCCAAACTTAACGAATGCCCGCCTCCTCCAAGGGGGGAATCCCCTTTCGGGGGACACACAATGAACACAGATAGTTAGCGGCTTTCCACCCCGCCTTCATACATACACATTTACCACACATCAACACTTACGGGACAGGGTAGAACTCTACGCACTGTCCCGACACACATCTCAACAAGACACCGCGCCTCCTCAGACCGGGGTTCCCCTAGAACCTCCCCAGGCACACACATATCCAGTGACTTTTCAAGTGCTTCCCAAACCCATGCACACAGAGACAGTCAAACTTTTCAGTCCAAGTTCTCTTTTACCCCAAACACACAGAGACCCTCGCCACTCCTCACAGGGAGAGTTCTGGCAACCAGCTCTGAGACACTCTACTCTTTCAGTGAGAGTTCTCGGGCCGTTGTCCAGAAACACTCTCCACTGCCCGAGTGTGAGTTCTCCAATCACACCGAGGGCGAGAGGCGGACCCTATTTCAGAGCGCCCTCTCGCTCTCCCAATTACACCGAGGGTGAGAGGCGGACACTCTTAGTACGCCCCCTCTTCCTCTTTCCCACACACACAGGAAGCACTCTACTCAGTCACTTTCGACAAACGCACACAGAACTCAACATAAACTCCACACAGACTCCGCCTCCCAGAAGCTTGGACACGCGCCACCATGCCCGACAGAGTCACATCAAACATCAAACACTCCACAATAATCCACAATATACGTGCACACGCACTCACACACACGAATGACCAGACAAAGACTAACTCTCCATGATACACACACATTAAGACAAAGACTAACTCTCAAGACACACACATCAATGACAAGACTAACTCTCAAGACACACACATCAATGACACGACAAGACTAACTGAATCCCCACTTGCCCCACCTGCTCTTAAATAGGCTTACTTTCTGCCTGGCTCAGGTGGGACTCGTGAGGCAATCACACACCTAATCACAAAACACCAAATAATTAACACCACACCCACTCACATTCTCACACACAAACAGATAAGTGAATAATCACTTACCAAATAAGATCAATTCAATAATAATTAAAGGAATTATGGCCTTTGGAGCAACCTTCCGGGCACCAGTTCACACTCTCACGCCCTGAGAGTGCCAAACCTGCCCCCGGAAAGTCTCACTGCTCCAAAGGCCTCCACAACATGGAACAACCAAGGCAACCCTGCCACTCCCATGTTGCCGAGACCGACGCCCTCCACATACACCAACGCTGGTTCCCTCATAGATTCGATCACAGTAGAAAGTTTCATATAGGGACATGCCCTCCCCCTTACAACCACTTCCTCAAAATACCACATTGAGATGGAGACCTGTATATCACCAAACTGAGGCATATTTTTTCCCAAAAAGGTTCATTCCTCCTGCAGCCCTTTCAGATCAACGTCAGATGATGGCAACTGTCGCTTCTGGACCATTTAAGAAAAAAAAAAAAGAAAGTATATCCAGAACTTAATGTTCAAATGAGTCCTCATAAGTATCAGAAACCCATCACACCTGAATCCTTCAAATCCATCATCTCCCATTAATGCATTTGCGCAACAGAAACAGAACCTCTTTCACTGTCTTACAAAAGCATGGAGTTGAACAATTAGCATGATATCACCCCACAATACCCACTCACAACGTGATGTACATTAGCGCACTCCATATGCAGGCAAGGCACCACGGGCGTACTGAGGAACGACTTGATTTATTCATATCTGACTGTGTTTAAGTGGAGAGGTTCATAGTGACAACGTCATCATCTGTGATTACCAAAAATTGCTCCAGGAGTGAAATATACTCCCTCCTTTAGAGTCTTTTCTTTGTTTTTCACTTTGGATATTAAAAAATATATAATTGCACGCATCACTAAATCACACCCCTGAGTCACCAAATCACAGCCTGAATCACAAAATCACATCTCTGAATAACAAAACCACACCCCTGAATCACCAAATCACAGCCTGAATCACAAAATCGCAGCCCTGAATCACCAAATCACAATCTTGAATCATCAAATCACACCCCTGACTTACCAAATCACTCCCCTGAATCACCAAAACACATCCCAAAACACATCACCAAATCTCATCAACAAATCACACCCCTGAATAGAGGGGGGTGGTAATGGGGATGAAAACCAAAATTTTGGAATATGATTACACCCATTTCAGTGGTGATGCATTGGGTCATTTGGGAGATATTTAACATAGGAAGTGGGCACCTAGTGTAGCAGGTGCATAAATATGTATAATGTATTTCAACAGAAATCCCTGTTTTTTATTTGATTATTTTTCTAAGTGTTTTCTTTTAAGCATAAATATGAAGTGTGGATAGTTTTGGGAGCTTTATTAATTCATTAAAAAAATATCATCCTTTGAACTTTTGACGATGTCATCAGTGTGCTGCTCGCACGTTCTCTTCTCAGTCTGTATTGAGCTGTCTGAGGAGAGGTAAGGTGACATTAATGCTCTGAGGAAACAATGTTTAAAGGTTAATAAAAGTGTTCATAAGCATTGTAATTCATGAGTTTATAAGTCCATTAAGCTGGTGAAATGCCATTGTCATTTTTGTTTCATGCAAATAGGAGTATCTTGTCGAATATCGCAGGTTATATGAACGTGCTAAGTTCCGCGAAGTTATGCTAGTTAGCAACTTGGTGCTGGTCTCGTTCGCATGTTTGCTCACTCGCCCTTTCTCACATATCAGGTGTTTTATGCCTGTGACCAGCCAGAGACAACACTGCTGTGGCAATATGCTTTTTATTCTATTCAGGTATGTTACTGTACTGTAGCTCCCGTGTTTGTCATTTTGTTTTCATGCAAGTGGATTCGTTTTGTACTGTATTTCCTTTTACATTTTATTACTAATAAAACGCTTTGCTGGTGATTCATATTGAACTTAAATAGACTTAAATGTCAGGTTAGGCTTTCAAATGTATATGTATTGCATTAAACACTACAACACAGTATTATATTTTTGTACCGATACATTTGAGGAATGTATTTGAAATGTATTTATTTGATTGAAATCGTAGCATTACAGTAATTGATGTTCAGTTTGTATTGAGCTGTCTGAGGAAAGGTGTTTTATGCCTGTGACCAGCCAGAGACATAACACTGCTGTGGCAATATGCTTTTTATTCTATTCAGACAATGAATGTGCAGTCATCCAGCAAGCAGTGGTCCAGTGTGTCCTTCAGTCTGTCCATGTGCAGTTTACACAACGCATATCTTCATGCACAATCAAACCGGTCACACTAGCATGAAAATAACCCCCCACCCCGCCCATTATATACAGATGTGTGGTGGACCTCTGAGGCCTACTGTTGTAAAATTGCAACATCTATTCGAAACTAGTAGTACCTATTCCTGACTGAATTTAGACAAAAACGACATATTCCAACACCCCAGACTCTAACATTGCAACATTTTTTACAGGAAAATCTTAACACTGTAAGACATACCACATGCCAAGTGCAAACAAGATGGCTCTCTCCCACTGAGCCCCCGGCTCTCTCTTCTGGAACAATTTCAACAATTTTCCAAGTAAGTATTTGACCTGAATTAATTAATACTCTCATACTCTTCTATTATAGTGCATAGTACCCTCATCTAAATTAGTTATATTTATATTTTTCAGAAGTCACACAAGTCTGACAGCATACAACAAATTTGAAATAAAAATGTTAACAAAGTATTCCAAATGAATTGAAAGTCTTTATACACTAGTATTAGCAGACAACAAGGGTGGGGGGTTATTTTTGAGATACAGAGTTAGTTTTGGTGTCAAAAGTCTTGTATTGATAGTGTTAATAAATTCCCAAATGGGCGTCTTCAAATTTTGACCTTGGCAATTACCACCCCCCTCTATCCTGAATCACCAAAACCTGTTTGCCCCATATCTGCTAAAAATTCACTTGTCTTCAAAAACTCTTGAGGAAATGCTAAAATATGGACTTTGATTAAATTCACAACTCACAGATAACTATGACCAATGCACCTATCCTCTAATCAGCACTAGCTCTCCCCTGTAGTAGTCTTTGGCCTGTAGGGTCTAAAACAGTCAATGGTTTGCATGCGAGAGTATTTTGTAGGGCTTCTGATTCCAAATTGGGGAGGAAGAAAAGGGGAAAACATGTTAAAAAGAATCATCACTCAGTTAAGGTCAAAAAGCGCCATAGCAGATTGAACATACTCCCCACCCCCCACATTGTATCATCCTCCTCTTAGCTGGCTGTAGGATGGCTTTCTGGTGAAGAATGTGAACTTGCTCAGATTCATTCTCCTCCATAAATATCTCCCACTGCCCTGTCTGCTGATCGCTCATGTAAGGGCCTCATTTCCTCTTCTTGATATTTTCCATGTCAAAAAATGACTTTGTACAAAGGGAGATCTGGGTGCCATGACAACAGGGAACCATCAAAATCCAATTAAATGAGACTTCCTACCGTTTCACCAAACCCATGCGAAGAACGTCCACTTTCCTCTCTGTATTTCCATTTCACATCAGAGGTGCCTCACAATAACATATTGTACTAATTCATAGGCTTATATATTTTTTATTCTTCCATAAAAGCCATAATATGACTTCTTAATTAAGGTGGTCAAACCAGCGAGCGTAACACTTTTATTTAATTCATGTCCCAGCATAGTGCATGATTATAATTTCAGTCTTACGATCAAATAAAAAAGTTTTTGTGCTGAATGTGTAAATGCACACCTGTGGGAATGTGGGCTGCTCAGTGCCAAACTGGGGAGAGGAGGAGGAGTTGTGTAACAACCTCTGTGCAACCACAGTGCAACCACAGTGAAACCACTGTGTAACCCCCAGGTAACATTTATGCAATCTCTGAGTAATCTCTGTTCAACTTTGGTGCAACCTATGTATAAGCTCTCTGAAACCTCTGTGCAACCTCTATGCAACTTTTGTGTAACCTCTGCACAACCTTTGTGCACCTCTGTGCAACCTGTGTGTAACCTGTGTGTAAGGTCTGTGTAACCTGTGTGTAACCTCTGCAGATTTAGAACCACATTTCATCTAAAGCTGGCCCTTTAAATAAGAACATTTGAATGCTGTTTGGGTTTCAAAACCAATACACTTTCACAAATGCACAATCACCATCTTTAATTCCATGTGCCTATCAGTGCCTGGTGCTGGAATATTTGAATAGTTTACATGTCATGTAAATGAACAAGCCAATGACCTCTTTTAGCACATGAGAATCCAGAATGGCCATTAATCAAGCAGTGTTAAATGTATCTGACATTTTTATACTCTCCCAAGGTTGATTAGCATGTCATATTTACTTTACTTTACTTTATATTTATATATTTAAAACTCTTATTCTACTGTCTATATTACCCCTTCTTACTGGTTCCGGAACTGCTACAATTGTTTAATGTTTAATGTTTACTGTTTTTCTGTTATGTATATTTCTGTCCCAAGAATTTCATTGTTCAGAATGACCTTGTGTTATACTGTGCACTTGACAAATAAAACACTTTGACTTTGACTTTGATATTTCAAGGTCAATAAAACATTTGCTGAGCAAAGTCTGAAATTGCATTTAATTACTGAAAGTGTAATGCATTACCATACTAGATCACGTCCCTCTGTGCTTGAACCCAAATCACATATTTACCTTTCTTAAATGGAGATTTGATTATTTAAAAAATTAGCTTGGTTCAATTGAAAGGCTTTCCAGCACTTCATGAAACAATGCTAAAATATTTATTATGGGAGAATTATCAACACTCCCCACACACACACACACACACATATATAGTACATCCTGGTTATTGTGTTTCAGTTTACATTTAATTAAAGTACCCATTTCTTGAAAGGTCAAATTCAAGCTAACCATGACAACCTTGGTGTTATTTTTTGGATGTTACTAATTTTTAATTTATTTTTATTTTTAGAAACATTTTTTCATTATGTTCAGAGGCTGTCAAGCTCATGGTGCTATGCTTTGAAACAAAGTATCAGAGCTAGTTTTTTACAAATACAGCTTTCTGTGATTAGATTGTACCTGGATGTATGGCTGCTCCTCTCTCTGTTCCCATGAGAACAACCTTTTCATTTCAGCATGGGTTTTAGAGTGCAGGGAGGAAAGAAGCAGACATATTAAGTCATATGACATCTTATCTTATTAAGTGTGTCTTATTCTGCGCTATATGCCAACATGCTACAAAACAATATAATAAAATATGATTTTATATAGTGCTCTTCAGGCAAACTTCTCAGGGTGATTCACAACAGGATTAAAAATATCAGCAAATTTATATCAGCAAGAAGTCTGACTAAGAGGAATAGGCACATGAAAACAGATAGGTCGTTAGTCCGGATTTAAAACAATTTAGTTGTAGCTGCACCTCTGATGTGGCTTGGAATTGAATTTCAAAGCCACGGTGCGGAACAGCGAAAAGCTTTCCCCCCTCCTGTTTTCGTGTTTTTAGGTACCGAACAGCTAAAAGCTCTCCCCCCCTCCTGTTTTGGGTACAGAACAGCAAAAAGCACCCCCTCTTCTTTTTTTACATGATGAACAGCCTCTCTGTTCTCCCCTCTTCTCTTTTTAGGTGCAGAACAGATAAAAGCTTTTCCCTTCCAGTTTTTAAGGGGCTGAAAAGGTCAGCACTTGCTGAACACAGAGTATGACTGGGAGCGTAGGGTTCAATCAGATCATGCAGGTGCAAAGGCCCAAGTCCATGAAGGGCTTTATACGCTTTCTGGTTTTATATATGTGCTCGGACTGATTCAGTCCTATTTTACTCTGCACACATTCCTTGGTAAGAGCTGCTTGTGCCTCATAAGATGCATGTTATGTAAGGCCACTTTCAAAGTTGGAAAGTCTGCACACCCCTTTCACCCTCTCCACATTTCATTGCATTACAGACTTATTCTACAATAGATTAAGTTCATTTTTCATCTCAAAATTCTACACAAAATAGCCCATAATGACAAAGTGAAAACAGGTTTTTAGACATTTGTGCTAATTTATTAAAAATCTAAATGTAAAATATCATATGTACACAAGTGTGCACACCCTTTGATATGACACCCAAAAGTGAGCTGAAGTGCATTTTGTTTCCACTGATACTGCTTGAGATGTTTCTACAACTTGATTCTAGTCCACCTGTGGTAAATTAAATTGATTGGACATGATTTGGAAAGGCACACACCTGTCTATATAAGGTCCCACAGTTGACAGTGCATGTCAGAGTAAAAACCAAGCAATGAAGTCCTAGGAACTCTCCATAGACCTCCGAGATATTGTGAATTGAGAATTGTGTCGAGGCATAGATCTGGGGAAGGGTATAAAAACATTGCTAAAGCATTGAAAGCACCCAGGAGAACAATGGGCTCCATCATTGTGAAATGGAAGAAGTTTGGAACCACCACAACTCTTCTTAGAGCTGGCCGTCCGGCCAAACTCAGTAACCGGGCAAGAAGGGCCTTGGTCAGGGAGGTGACCAAGAACCCAATGGCCACTCTAAGAGAGCTTCAGAGTTCCTCTGCAGCGATGGGAGAACCTGGCAGAAGGACAACCATCTCTGCACCACTCCATCAATCAAACCTTTCAGTCAGGGGTGTGCAGACTTTCCGGCTTGACTGTATATCTGTTAACAAATTAAAAAGCAATAATAGTATCCTTCGAATCCAAGTGCATCGATCGCATTGACTAGAGGTTGACATTTAAGGAACTCTGTAGCAAATGTCAGGAACCGGAGTAGGAAAACCAGGCGCGGACCCAAGAATGCAATAATGTTATTTATTGCAAAGACAGGCAAAGTTCATACGGGAGCAATCAGGGCAATACAGGAAAATCCTCTCTCCTGCAGACGCGTGTCGATGCGGATGGCCAGGTCCACGAGTCTGTCCAGGTCTGGAGGTAGGTCGCACACTGTCAGTTCATCCAGAACCCTCTCGGAGAGACCGTGCATGAAGGTGTCGTAGGTGGCCACGGCATTCCATCCTGCTGAGGCAGCCAGGGTCCGGAACTTGGAGTAGTCCGAGACGGATTGTTCTCCCTGGCGAAGATGAAGCAGTTGACGGGCAGACGCCCGTCCGACCGAGGACCGGTCAAAAACCCTTCTCATCTCCTCCGCAAAGGATGAGAAGGTCATGAGAGCAGGATGTCCATTCTCCCAGAGGGAGGTCCCCCACAGTTGAGCTTTTCCCCCAAGGAGCGTGATAACGTAAGCTACCTTTGCTCTTTCCGTGGGAAACGAGGAGGGCTGTAGTTCGAACACCAGGGAGCACTGACTGAGAAAAGCGCGACAGGAGTTGGGGTCGCCCAGGTAATGTTCTGGAGGAGGTAATTGAGGTTCGATCCCCCTCTGATAACCAGAACATGGGAAAACGCACAGCTTATATACATTTAGACATAACGAGAAACAATCAGGAATTAACATGAATGCAGCTAACTGCAATCAGACACATGAGGAACAGGTGAAAACAATAATACAATGACAAGACTGGAAACAGGTAAGTGAAAGTGAAAACACGGACCGGACAACCAGGAAAACATGGAATAAACTAAAACACCTAATTACGGGGAACACGAACACGAGACGTGACAAGCAAAGGCCTGTTCCAGGCCTGTTCCAAGTCAAATGAACACCCTATCTCCATGACAAGCACTTCATTCAGAGTTTGAATTACCACAACAATATCAGGAGTATACGGTATGCCAGAAAACATGTTGTTGCCATGACAGTTGAGCCAGCTCACTTTAACACGAGAGTGTTTGCAGGTTGCAGTTGTTGGTTGTAACACCTGTGAAAGGTCACTAGATCAATTCCACAATGCGATCGTGCCTGGCTGTGTACAGTCCTTTATATGAGTGGCATCTATTGAACATGTGGCCAGTAGACTCCAATTCAGAGGGCTGTGTTATACAAAAGGGTTTGTGTTTGGTGGGGTACCAGAGTGCAAGATTGTATTTCGTGGGCAGAACCTGCAAGCGCGCTTTAACTGTAAAGGTAAGAACGTCCTCGGTAATAACCGCATATTTGAGCATAGAGTGAGACACAGAATGGCCAGCATGATCGAGATGTGCCATTTCCCCCTGCATTCTCAGGATGTTCCATACACACACACATACAACATGAGCCCCTGTTATAAAGATCAGTTTTCCTTCATAGCCAGGTACATTTGTTTCAGCAGTGGTGCCCGTGAATATGCTGAAGATGTTGAAGATTTGCTCTGGACTGGGGGTTGGCTGGGGGTGGGGGGCGGGTTGGGGTCGGGTGGGGGCTAGGGTGGTGGGGTGTTTGTTGCGGCTCTGAGCCACTTCGTTACAACAGCTGGCAAAACAAGGCGATGTCATAAATCACCCTGCCCACACGGGGCCTGTCAGGCTGGGGAGAGAGTTGCCATTTCTGGGGGCTGCACCCCCCAGGAGCAGCCCGTTACACCACCGTTACGCCCCCATTACGCCCTCCTTCCCAGAGGATTCCAGTAATGTTGTTTAAGAGTTGCGCTGTGCTTACGGACTCACATCCATGAGGCTGAACGGTACATTAACCCTCCTACGCCGCCCGCCCTAATAGGGGAAATCAACAAACAAAAAACAATATTAATGACTATCAAAGGAATCATGATTCAAAACGTGGGTGCTGGATTTATACATTAATAATTAGCATTTTTCAAATGCTATATTGTAAACATTTCTAAATTTGGAAATGGAAACTAACATCTGGAGGGTATTGGTCAAACACTGACTCCGTTAGAGGTGCGTGGAGGTAATTTGTCATCCGCGGATAAGATCATGATAGGAGAAGACCCTACATTTCAAGGACAAACAGACTGTGTGACAAGGGGGCCCCACTTTGAGTTAGAACAGCCAAGCATCAAAGGGAGACCCCTCCTCTAAACAGGCTTTTAGCTGCAATCTGTTGGTCTACACAGCAGTAGAAAGTTTTATTGCTTGTATTTTTACACTTAATTCTGTAACCCTGCAAGGGATCTGAACTAACACCTAATTTTTATATTTACATTAAAAATAATTTATTCTTCTCTCAACCGGACTCTGAGTCTTAGACTGCTCTATCAATATTTATACTATATACTGTATATATGTATATATTATAGTGCATATATTATAATACATGGAAAAAAACCTGTCAATTTTTAATTATAGTTTATAATTTACATCTGATATTATATATCTGTTAACAAATAAAAATGCAATAATATTATCCTTGTGATTTTTTCCTTTAAACATAGTATGAAAGATGTGTGAAACACCAGAGAATCCACCCCAGTTCGAACCCGGGTGATAGCAGAAGAGGTGATGTTTCTGCTCTTTCCGTATGGCTGAAAAAGTGGAGTTGTGCTTGCTCTGTGTACCCGCAACCAGTGTGGTGAACACATTATCTCCGTTGTTGTTTTTATGTTATTGGCGTGATTTATTAATTTCACACCCATCATAACTTATCATAGCACTCTGTGCTGATGTGTGACACCCCCCACCCCCCATTGTTGAGCTCCCGGTGCCACATGTGAATTCCACCCCCCTCCGCACCCTCATATAGACCTCCCCTCCACCTACTCCACCCCTGCCTTGCCTGCTCTCTCACCCCCGCTCCAACCCACTCCAGCCCCATATCCTCCCACCTGTTCTCTACCCTGTAAACCTGCCCCCCCACCACCCTCTCTCCCACTTGCCCCCTCCCACACACCCCCACACACTTGCTACACCCCCCTCCAACCTCTTCCTCTTCCTCGCACCCTCCCAACCCCTCCCTGGTGGTCGATAGTGGTAGAGGAACACTACTGCACTTCCCCAGTGTACCGTGTGTGTGTGTGTGTGTGTGTGTGTGTGTGTGTACACAGCCGCAACCTGATCCTCTCTGTAGACACGGCTTAAAACTGATCACAGCAGAATCCTCCACAGCATTAGCCAAATCTCCATAATGGTGTAACAAGCGTAATCCTTGACCTCACGCTTCAGAATGATAGCTTATGAAAAGTCAATTTTCAATTCCCTCCCCCATTAAATTTTCCAGCGTTAAAGGGCAGTGTCTTTTTTTTCACCCAAACCCTTGATCAACTTTTCAGTTTTTTTTACCCTGACATGTTTCCATAAAAAATGATACGATGAGTTGTAAATAGGGAGCACTGAAGCAGTGTGAAATTGATATGAATTGAGAGTCTGACTGTCATGGCCCAATTTGTCACATGCGGACAATTCGAATGGCGGAACCCGGGGAAATGCCGGCGCCGAAGTGGGCGTGCTGCTAGGCACCGCCGGACCTATCAATCAGCTTAATCGATTACCGAAAATTCGTCTGGGAGAATTTGCAGAGAGCTTCCGTTCTCACCGACGCCTTAGTCCTTGCGAAGCCGGGTAATTCCCGACACACCAAAGGACACAGCTTAATTGATAGGGGGATTTGCTGATCATTGATTTAAATTTGGGAAATCACTCCACATGTAAACCCCGGATTAAGCCCTTCCCTTCTCGAACATCTCGGAAAATGAAAGAGAATGGAGGTGTCTGGCCGGCGAGTAATGATGTAGCCTTAGCTCTGTGTGCTGTGTGTGCGAATGTGCGTGCGCGTGTGTGCATGTGCGTGTTCGCTTTTTTTCCTCCCTGCCCCTGTTCTCTCAAAAGAGCAGGCATGACTCAGAGCGAAAAGCTGACTCAGTGCAGGGTAATACATTGTCAAATAAATCAAAAGATGTGCGGGAGCACACTTGATAAAAATCCTCCGACAATTGAATGATAAATTTGCGGGCCTTGGCTGCTGTGTTCTATGGGTTGCCTGGAGGTTACCGCTGTGTACTTTATCCGCTCATGGCCATTCATCACTTCCCCGCGCGCTGGCGGCCGTGCTCACGAGGAGCGCCGGCTCCCTTCGGCGACACGAACGCAGCCCCGCGGCGCAGCCAGGAACGGCAGGGGCCTAGCAGCACAGACTCAGAGCAACATTACCGCTTTACATTTGCTTGTGGGTTGATTTACTTTTTCCATCGTATGCCTTTATTAAACCCATTAAGACAGACACATTTAGACATATTTAGGCATTTTTTTAAAATCCAGTTTCCAATAAGAACTGGAGTCATGGGACTTGACACTTGCTAGGGTATAAGTTTGCAAGCTTGTAAAAACAAATGCTAGTGTAACTTCATCTTCTCCACAAATCGCGGTTTGGAAATGTCATTTTGGTGATTGTTGAAGTTGCTGCATTGAATCGTTAATAATGAATTATTGCATCACAACAATTAATTATTGCTTCACTATAATGAATTATTGCATCGCTATAATTCATGAATGTGTCCCTGTGATTTACTCATTGAGAAGAGGCCTTTGATCCAAGGTCAGTGAGTTATTCTGGGACTCTTAAGGGCTTATGGGAGTGATCCAGGTGCCGTACCATTACAAGGGTGGAGGCTAGATCTTCCCCTCCAGAGGACGGTATGCGATTCAAGATATTATTGGCCTGTTTTTTATTTTTTCAATTTTACAGTGCGCGTGACCGAATCATAACCCTAACCGTAACTGTAACCCAAACCCTAACCCCTAAACCTAACCATAACCCATCAGTTACGATGGTGAATTTTCGCACATTTGACGTCACGCGTACTTCACGTCTCTGTCCTCTGCAGGGGGAGCATCTAGCCTCTACCCATTCCAAGGGGGGGAGGGGAGTGTGATCTCTCCCATTTCACCCTTCTTGCCCCCCACATCCACTGCCTGTTCTTCTGGCCGGCTGACTGAATTTATTGTCCTCCAAAAATATTTGTTGTAGGACAAACAGCGACCATGAATTGTGTCCATGCCACTCCCGCCCTGCTAAATAAACTGTTGTCTTCTCTCCACGAGTAGAACAGCCTCACTATTGTTGCTCAGTGATCTATGCCGGCATTGACAGAGTACATTCTCTCTCCCACAACACTGCAGCTCCGCATCTTGCCAAAGCGGAAGCTGGACGGATGGATGATGGATTCCTTCCGACACACGCAGCTCCGGTCAAACGCGGCCATCGCTGGCGCCCGCCACTTTTGCATAGAGCACAAATCTGTGTGTCTGTGGAAGGGAAAAAAAATCGAAACGCTTGCATTTAATCCTGAGAGTTAAGGACGAATACTGGTCCAATCCAAGCCTACGTTTTGGGATGAAAGCGTACCACGCCATGTAGCAATCAAAGCCCGTTTCAAAGCTCACACTTCCTAACTACCTTGAATCTTCTACGTGATGACACTTAGTTCAGGTGAAGCATTGCAAACGAAGATCCACAGCAAGGACCTTTTTAAAAATATATATAAAAATCTTTCAGAAAGGCTTAGTCTCCTCTTATTTCCCTGGCTCCTCAGATTATTTATATTTAATACAGGATGAAATAAATAAATGCAGACAAATGTCAGGCGGGTTTTCTGTCCAGGGGCCTTTCCGTTCCGTGCCTTTATGGGTCACATGACCTCCTCCCCCCCTAACTCCCATGCGAACAGATGAGCGCAAAGAGAGAGAGATGGGGGGGGCCACTTCCCCTCCACTCTCATTGGGGTTTTGCAAAGGTGAGTATTGCAGGACTCACAGAAACACACACTTTTTTATTATATGGAAATATATATATACAGTATATTATTTCCCCTTGTTGACAAGTAGGGCAAAGAAGAATAGAAGAGTGCTGCTGATCATGTGATTGGCTGTGGGTGTAGCAGATGGGCTCACGTGAGGCTGCTGCAGAGTGACGTGGATAAGAGTACGATTAGTTCCAGGAGTTAGGGACTTGAGTCTTTGGCTCGGCGAGCTTAATCGCTCTCTTGTCGCGTCGGAGATCCCCTCGGTTCGAAACTCGCTGCGGGCAGAACCAACACCATCACATTGGTGCCGTGACTCGGATAATACAACTGATGGCAATCGGTTGGGCTGTGGTTGCTGCCGCATGAGTTTCGAGGGGGAGAGTGTAGCAGATGGGCTCACGTGAGGCCGCTGCAGAGTGACGTGGATAAGAGTACGATTAGTTCCCGGAGTTAGGGACTTGAGTCTTTGGCTCGGTGAGCTTAATCGCTCTCTTGTCGCGTCTGAGATCCCCTCGGTTCGAAACTCGCTGCGGGCAGAACCAACACCGTCACATGGGCATGGTCACAGTCTCAGTTGTGGGAGGGGCTACAAGCCCCAGATTAACAAATTAATTATTGCATCACTATAATTTATTCACATTGCCATTGTAGTATCAGAAAAGGTGAAACCTTTTTGCTGATAACTTAAGAGTAAAATGTCTTATAGGTAAGAATTAAGCCTCTAATGCAGGGGTGCTCAAGTTCGGTCCTGGAGATCTACTGGCCGTGCAGGCTTTTGTTCCAACCCTTTACTAACACACCTGATTCGAACATTCATTGCCTTGACCTGCAGTTGATTAGTGGAATCAGGTGTGTTAGTGAAGTGATGAATGGAATCAGGTGTGTTAGCGCTGGGCTGAAACAAAAGCCTGCATGCCCAGTAGATTTCCAGGACCGAACTTGGGCACCCCTGCGCTATACAATGCTGGACAAAACGTTAGCAAGATGTATGAAAAAATTGGTCAAATGCAATCGTGTTAAAGGATTTATTATTTTAAATTATTGTAACTATGCATATGTATTATTTCGTTTATGTTATATTAATTTACTTTTATTTGCTTTTGCCATTTGGACCAAGCTTAGAATGACTCAGCAAAATCATTTAATTTTGTATGCCTATGGTTTGGTCGATTTGAATAAACTATGCTGCATTTTAAAACTTGAGCTCCCTTACCTATGCTAATAAAAAGCTAAATTTGGAGTTTAACATTTTTTCTGACCCACCTCAGGGTCACTTTGCCAGGGTTGGTCACATCTTAATGTCTTTTTTCTCTCTTCCCACCCACTCAGAAAACTCTGGAAGCAGTCCTTGCCCCTTCTCAGAACGCTTTAACTTGTTGTTCAGAAACCAGGCCTCAAAGCCCCAGTCTGTGAATATGCAATAAAGTTTTCACTGAAGGCCTGCTGTCATTACCCTTCATAAATATGTATTACTTATGGGATTTACGGTAACATGGGGAATTTTTTCAGGAAACTGTATTTACCATGAAAAGGTAACCCTATTCCTGTTTTTTTTTCTCCCCAAGCTTACTGTGTCCCTGTTGGCAGTGACTGAGAATGCTTCTGATTTCCTGCAGAGGTGAATTGTGCGAATTCAAGCTTTCTGCTTTTCCCGGGCGTCGGGGTGTGAGGAAGCAGAGGACAGAACGCAGCATCCATAATCCATATCTTTATCATTCTCTAATTACCCGTAAGGGTTCGGGATGAATGTGTTTTAATTTGCATGGACGGTGGTGGTGGTGGCTGGCTGAATACCAGGTTGGAATCATTATCTTTTAACCCATTAAAACATGCTTGTGGGAGACATGGTATGGACGGTGTGAGTGTGTCTTGTCTTGTCTTGTGAGTGTGTCCATGTGTCAGACATGCTGATTTAAGGTGGTGAAGAGATCTGGGAGTTAAAAGGGCAAGAAGGAAGTGGTTCAGTCTGTGGTAGGATGGAATAGTGTGAGCGGGTTGTATAATATAACTGAATAAATGCCCCCGTGTTAAGTAACTACAAGTGCAATCACTGCAATGGCACAGGACACAGATTGTACATGCTCCGCTGCCTATTAACTCAGGTTCCTATTTTTTTCCGTATGAGAATCATTGAACGATTGGTCGGACATCCCGTCATAATTATGCTACGAAACCAATGCATGATCTCTTGGCGCCTTCAATAACACAATAAGTAGTGCCACTTTGTGGAGTCATTTTCACAAGATGTATGGAATGATTACTATGAAAGGTTGACTTTCTTTGCTTTGGTTTGGTCTCTCTCTCTGCTTTGCACTTGCCTGCTGCTCAGGAAACCTTGGTTACCATTTCTATGGCATGCGTTGCGGTGCACTTGTTTCAGTTTTAGTTTTGGTGACAGCTGGCCCGATACGGCTTTGTTAAGAAAATGTGGGTGGCACCACAATTGTGCTACTGGTTGAATCACCCCCGCGAGGGCTGTTAGAATGCACTTAGAACAAATGCCTTTCCCCTTTGCGCCACCCGGGGGTGCCAGGAATGTAGGTTCTTCTTGATTTTGTGGGTGAACAGGAAAGAGGAGTGGTCAGAAAGGCTAAAACAAAAGCTACAAAATACCCAATCTATTCTGTAAACAGAGCCCCGCCTCTCGAGCTGTGGTAAAAGGTTTTGAAAACACATTATTTTATTTGCACACCGTGAACATGACACTACCCTAAATATCAGAATGAGCATTCCTCAGTTTACTACCCACTTCCTTTTGAATCAAATTCCCAATACTGATGCACACATAACTCTCTGCTTTCTTAGACATTAAATTCTGCTTTTCCACAAATCACACTCCAAACACATATTCATATACATTAAAAAGTACATTAGCAAGATAAAAATGATTCCAGGGGAAATGCATTACTCTAGACTACTCTGAAGTTTCCTTCTGTTTGCACACATCCCAGCTTCCAGCCAAATGCAAAGATTTAACCAACTTATCAAGTAAGTAAGTAAGTAAAACTTTATTTCTATAGCGCCCTTCTCAGCACGGGTGCACAGGGTGCTTTACATCAATAAAAATAGAATGCATCAATACAAAATTCAATCAAACATCATCTAAGAAATAAGATAAAAACATAAAACAGGAACATAGGGTGGCTATGGATGACTAAAAAGCCTGCCTAAACAGGTGAGTCTTTAATTGGCATTTGAAAGTGAGTTCTGAGGGAGCGGCTCTCAGATCAGGGGGGAGGGCGTTCCAGAGCCTCGGGGCCGTCACCTCAAAAGCTCTGTCCCCTTTCGTTTTTAGTCAGTTACCAGGAGCTCCTGGTCGGATGAGCTCAGTGACCGGCTGGATGAGTAGGGGTGGATGAGGTCAGTGATGTAGACGGGAGCTTGGCCATGGAGGGCTCTGAAAGCGAACACCAGGAGGTGATCACAAGCAGAGGTCCCCAGCCCTGGTCCAGGAGAGCCTCGGGGTCTGCAGATTTTCTCTTTTCACCTTAAAATTGACAACCAAATTAGAACAAAGAAGCTGATGGCGAGGTGAGTTTTCTGCATAATCAACCACTTTAATTGATCAATGAAGTGCTGAGTAACAATGAAAACCATACCCTGCGGCTCTCCAAGACCAGAGTTGAGAACCCTAGATGCAAAGCTTTGGCTGAACTTGTACGGTCACAATGTGACACTTTGCTGGTGACTTTTTCCCATGTTTTATATTTATCTCCTGTGGGCCCGTCCCATTGATGCACACCCGCACACACATGCACATGCACGTACACAGACACACACACATGCACGCGCGCACACACACATTAATTATGACTATTATCCTATTCTCTCCCATTAGGAATTCAATTTTATAGATACGTGCACAAATGCATACATGTTCAAATGTATGTTCTCACACACACTCTTACACACACACACACACACACACACACACACACACACAGATATGGTTTAATGAAAAACTTTTGAAGTGGACAGGGATCTGATGTCACTCACTGATTATAACTAAATGGAATTCTATTTATTAATAAACAGACTGAAACAAATAGAAATCTAGAAAAATCCATGCCATTAGTCCCCTGGCAGGAGACGAGAACATCAGCTGCTTTGGAGCATGTGCCTGTATTGATTTTGGATTAGTGGGGGCCGATTCATTTAACAGTAGCAAATGTATGTCTCATTATGGCTCTGGAAATTCCCACCAGCGGGTCTCGCAAACAATGTAATTTTATTTTATTTTAAAACTTTCACAAAATCAATGCATAAGGACTTATAGCGCATAGTGGAAATTCTCTCAACCGAAATCACAACTCCGTTCATTAGAGCAAGGCATCTGGATCACAGCATGGGGTCCGGCGCTCAATCAATGATAAGGAAATTTCTAGGAATTTCGAAGCAATTCGCGTTTAGAAAAAAAGCCACAAGTACAAACCTTGGATAACCCGCTGCGGCACGAAATAAATAAATAAAAAAGGAACAACACGCAGCTGAAAGTCAAAGGAATTTATTTCACCGGGAGTTTTGTTTAATTGCCTGTAATCGCGTATGCAACATTGTGCCCTCTGACGATGCGAACACTGTCCTTGAACATTACTGACTCTTGGAATGACTCTCCCTTGGAGCGCCTAATGAAGCAAACAAGTGTTTAAGGGAAATGAGATCAGAGGGAGTGAGAGAGAGAGAGAGATAGATAGATAGAGAGAGATAGAGAGAGACAACAGACAGAGAGAGAGAGAGCGATAGAGAGAGAGACAGACAGATACAGAGAGAGAGAGAGAGAGAGACAAGAGAGAATGGAGGACCAGATTTGAGAGAGATGAGTGGGAGGAAATGCAATTTAACGAGGAACACTGCGTGCTGCATCTACGACAAGACCGCACAGGCTGTGTGGGCAGAGGCCCTCTTTCAATGCGCGCGTCCCTCTAACTCTAATTAGAACTCTGTATTTAAATGAAGGCAATTCTGTGCAACGATTACGCATGGAACGCATGAACCATGTCCATGTCAGTGTACAGCAATCGTGCTTTGATTCAACCTGTCTTACCTTATCGAGACCTTTTCATAGTCAAGTGTGACTCTTATGCATTGTAATCTCAGTCACACATGCGCGCACACACACACGCACAAATGCTGTATCATACGCGCGCGCACACACACACATGCTTTACCATGCGCGCGCACACACACGCTGTACCATGCTCACACACACACACATGCTTTACAATGCACGCGCACACATGCTGAACTATGCTCACTCACTCTCACACACACACACACACACACTACTGTCATTGTCACATGCTCACAGACACAAACGCACTGGCACGCACACTTACAGTATAAATACACAGCTACCCACTGGTACCAAAAAGCAACTTCCATTCCCGTTCATAAGAACGATTTTAATATTAAGGGACTGTTGGTGAGGTAGAGGTTGGCTTTCTCTGTGGGCCTTTTATTTGCGCTGTGGGTAGCCTCCCAACGATCTACCTCATTTGCTTCTACGTCTCCAGACTTCAGCCCAGACCCTACCCCCCCCCGTCCAATCAGACTCCTTACCTCTTCCATATTGAAGGAATTAGGAATTAGTCTGAGGCAGATGCTTCCAGAAGCCCCAGGAATTGACGGCAGCAGCGACAAAGGGGTGCGGGATCCAGGTCAAATCGTAAATCGGGTGCTTTGCACATCAGAACGCCACACCACCCGCCCCTTCAAGAAGCAAAAATGGGTTTCAACTTTCATTTCCCTTCTTAAAATCGCGTTTCCAGAACCCCAGCCAGAGCTGAGTGAAGTTACCCAGCGTAGAGGAGCAGGAGAAATCTGGGAATTAATTAATCACGATAGGAGTCAATGTGCCTGCCCCCACAGCGTCCTGCCGTGTTAGCTAGTCTCATCAATGTTGCCCCAACTCTTTTCCGCAGGGACGCGCCTGACCGCGCCCCCACCCCCTTCCCCCTGCTGTCTCCTAGGGGAGGCTACACATGTGCGTCTAAAGATAACGCGGCGCCGGAGATAGATCCGCTTCTCTCTCACTCCACACGGGCTGCTTACACACGTGGAAAAAATACACACTCGATTCTGATGAATCATGGCAAACATAAATAACATGACGGATGGGGCTGTTCGAGATAAAAAATTAAAAAAAGAAGCGCGCTCTAGCGGGAGCACCAATGACACACAAGGGTAGCGGTGATTAGGATGTAATGACAGCGAGCGCTTTATGATTCATTTATGCCGGGTACTGTATCTCCTACGACCTTGTCAACAGCCCGCGCTCGGTGCTGATGCCTGCTTCTGGAGGAACGATGAGTTGGGTCAGGAAGAGCAGGATCAAACCGTTTTTTTTGTAGTTTTTTTGTGTGCATTTTTTTGTAGTTTTTTTCTTCTTTTGAAACCCCCACCCCACTCCCCTCACTTCCTGCTCTCTTGTTCTCCTCTTCTGGGTTCTTTATCGGTTTGGAGAGTATGCACTGCAGGGGGGGAGGGAGGGGGTATGGACAGATTCAAAGCCAGATTCAAAGAAGGAAAAAAAAGGGTTGAGAGCCATCCTGTTCCCTCAGGGTGGATGGAGGAGGGAGGTTCATATTTGGAATGAACTGAACTGAAGTCTGGGAATGGGGGGGTTGAGTGGGTAGGAGGGTGGGGTGGGTGTTTGGAGGTATCATCAGGCCTGGATGACTGCCCGCAACATGGATGGTTTGTTTTGGTGAAAGGCTTTACCTAGAAAGTAAAATAAATAGACTTAAAAAAACGTGCACATAGTTGAAATGCGCTGGTTTTGTGTTGTTTACAGCAGAGGTGGATCGAGGATTTGACCTTCGGCCCTATGAAGGTTGAATCCGTGCAGTGTGCTTGCCGCTAGCATTTGGTCCTGAAGGTCATGGCTGCACCCGTTTAAAGGATCCCTCATTTACTCAAGCGTTGCCTTTATTTTGGCAATTACCTGCATGTGGTAATTGCTACCTTGTAATCGATACACTGCTTAACAGGCAGCCAGTGCAGTTAACCTAAGATGTGTGATGTGTTCAGGCCTATGGGTGTGAGTCCAGGATAGGGATGGTGAACGTATGAAAATACACTGAAAACACTGAAAATATAATGCGTGCTGCCAAAAATGGTTACCTGTGTGTGTGTTTGTGTTTGATCTTCAAAACGTTATCAGGGATACTGTCTCCAGCTTCCCGGCGTTGGGATGAGTTCTGCAGACAATGGACTGGATTCAATCAATGTTTGTCCTTTAACTTTGACTTGCAAATAAATTCAAGCATCAGTTTTGCAAGTTGATTTTGGTGACCACTGACCTCACCAAACTGTTTGTCTGAAAAAAGGAAGTCACA
Source organism: Aldrovandia affinis (assembly GCA_029706075.1). Lineage (NCBI taxonomy): Eukaryota > Metazoa > Chordata > Actinopteri > Notacanthiformes > Halosauridae > Aldrovandia > Aldrovandia affinis. The sequence continues at coordinate 4,730,866 of JAINUG010000050.1, read as the reverse complement.
CTTACATTTAATTGGCAATCAAAGTTATAGGCAAATGTTGAATCCAGGCCAATATTCATAGGTTGCCTTATTTTTTATTTTCTGTTTTTTGTTTTTATTCCCCATTTTTCTCCCAGTTTAGTTTTTTTTTTGCAACCAATTATACCCTCTTTTTGGCGGCACGGTGGTGCAGTGGATAGCACTGTCGCCTCACAGCAACAAGGTCCCGGGTTCGAATCCTGGCCGGGGGCCTTTCTGGGTGGAGTTTGCATGTTCTCCCGTGTCTGCGTGGGTTTCCTCCGGTACTCGGTTTCCTCCCACAGTCCAAAGACATGCACGTTAGGCTAATTGGAGAGTCTAAATTGCCCTGTAGGTATGAGTGTGTGAGTGAATGGTGTATGTAGTGCCCTGCGATGGATTGGCGACCTGTCCAGGGTGTATTCCTGCCTCTCGCCCCAATGCATGCTGGGATAGGCTCCAGCCCCCCCGCGACCCTGACCAGGAATAAGCGGCTGAAGATGAGATGAGATACCCTCTTTTTCATGTCAATTATCCCTCCCTCCCTCGTATGGGAACTCGCTGCCATAGTCCTGAGGCCAGTAGTGAGCGCTGCACCGCCTCCTCCGAGCCAGCACCTGCCAAGGACCACTCATATATGCAGCAATCTCATATTGGCTTCCCTCCCCCCACCCTGGGGCGGACAGCCAATTGCCGCCTCCTCTAATGGGACTCCCATCCTGAGCTGAGCTGGCGCGACCTGATGGAATCAAACCCCGGTCGCAGTGGGCAATGTCGGATGTTCTTACCGCTACACCACCCGGGAGGCCAGAGGTTGCCTTATTAAATCCATGGAATTTATGGCCTTTAATAATCAAATGTGCAGTCACGCACAAACCATGCACCCAAGATGTGCACTAATGTGCAATAAACACCCCGATAAAATAAACGTAACAAAAAAAAGCAAAGACCTGTCTAAACGTTGCCATTTCCAGCGCTGCAATCATTTTAAATTGTAATTAAATCTCATTAATATCTCACAATACCGCGTTGCAACAGCCTCATTGACTAACGCTGAAGCCCGGCTTAATTTGTGTGATGGATTGTACCCATTCATAATCCAATCGGGGAGCCGGACACTATGTGAGGTATTACTGGATACTCACTAACATTAATATTTCCTCTCTTCTTTTGTTTCAGGGGTCTTTAAGCCTTAGTGAAGGAGAGCAAAGCTGGCTGATGTCAGAGGGAGATTTACCCCAGGCCAGACATTTTTACCCCCCACAACCCCCCAAAGACCTGGCTCAGAATTAAAATTCAATCCTGTTTAATAAACCTTTACAGCCTTTCACCAAGGGGGACTCATATAAATATTTAAAAGCGTTGGACTGATTTACCTTCACTCCATGTGTAGGACCTCACCCTTCCTGTACGGCAATTCGGATTTATCGAGCTCGGATGCAGTTTGGAAGCCGTTATTTCTGAGAAACGAGACATGGAGGGATGGTTCTGTTCACTGTCTAATCCTTCTCACTCCCCTACTGACACACAAGCTGAGGCAAACTTACCACTAAGGCCAACATTCAATCAACTTTTGTCCTTAAATTTGACTCACTGTTCGATGCAATTACATCGCGTCCCACCCCATCCCGGAAGGGTCCCTCATCCAGGTCATGGATTTCCTCTACCCTGGCCTCGCAGTGGTGTAATGAGATCTCCACTACAGACAGGGCAGCCGAATCACTGTTTTCAAACTGCGTCTTGGCTCAAACTAGCCATTCAGTGAAACTCTGAGGTGAAATCCCCAATGCAACGAAACACTATTCCCTCAATCTCCCCTTTCCCCTACTATGGCCACTTAATGATATGTACTGAGTTACGCAGTGACGTGTATTTTCGGCAGCGTAATTGATGTCTCAGAATCATTGTTACTTGTTGCCCAACCTCTTTTGCATGCACTTTTGCAAGTGGCTCTGGGTAAGGGCATCTCTGAGCAAGAACATAACTAAATGTAATACAATTGTTCTGGTTTTTTTCCTCACAAACACAATTTGGAGAGGTTATTTTGCTGATTGCTGGACTGCGTTTGTGGAGGAAGAAAATAAATTGAGCTTGCATTTCTTTATCAAAGTCAAAGTTAAGGACAAATGTTGATTGAATACTGGCCTAAGAGTTACGCTCCAAATCCAATAGTGATGTGCAGTCTGTCCGCAATGACATTTCCATATCCAGTGCGTGTCCTTCCCTGCATGTCCGAACAGAATGTAGACGTTCACAGGTCAAAGGTCAGTGGGATGTGGATGAAAATGTGGCAGGGTTGGAATGCATGACAAACACCTCTGCTTCTCTTCCTATTAGACCCCAATATGAAAACTTACTAGTGTTAAGCACACAAAACATAACAGGCTAAAACAAAAAGAGCCACAGGACAGGTGATACAAGCTGCATCTGCATCGCATTGAAATCCCTGTGGCCGTTATGTTCTGAAAACACGCTTTGTCTTTACTGTAAGTACTGTAAGATTTCTCTGGCAGGAATGGTATTGCATTTTATTGGTTGAGGAGTTATATCTTTTCCTGTACAGTTATGTCATTTTGGTATCGCATTGGTAATGGTTCTGTGTAAGGCAATAACATTGCTGAGGTTTGCCACAGTTGGAATAATTCTCCAGTTCAATTTCAGCTCTGGAATGCTGGTGGGAAATTTCCCATGACATTACCTCTGGTGGAATATCAGACTACATAGATATCAGATTACAGCATGGATTCTAAAGATGCTATAAGCATATTATTGCTGTAATAATTGTAGGGTGTTTTTCCAAAAATCACTCAGTCCACTTTTGGTCAAAGGACTTGAGTGTTTTGGAAAAACACTCTTCAAGTAGTAAATGTATTATCTATAAAGTCTCAGACAACACAGGTAGAACAAAATGACTGCAGTGGCACAATCAACTAATTAGCATTCATTATCATAAAAAATTAACCAGAAGCAAAAAAAAGGGATTGTCTTGTAATTCATCACATTCTTTCAACATTAGTGATAAGATGTATGTTGTATAATATAATAAAATACGATATAATTAATGTTATATTCTTGAATTGTTTCCATGTGTCCAAGAGACTGCCAAGAAACAGAAAACATTCAGAAGCCCATTATTGTGTTAAACGAACAGTTTGAAATGACAAAGACAGGAAGCACTTATGAGACGGCTGTCGTCATCTATGTATGAAATGTTTAGGGGAGGAAGGGAGGCTGGGAAAGGCAGGATGCAGGTATAAGGAGTGTGGGCATAAGTGGCGGTGGGGGAACATTGTGGATAAACAAAAATGAGCGTGTATGTGCGTGCAGTGTTTGTGTGTATGTTTGGGTGTGTGCGGTTGTGTGTGTGTATGTGTGAGTGTGTTTGTGTGTGTGTGTGTGTGTGTGTGTGTATGCATGTCTGTGAGTGTGTGTGTGCGTGCGTGCATGTGAGTGTGTGTGAGAGTACACACACGCACGTACACACACACACACACACACAGACACACTCTCTCTCTCACACACACACACACACACACACACACACACACACTCACACATACACACACACACATGTCCCATCTGCCCCAGACACTCTTGTATTGGATAGCCATATGAGAAGAGAAGTCACCAATCAGATACGATGGACTACCTGATACATATGGAAGGTGGGAGTGAGAAATGGAGTCAGCTGTTGTTGATGACTAACACTGTTTAACTATATGTAGTCAATGTTTTGATTTGTACATGATGCTAGGACTCATTACACATACAGATTAAAAAATGGCTGTATACATGCGTACATGTACAGTGGGTATAAAAAGTACAAATGCCAAAGGGGGTGAATACATTTTATACCCACTGTATGTATATATACTGTATATATATATATATAACCACACAACAGAGCAAGCTAGCTAGTGATAAACACTAAAACTCATGAGGATGTAAAAGGACGAGAGGGTAACAATAGTGTTGAATGAGGCTTCATGACACCAGAAATGGGTGGACCTACCATATGCCACCAGTAACTCACTGATTTGAACCAATCACTGTGTTTTGCTGTGAAGAGCAGAATGTTTTGATTGGTTCCACTAAGTCAGTGATTGACAGCTAAATCCAATCTAATAACTGCAGTAATGGCAGCTCCGCCCATTTTTGACATCACCACATCTCATTATCCTATCGTTAGGTAATAAGTGTTCCCTCCTCAGAAAGGAAGCAAAGAAGAAAAATTTATTCATAAAAGGGATTAACAAAGTGAACTACCAAAGATTTTGAAAGATAAATTCGGTTAGCAGAACAACAGGGCACAGGTGGAAATTAGTTAAAGGCAAATTCTGCTTGGATATTAGGATTTTTTTATTAGAGTTGTCAATACCTGGCCAGCTTGCCAGGTCATGTAGTAGAAGCAAAGACACTTGGGTCCTGGCTTGATGCGATACTGGATATTCTATAAACCATAGGTATAAGGAGTGGGGGTATTCAAAACAGTCATATCTGCCCCCCCATATCTGTAGATATTAAGCATTCCCTTTCATTATGTACCCCGCAATATTTAATATGTGGTTATGCTCTTGCTTTACACTGTAGGTAAATGACGAGCCTAGATGAGTATTTTCATCCCCTCATACCTGAAATAAACAGTGCAAACATGCTTTTGTATGTGCACATACCACAAGTTCCCGACAGGGAGTGCCAGGGCCAGCAATGGCGGATAGCCCCGGCCTTCCCCTTTCTGATGAAAAATGAGTTCACACCAGTCACATGACTATGTTTGGTAGTTACAGTGCACATTTTAATAAGGGGTGCAGGATCACAGAAAATTGAAGCGGCTCAACTCTGGGAGTTTGGGAGCCGCTGGTGTTATCCTCCTCCGGTCCCCATGGCTGTAGGCACTCCTGGGTGCGTCTGTCGAGGTGAGGGAATGGGCACAGCTTTTTAGTGGCTGGCAGGGCAGACTTTACAGGTTGAACAGGGCTTAGAAAATGGATTGTCTTTAACCTGCCAGCTGAGGCCCTGATGCTTCTGCCGCCCTGGGAATGTGGCACCTGGTATCTCATCTGCCAGCTTCTGACATTCCCGGCCCCCCCTGTTATTACACTTCTCTCACTCCTTCATTTCAGTTTGCCCTCTTCTCTTTTTTTATGTGTGCGGAAATGTGGATTCTAAAAAAAACAAGGACAAAACGTAAAATTCAATTTTGTTAGATCTTAGTTTTATTCAAAGGCTTTCAGTTCGCTGTGGATTAGCATTGTGATGTGAACGAAAGAGATGTATATGGGGTCTGAATGATTTAGGCTGAAATGCCTGTGGGAGGAGCTGATTGAACCGGTTGTGGCCAGTGTACCACGAACATCATGGTGATCATACCGCTCAGTTTCTGAACACTGCGCTGGATATTCATTTCAGGTTCACTGACCACAGTGTCAAGAGTCAGAAATGGGGGGGTCATGGTCCCCTAGAAATCCGAAGGGGTATATATATACACATTTTCTCATTAAAATATAGTAATTACATTTCTATTGAAGAACAGTTCAACCATCGTAACCCGTTTTAATACATTTTATTCCATTGCTTTCAGTGCCGTAATTAGTATATTTCAGGGCTTGAGCCACATTAAATTTCACACAAAAAAATAAAATAAACCCAGTTTGTTTTCTTGCACAGGGACCCCCACCTGAGAAAAGGGTAAAACCAGGGACCCTATTATTGATTATATTTTTCTTATTTTAACTCAGGTTTTTTCTTTTTTTGGTTTAAATTTTGTTGTTCAAACCCCCAAATGATGCTAAACTGAAATATAATGGGAAGTTCCTGGTCTCCCCATTTTCCAAGGTGAAGGTACCTAGAACCCTTTGCCGTAAAGGCTTCCTACAGTAAAGGCTTCTGGGTAATTGCCAGGCTATGCCGGAGGCAGAGGGGGGCACTGCAGGGTTTCGGTGGCCTCGGCTCTAACCTCAGCCGTGCCGCACTGTTTCCAGGCCACGCCGGTTACTCCACACGGGACAGGTGCTCGTTTTTTAGTGGGCGTCCTCCTCTTTCCCCCGGTCCCTCCCGAGCGGGACGGGGGAACACAGCGGGTGAGGAGCAGCAGCTGGCAGAGGATTCCAGTTAATGAGGTCTCCAAGGCCCCGCTGCACCCTTGCACCCCCACGCTCACCTCCTGAACACCACGAGCTGTTCTCTTATTCATACCGGCACCAGGCGGGCGAGCTGGACTCCCACACACTGGGCCGTGTGGTAACACAGGTCGAGCTGCGGTCTGCCTCTGTTACCGAGCAGCAGAGATGAGTTCAGGCAGGAGCAGTTGTCCTGGGAGAGATTACAGCTAAGCCGCCTGCTGCTTAACAACGGCAGGAAGAGAGCAGCAAGCCACTCCCTGCACCTGCGCAAATACACCCTATACAAACAATACGCACACTAAAAACGATATGTACACACTATACATTGTAGCGCCACTTGGGGTGGGGTGACACTCAAGGACCTTTTCAGAGGGCATAGCCAATTGAAGAATTCGGAGGAAGCAGTATTCAAAACAAAACAATAATTTCTTAAAACTAATTTCTGACAAAATACAAAAAGGATGGGGTAATCAGGGAAGCCAAAACACACGTTCCACAATTATCTTCTCATTGTCTTTGTCCATAATCTAAGACCATAATTCAAGCCGGGTCCTCATACAAGCCAAAATCGATACACACACAGGTTTTCCACACAATCCAAGTCAATTCCGCAAAACAATCCTCAAGCTCCCTTTCACTTATGCGTTACCCTTCCAATACTCAGCAATTTGCTTGGGGAAATGGTGTGTCTTTTATTTCCCCCCCCAAAGCTGCCAGAAGCCCCAATTGCTTCACTTGTTTCAGGTGGTAATCAGGTGTGGGACTGCAGGCTGCTGGGAACTGTAGTCCATATAGCTCCAGTGGCTCATAAGAGCAGGCAGCCATTTCCCTGTGCTGACCCTTGGGATGCCACAATATATATATATATATATAGATAGATATATACACAGACACTAAAAACTGTATATATACACCCAAAACCCTATATACACACAATACACTCTACACACACACACACACACACACTCTACACACTATACTGTATATACACACACATTATACACACTAAACACTCTGTATACACACATACACACACACACACACACCGCAGCTCTAGATTGGCTCGCAGAATGCCCCCAGATTTTTATTAGCCAAACTGGTGCTTGCAGAGGAATCGCCCCTCCTCTTCATGTGCCAGTCTCAGCAACAGGCCTTCAACTGTTCAAGCTCCTCATGATTAAACAGCAGACATGCCTGTACATTGACCCTGCCCATTTTAGCGCTTCATCTTGTTAGCAGTGTCACATCAAGGGAAAAAGCTATACATGCTTCCACAGTACAGGGTTTCTATGAGTATGTGTATGTTTATATGTGTGTGTGTACTTGTGTCTGTGTCTTTAACTATCTGTGTATACCTGTTTGCAATGTATGTGTGTTTAAGTATCGATGTGTATTTTTTTATTGTGCAAACGTAGGCGTACTTGAACGTGTCTCTGGGTGGGGTGTGTGGGTGCATGTGTGTATATTTGCTTGTCTATATTTGTGTGTGCACATGTGTACATTTACATGTGTGCATGTGTGTGTATGTGTATTTGCGTGTGTGTGTGTGTGTGTGTGTATATTTGTGTGTGTCCATATATTTGCGGGTTTATGTATATTTGCATGTGTGTGAGTGTGTGTATAGTTGTGTATGTGTGTGGGTGCATGCGTGTGCATATACAGTATTTGCATGTGTGTGTATGTTTGCGTGTGTGCATGTGCATGTCACGGTTGTTCCCCTGAACCACCACCAGATGGCAGTGTTGTGCTTTCCTTGAGGGTTCACACCTGAACTTAATCATTTATCATCCCCCTATAAATACCCGCACCTGGCTTCGTTCAAAACGCGAAATCGTAAGCCATTTTTACGATTTAGCCGGTACGGTTGAACGTGTCTTTTAAAGACGTGTTTTTTTTAGATACTTATTTAGATAAAGAATTTATCTCCTTCCAAGTATCCCTTTATCAAATGTAGGACTTATTTTATGAAACCTTATTTAGAAACCTATCTACCTGTAGGCATTCAGTTTGGTTTCTTTCTAGCAGTCAAACAAGACTGTGTTTTGGGTTTTCATTTTCGTTATTTATTTGGCTCTTCTAGCCGTTTATTATTTTGTTCGACAACTCGGTTGTCTTTGGTTTATTTTGTTCGTTTGTGTCTTTGTGGCACTTGGTCATCCGTTGGGTGATTATTTCTGTTTCCCCTGTTTGTTATTGTTTCTCTATTTCTCTGATCTTCAGAGTTAGTGGTTAGACTGTAGGGCAGTACAGCCTAACTTATAGATTCCCGGGTTCTGCGAGTGGCACCAATCACTAACCACCATCACAGTACGATTTCGCCATGAACACGGCGTCAGATGGATCCCCGCGGTATCGATCCACTAGCAGGTTTGCAAAATAGCGAAATGGAGAGACAGAGAACGGCCATAGAAATTTTATTAGAACAACAACGAGTCATGCAAGACAACCAGGCTAGTATGGTCTCGTCTGTTCAAATACTGGAGGGCTTGATCCAGACAATGGTCGACGGTCGTCCCCAAACTGCGGTGGGATTCGCCGGTCCTAATCCGGTCGTCACTCCTCTGGGGCACACCTGTGGGAGAGGGATTACGAGAGGCAAAGATTCAGCTTCCTCCTCGCTTTTAGCGGCGAGTCCGGTAAATGTCGGGGTTTTTTAGCTCAGTGCCAAATCGTATTCCAGACTCAGCCATCTAGATATAGCTCAGAGGAGTCGCGAGTGGCACTCGTGCTATCATTATTATCGGGGGCAGCCCTCGAGTGGGCAGTACCTCTTATTCGCTCTCAAGCACCGGTATTGACAGACTCGCTGGGTTTAATGAAGACAATGGAGTTGGTTTTTGACCACGAGCTTCACGACAGCGAATCTGCGACTAAATTGACGCGCATGCGCCAGGGTAACCAAAGCGTGGCGGAATTCTCGATTTCCTTCCGTACTCTCGCGGAGTTACAGGGTGGCCTGAGAATCCTCTCTTAACGTTGTTTACTAACGCGCTATCTGATCCGGTGAGAGACGCGCTAGCTACCATTGGCATTCCCGATTCACTAGATGAACTTATTACCACCGCTATACGGATCGATAACCGTATTAGGGAACGCCAGCGAGAGAGAGGGGACAGAGAGCACCTGGTACCTACGAAAGGATTCTTACCTCTGTTTCCTAAGCGCTTGGGCAAAGCAGACGAACCCATGGAAGTAGACAGTGCTAGTTTTCGGTCCCGCCAGAGGGGATGCGGACTTTTGTCGGTACTGTCGACTGACGGGTCACGTTATTAAAAATTGTTCCAAACTTAAGGGAAAACGAATAGTCTCATTATCGGGCCGGAGGCCGGTAGTGAGACATCAGTCCTCTTTCTTCCGAACCTTCATTCCTGTTGAACTATCCTGGGGGAGACAAAACATTAAAATAAACGCATTTCTTGATTCAGGAGCTGTTGATTGTTTTGTGGACTCCGGATGGGCTAAAGGAATTCACTTACCTGTTCGGGTTCTTTCACAATCTTGTGGTGTTACCGCTCTTGATGGCCGTCCGCTGGGTTCCGGTCGCATTAAGGAATCCACGGAGACTGTAAACATGCGGATCGCTTACGGCGAGCACACAGAACAAATTAAGTTTTTTTTGGTCGAATCGCCTACGTACCCATTAGTTCTTGGACACTCCTGGTTAATAAAACATCAACCACAGGTGAACTGGGGTAGTCATAAAAACCCTATTGTTCAATGGGGGGATCAATGTTCTCTTGGGTGTTTACCTTTTATTCCGTCGTCTTCCGGTTTCGGTGGGTCTAAAAGTCACGAGACCGATTCGAGACCGACGAATCTATTTACTGTTCGCCTAATCATGCTCCCCTCATCCGTACACTCCAATGAGACGGAGAACGAACTCGAATGGGATCCTCAGTGTGCTTGGGAAGTCCCACTGGAGGAGTCCACGGCCGAGGAGATTAGTGACCTGGAATCCTTACCTTTTGATTCTTTAGAGGCAGACATGCCGCCTCTACGGACGATGAGCCCAATTTGTCACGAGTTCCGAAAAGATCGGTTAGCTACTCCAGTTCCGATTCCCATAAAAAATTCCGAACTGCCCCCATTGAGCACGAGTTTCCAAGGGATAAGGAGGGAATGGAACTCATGAGTGCGGAATGTTACTCGCTACCTTCCGGCATTCCTAAGGCTTATTCTGATCTGAGCGAAGTGTTTAGTAAGCAAAGGGCTACTAAACTACCTTCGCATAGACCTTATGATTGCGCTATTGAGCTGCATCCGGGCACGGTTCCTCCGCTGAGCCTTATATTCATTATCTATACCTGAGAGTGCGGCTATGAAAGAATACATTACTGAATCTCTAGCTAACGGTTTTATCAGGTCATCTACGTCTCCTGCTGGGGCGGGGTTCTTTTTGTCGGTAAAAAGGACGGGGATTACGACCTTGTATCGACTACAGAGGGTTAAATAATATAACCGTAAAGAATCGATACCCCTTCCCCTTATGAACTCCGCGTTTGAACGCTCTCCAAGGGGCGTCCATTTTTACTAAATTAGATCTTCGCAACGCATATAATTTGGTTCGGATTCGTCAGGGGGACGAGTGGAAAACTGCTTTTAATACCCACAGTGGCCACTATGAGTATCTGGTCATGCCATTTGGTCTCACGTGCGCTCCCGCAGTCTTCCAGGCGCTTGTGAATGACGTTCTCAGGGAGATGTTGAGAAATCTGTTTTCGTCTATCTGGACGATATACTGATTTTCTCCACTTCTCTCTCTGAGCACGTTAAACACGTCAGACAGGTACTGAAATGCCTGCTCAACGCCAGACTGTTTGTTAAAGCAGAAAAATGCGTTTTTCACGTTCCATCAGTTTCCTTCCTAGGATTCATTGTTTCCGAGGGAAGGATCCAAATGGATCCCAATAAAGTGACTGCGGTCAGGGATTGGCCTGCTCCGGTCTCTGTTAAACAGGTGCAGCGGTTTTTGGGGTTTGCTAACTTTTATAGACGGTTTATCCGCAATTTTAGTTCCGTGGTTGCCCCCATCACAGTGCTTACCCGAAAGACGGTTCCCTCTCGGTTCCAATGGACTCCTAAGGCGGAGGCGGCGTTCGCCGAATTAAAGAAGAGATTCTGTTCAGAACCCATTTTAATCTCTCCTAATCCTTCACTGCCCTTCATTGTGGAGGTTGATGCCTCTGAGCTCGGTGCAGGGGCTATATTATCCCAGCGGTCGGCCTTAGACCAGAAAGTTCATCCCTGTGCGTATTTCTCTCGGAGCCTTTCCCCTGCCGAGAGAAATTACGATGTTGGGGACCGGGAGTTATTAGCAGTGAAATTAGCACTGGAGGAATGGCGTCACTGGCTAGAGGGGGCGGAGCATCCCTTTACGGTCTGGACAGACCATAAAAACCTGGAATACATCCAGGGGGCTCAGCGTCGTAATTCACGGCAAGCTCGATGGGCATTGTTTTTTACTAGGTTTAATTTTATTTTGACCTACCGACCGGGTTCAAAAAACATTAAACCAGACGCTCTTTCCCGCTTGTACGATGGGTCAGAGCAGGACCGTCCGCCCACACCCATTATCCCAGGAGCACAAATTCTATCCCCGGTCTCATGGGAGATAGAGAAAGTGGTGCACGAGGCTCAGCGCCTTGAGCCGGGTCCTGGCGGGGGTCCTCGGGGTGTCTCTTTGTTCCGTCAGAGCACGCGCCCAAGTTCTTCAGTGGGGGCACTCCTCTCGGCTCACGGGTCACCCGGGCATACATCGTACGCACGATTTCCTGGGCAGACGGTTCTGGTGGCCCGGGATGGAGAAGGATGTGCGGGAGTTTGTGGCAGCCTGTACTGTTTGTGCTCGCAACAAGGGCTCACAGCTGGCACCGTCAGGGTTACTTCGGCCTTTACCCGCTCCGCATCGTCCTTGGAGCCATATTGCCTTGGACTTTGTCACCGGCCTACCCAGTTCGAATGGTCTTACGGTCATTCTGGTAGTGGTGGACAGGTTTTCGAAGGCGGCCCACTTCATTCCACTTCCTAAACTGCCATCCGCACTCGAGACAGCTCGCCTGATGGTGGACCATGTCTTTCGCCTTCATGGGTTGCCGCAAGACGTGGTGTCTGATCGGGGCCTCAGTTTTCGGCCAGATTCTGGCGGGCCTTTGTTCCCTTTTAGGGCGTCGGTCAGTCTGTCTTCGGGTTTTCACCTCAGACCAATGGACAGACTGAACGCACGAATCAGACTATGGAGAACACTCTCCGGTGTCTGGCCTCCTCCAATCCCACATCGTGGAGTCGGCATCTTGCCTGGGCGGAGTACGCCCATAACACCCTGCGTAATGCCTCTTCTGGCCTCTCTCCGTTCGAGGCTCAATTTGGGTTTCAACCTCCTCTGTTTCCTGAGCTGGAGGGTGACGCAGGGGTGCCCTCCGCAGCGGCCTTTGTGCGACGTTGTCGGCCACCTGGCGGAGGGTTCGGGCGGCACTGTTGCGTGCCGTGGATCGCCAGAGGGAGTTTGCTAAACCGTCGCCGACGGGCTGCTCCATCATATCGGGTGGGGCAACGGGTGTGGCTTTCTACTCGGGATCTGCCGTTACGGGTAGAGTCCCGGAAACTCGCGCGCGCTTTATTGGACCTTTCAAAATCATCCATAAAATTAACCCGGTCACCGCTCGCTTACAGCTCCCACAATCCATGCGGATACATCCCACGCTTCACGTATCCCGCATAAAACCACTACTTATTAGCGCCTTAGCGCCTCCCGAAATACCGCCGCCGCCGCCTCGTATCATTGGAGGGGGTCCTGCTTACACGGTACGGAGTATTGTGGCCTCGCGGCGAGTAGGCAGGGGAACTCAGTTCCTTGTGGACTGGGAGGGTTACGGTCCTGAGGAGCGCAGTTGGGTTCCGTCCCGGCACATCTTGGATCCATCTTTGATCCAAGATTTTCACCGGCGTGGTTCTGAAGGGTCGTCAGGAGTCGTCCCTTAAGGGGGGGGTCCTGTCACGGTTGTTCCCCTGAACCACCACCAGATGGCAGTGTTGTGCTTTCCTTGAGGGTTCACACCTGAACTTAATCATTTATCATCCCCCTATAAATACCCGCACCTGGCTTCGTTCAAACGCGAAATCGTAAGCCATTTTTACGATTTAGCCGGTACGGTTGAACGTGTCTTTTTAAAGACGTGTTTTCTTTAGATACTTATTTAGATAAAGAATTTATCTCCTTCCAAGTATCCCTTTATCAAATGTAGGACTTATTTTATGAAACCTTATTTAGAAACCTATCTACCTGTAGGCATTCAGTTTGGTTTCTTTCTAGCAGTCAAACAAGACTGTGTTTTGGGTTTTCATTTTCGTTATTTATTTGGCTCTTCTAGCCGTTTATTATTTTGTTCGGACAACTCGGTTGTCTTTGGTTTATTTTGTTCGTTTGTGTCTTTGTGGCACTTGGTCATCCGTTGGGTGATTATTTCTGTTTCCCCCTGTTTGTTATTGTTTCTCTATTTCTCTGATCTTCAGAGTTAGTGGTTAGACTGTAGGGCAGTACAGCCTAACTTATAGATTCCCGGGTTCTGCGAGTGGCACCAATCACTAACCACCATCACAGCATATTTGTGTGTGTGTGAGTGCGTATGTGTGCATATTTGCGCGTGTGTGCATATTTGTGTGTGTGTCTGCGTGTGTATATTTGCGTGTGTGTGTGTGCGTATATTTACGTCTGTGTGTATATATGCATGTGTGAGTGCGCGTGTGCGTGTGTTTGGAGAAGGTTGGCAGTTTCTCTTGTCGACATTTTTAGGACACAATGAAACACAGGCTCACATTGTTCCCCTGTCAGAGTCAAGTGTTGTTTTCAGTGATGAAACGGGTCCTGGCGGGACAGGCATGTCTTGAGCGCACGCTTTCAACACTAACACCTGTCACGGGGACGCAAAACGCATCAGAGTGACGATGATGCATACGGGCTGCGAGTGCTTCAGAAGGCACGCTTCGTTCGGCTCAAGAGGAGCAGTCTGAATAATGACCGCGTACCGTACTGCACGTGAATGATGCTCACCCACAAACCCCTTTTCACATATGATCAATGCGCTGTTCGCATTTTCATTCGCACATCTGACCGGTGTTAGTTTTTGCGTTTGGTCTTTGGCACCTTCAGTCTTCAGTGCTCCTGTTTTGTTTCCTTATGTAAGGCTTTGCTCTTATTGTTTCAGTGGATGATTTTAAAAGTATGTATTGCGTTTTGTGTTTTTCTGGCACACTGCAGAGGAATAATGTGCATGACCTTTCGGAACATACAGGTCTGCCCTGGGCAATGAGAGCAGCTTGTGAAGCATCCTCTTCATCACCTCTATGAACAATCGATACATCATCTTCATCATCATCATCGTTGTCGTCATCTTCACATTTTATATAACACCATACCATCCCAAATGCCTCCATGTATCCATGTGTTATTATATCTGTGGAAAATTGGCCATTTTATTTATTTATTTATTTTATTGAGAGCAGATTCGTTGCAAACGCATGTTCCAGACTGCTCCCTGGATAAAACACAAAAAATGAAATGAATAAATAAAGAAAGAAAATGAAGTATGAAAAAAAACAAATAAAAAAATCTGCTGCAGAAAACAACAAACATCTGAGAAACCAGAGAGCGCCCTGGGGCAGGAGGAGGGGGGGGCTCCACAGAGCGGAGAGAGGGAGCGGGGGATGGGGGAGTGAGGGAGCGAGAGAGCTAGATAGACATGGAAAGAGGGAGCGAGGAAAGGGGGGGAGAGAGGAAGAAAGAGAGAGAGGAAGTGATGGAAGCAGGGAGCAAAGGAGAGAGAGAAAGAGATGGAAAGAGTGAGAAAGGGAGCGATGGAGAGAGGGAGCGAGGGAGAGATGGAAAGAGATGGAAGGAGGGAGGGAGAGAGAAAGGGAGTGAGGGAGAAAGTGAGAAGAGAAAGGGGCGGACAGAGAGGAAGCAAGAGAGAGAGTGAGGGAGAGATGGAGAGAGTGAACGGGGATCTACGGATTGAGAGAGAGTGACAGAAAGACAGAGAGAGGGAGCAAGGGGGGAGCAAGGGAGAGAGGGATCTAGGCATTGACAAAGACAGAGCGAGGGAGTGAGGGAGCAAGGGAGGAGAGGGAGAGAGGGAGCGAGGGAAGGGGGGAGTGAGGGAGAGAGGGAGGGGGAGGAGAGGGAGCAAGGGACATTTTTCCAATTTCACTACTCTGCTGATACAGTATGTGAAACCACAGGTCCAGGGGAACATGCGCCAGCTTTTAGGTTTTATTTCATTGAATTATTTTATTCTGCAGTCGCCGTAAGAAATTTCCAACATTTACTCTTAGAGAAGTGTTCTAGTGTTCTAGCCTGGTCATTCTATAACCTTTTACAATGATCAGCTCGTCTGTGCCCTTTAGGTTCCTCCAATTGGACTAGTTAATGAATTTATTGATTGCTTGTCATTATTATGATTATGATTATGATTGTAATCATTATTATTATTAATAATAATAATAATAATAATTAAAAAATTGCATTCATATGGTGCCTTTCAAGGAACTCAAAGTGCTTTACAGTGGGGGGGTTGGGCACTCACCACCAACGTGTAGCACTCACCTAATTATTTATTCTTGATCCAGCTGTGTTTGGTGATCATGTAGACAGGTGATTTGATTAGCTTGCGCATAGCACCGACCACAGCAATAAAATGAAAAGTTTTCTGATAACCTTTATCATTCACTTTCACTGCGCACCTTTCTTTTGACACTGTGTAATAAATGTGGATGTTCCCGTGTTCACATAATTCTACGCGAGCTAATTCTAATGTTTGACATGTTCAGTGCCCACTCCGCTTTCCTGGCTAACGAATGTACAGACTGTTTTTTAATAAGCGCCCAGTTCAGACTACGTTTCGCCAGCCGTCCTGTTGTCCCTGGAACAGTCGCAGCTAACGAGACACCCGTCCGCTAACGACCGTAAGAAAAGTAGTCAAGCGCCCCATTTTGTTAAGCCTGAATCAGCTGCAGAAAATTCTGACAGTACAAGACTCCCAATGTCCTTATCCATTGAAGCAGCAATTCAAAGAAAAGAGATGGATGCATTCGGATGTAATTACAGTATATGCATTAAATGGTTTAGATTCCCAATTCCCTGATTAGCTGTTCAGATGAAATTAAATTATCTCTAATTGACTGGGCTTCTCCAGATTAAAACAGACAAATCACCTGAAAATCCTAAGTGACTACTCTGTTGCTACAAAATAAATGAGCGGCCTCGACGCACTTTTCAGTCTTTATTTTCCGTAGGTGTCGCCATCCAAATCCCCCCCTCGCCCCCCGCAGACAGCCGCCCGCATTTGTCAAGCAAAAAACGAGCATTTGGATTTACGCGCTGTAATGCAACATAATCAAGTTATAATTTATCAATTAAAATAATTACAGAGCAGATCCAATTTAATTAAAACGTCGAAAGGCGCCGCGGAGTCAGTCATGCGGTAATTGTGCCTTGATGTCTCTTGGTTTTTTCGCGATTCAATTATTTATCCGATTCCGCGTGATGGAAGACGGGGTATTTTTTTTAAGAAGAGTGTGATCCGTGTGTGGTTTTTTTTCATTGCAGGGGCAGCCTTAACCCAACATTAAAAAACCTGGAGCGCCAGTGGAGTGAAATGTAATGTCTCGTGACATGGTAACTCGGGGGGTGGCCGCGCGTCAGTGGACACTAATGAACTAACGCTGTCAGCGCTTTGAGCCAGACCCAATCGCCAGGATGTGGTTATCACCCATGCTGTAGCGTGTCAGCGAGCAGAGGGAGAGAGGGGAAGAAGAGAGCGAGAGAGAGAAGGAGACAGGGAGAGAGAGGGACGGAGGGAGGGGGAGATAGAAGGAGAGAAAGAGAGGGAAAGAGAAGGAGGGAGAAGAAGAGAATGAGGAAGGGAGGGAGAGGGGGGAGGGAGATAAAGAGGAAGGGGGAGAGTTATAGGGAGTGTAAGAGAGAGAGGGAGGAAAGGAGTGAGAGCAAGATGAAGAGGGAGGGAGAGGACGAAAGAGAAAGGGACTGAATTTGTGAGCGAGTACATCAGCGAGTCAGTCAGTGAGTGAGTAAGTGTGCGAGTGAGTGAGGGTGTGGGCGAGTGGGATGTGAGTGGCTGAAGTGACTGAAGTAAATGTTTTCACCACACAGCAGACCGTTCCAGAGAGAACACAGCTTGAGTTACAAGGGCCACTGTGTGTGGTGCCCTTCACTCCTCTCCAGGGCGCCACTTGGCCCTGCCCTGTACTTGAAATGATCCAACAAGGATGGCTGTACCATAAAACGCTGCTTTTTCACCACGCGTTCGAGGGACTACTCTTCATCAATGGAGTCCCTCGTCCAGAAAAAAACAACAAAACAGAAGTCTGAGCAAAAAGAGGAAGGCATTAGGCCCTTTCTCACATCCCTCCCTGCCCACCCTCTTCCTCTGACCGAGGGCTGATTTCCCACTAAGTTACAGGCTGGGCATGTCCCTCTGAATGACAAATGCTCGTTGAAGGGGCTAACTCCATCAAGGAGACTGAACGGCAGACTTTGGAGGAGTGATAAATTAAAGGCGGCTGGAGAAAAGGGAGAGGAATGAACAAAGAGAATAAGGCAGGAGAGCAAGGAGGCGAGGGGGGAGAGAGCGTGAGAGGGAGGGAGGAAGGGATAGAAAGGGAGAAATGGAGAGAGAGTGAGAGAGGGAAGAAGAGAGACTGAGAGGGAGGGAGAGGAAGAGAGAATGAGAATGGGCAGAGGAGAGCGGCACTACGGGAGTCACAGGGTTATTCACAGAAAAGCCAGATGCCAATGTGAGGCCTCCTTGTAAAGACTGTGGCCACAGAGAACGCACTACAGTACACAACAACGCCCTTACCGCCATCGCCACAGAGAACGCACTACAGTACACAACAACGCCCTTACCGCCATCGCCACAGAGAGCGCACTAGAGTACACAACAACGCCCTTACCGTCCTTGGCCACAGAGAACACACTACAGTACACAACAACGCCCTTACCGTCCTTGGCCACTGAGAGCTCACTAGAGTACACACAAAGCCCTTGCCACCATCACTCATCGCGTACTGCTCTCAAATCCACACGCTTCAATATTAGTTTACTCAAACCTTTCTTTTTCTAACATTGTATTATTATTTTTATAAAAAAAAAATTATTTACCAGAATAGTCTACGTTTCTCTGGCTTCCCCGGTCTGGAAGAAATCCAAACGGGCTTATCAGCTGGAGCCCACCAGCTGCTTCTTAACTTGTGACGGTCCCCTCAGTGCTCTCTTTAAACTCAATCTGTCGCTCTGTATTTCGCTGCTAATTAGTGATGAGCGTGAGTATCTCACCCGTCTAAAGTTGATTTAAAAATATTAATGTAATGTATTTTGCGTCGCCACTCACGCAAGTCTGATCTTCTCCTGATTTTCGTGGCGACGGGGGGTATAAGGGGATAAAGGGGTTGGCGGGTTTCCCCATCTCCGAAAGGTGTAATGATTATGCTGGCGGGAATCATAGAAATATGCAAGATGACGCATCAAAATCCGAAACTGACCACGGAGGATTTTAAAACCATTATGTTTTTAAAGAAATAGATTTTTAAGCAGTTACTTTCTTCCTTTTCCATCTGGTATCTTACCGCCGCGGCGCGAACACAAAAGAGGAGGGGAAAGTGGCTAGCATTAGCCGACACTTATCAACCTGATCTGTCGTCTCAGATCGATGTTCCTCGCTTCCTCCCTTTTTCATTAAAAAACCACTCCGTCAACATATCTAAATAAATACAATAAAGACAACAGCAAAAGGAGGTAAGGTGGGGATTCGGGGGCGGGGAGTAGGCGTACCTTGGCAACAAGGCGAGAAACCCCAAAGACTCTGAGCTGAGCTTCTCGGAAACTTTGCATTTGCACCTGGCAGAAGTAAAGTTGTATGGGCGGCGGCGGACACACACCCCAGTCACACAATGCGGGGCAGAGCCCCACCGTATGAATTCAATTTTCATTACCCTGTAATAAATGCAGCGCAAATCCTGGGAGGCTCAGGCTGGTAAAAAATAAATCTGAAAACATGAATAAACGATGTCCCAGGGGGGGCAGACTGTTCTTTTGAGGGGAAGATTGACTCCTCCACGATGGGACATTGCAGCCACCAGGAAAGGTAACAGAAATAGAATCTGCTGTTGAAGAGGACCAGACAGAGTACCCTACGTTTCTGTGCCCCCCTCCCCTACCCTCATTCCCGCCCTCCGCCCCTCACCCTCTCTCACTCACATACATACAAACCAAAATCTCTCACACAAAAACACATAGCCTACACACAAGCATAAAAACACGCACACACACATCACGTTCTCTCACATACACTCTCACACATGCGCACACACAGACACTGAAGACCGCCTTCCAGTCTGAAAACTATACATAAATAATAATAATAATAATAATACACACATATATACAGTATATATACAGTATATATACACGTTATGCGGTGAGACTGCAAGCTATCAAATTCCCCCATAGGTCAGCACTTTTATAATTTGAAATACCGAAGGGGAATAATTAATTTTTAGACATAGAAACGCTTTTTCTCTCTCTCTCTCTCTCTCTCTCTCTCTCTCTCTCTCTCTCTCTCTCTCTCTCTCTCTCTCTCTCTCTCTCTCTCTCTCTCTCTCTCTCTCTCTCTCTCTCTCTCTCTCTCTCTCTCTCTCTCTCTCTCTCTCTCTCTCTCTCTCTCTCTCTCTCTCTCTCTCTCTCTCTCTCTCTCTCTCTCTCTCTCTCTCTCTCTCTCTCTCTCTCTCCTTGCCCACCCACCCCGATTCAGTCTCTTGTTTCCGAAGAGAGTGGCACGCGCTTGCACTGAGAGCGTGTGATTGCACGTCTCGCGGGGTGGGAGTATTTATGGGCAATTACTGGTCTACTTGACGGAGGCGGAAACGCGATGTAAATGTGGTAAATCTTCTCTGCACTTATTATAGCCGTGCTGTCATTTTCTTTCCCCATCTCTTGATCAATGAACGGTCGATGTTTATATCATTGGGCTTTCAGCGGCGTGATCAAGATTAATGAACCTCAACAAAAAAAAAAAAAAAAAAAAAAAAAAAAACGGGAAACGGGGGAGTTGGCAATTGTTAAAACAGCGCGAGCATTTTCATGGAATTAAATATTCAGCCGATAAGACGGCTTTCATCACAACGATTCCCCACTGTTTCTGCAATGTCAGAAACAACAAACAATGTTTACCTTGATTTCAAAGGAAGCAGAGTTTCTTTGTCTGGATTTTTGACATATTCTTTTTATTATTATTTTTGCAACGCAAAAAAAAGAAAAGTTCATTAAATCATTGCTACCTCTCCTCTGCTATAATGTTCATATCTGAGTGTGTATTGACCTTCCACTCTCTGCCCCCACCTCCACCTCACCACCTCTCCAAGAGGCCATGGTAAGAACCCAGAGAGTAAATATTTTACTACAAGCAGCGAAAATCTGTTGGCGTATCCTCATGAAAAACTATTAAATAGATCATTGGGCTTTTGCACTCTGTCCTGTGACAGATGGCTGGAAGTCTGGGGTCTGCGTGGGTAATTTTGTGCATGACTGCCATGTAATTTTTTTATTTATTTAAAAGAAAAATGTTTTGGTGTGATTTCACACTGGCATCAGGTCTGTCCTTTGACCTTCAGCCCCTACTGACTTGCTACTCTGCCTGACACATTTTTCAATTCGGGAGAGGCACAAGACTTGGTGGTGAGTTGTATCCGTTGCTGGCAAAGATCGTTCTGTAATAAATGGAACAGGCTTATGGGGGGGTGTCTAACCCACTGCTGATAATTAATATAACATGCCAATCTCAGCCCTGAGGTTTGAAGACCAACTGCTGTTTTTTGAGTGGCTGGGATTGTCTTCCAGAATAAGCATGTGTGAAGAGAGCTTTTACAGAAATTACATGCAACCCCCCACACGCACATCTGATATGATTTTAATTTTTTATTGAGTGGAATCAAACTTTGAATCTATTTGTCAGCAGATGCATACAAATCCCTCAAACAAAAAAACTGAATTAATATGAATACATATTTGTAAGGATGCAATTATTATTACATTTAGGCACATAGCAGACACCTATCCAGAGCCACTTAGTTCCTTAACCATTATACTACAGTGCCGCCTATTATGAATTACTCAGTATATTGCTCTGCTTTGATTCCACGTCCACAATCTGTAATTGTAGTAATGTGTACATGTGGGCGAGACATACGGTTAAGGCAAAGAATGCTAGAGGGATAAATCTAAAGCTAAAAATAAATTCATCTTCCACAATGCAGTCTTATTATGCTCGTAAACACAACCCTGACAGTTTGTAGAACCTCTGTGCTTCCACCTTTGATCTGCGTATTGTTATTTAACACTAAAAGTCTCAGCATTATAAAGTGTCAGGTGCTGAGACAGAGAACACAGACTTACAGCATAATATGGCACTAGACGTTTCCTTTCCATTTCCTTAGCGGTTTTGTCTGCATCTCTGCTATTGAACACTGCTATTGAACGCTCCTGACGTTTAGCATAAATTCTGAGTCGTTACTCTATGGATCACTCACGTGAGACCATACATGATAACAGATAAAAAAGAAAGGAAAACAGATCTAAATTAATATGTAAAGGGAATGTATCAGTTTCTGGATTTATTGCCAACTCCCACCCTTAATTGTATACATTTTAGTTGCATTTATTGATAAGCTTATGAACGCCAGCTTATTGTGTCCCTATACATTTTATGAAACGTTTCACTGTGGGCTAATCAATGATTATAAATAATCAATTAATCAAGAACCGATGTTGGTGTATACAGCTAATTTGCTAATTGAGCCATAGTAATTGGTGGAAACAAAAACATATAGTGGTTAGCGAACCAGCTAAAAACAACAACTGTGAAACTGGAAGTACTGTGGGTCACTGAGGTTGCCTAGATGAAGCACAAACATTCCATTGAAACCGTCTGTAATATTTTTGCTGCACACACACAAAAGTTCTAGAACACCCTCAATGCCAGGGTTTTAGAATACACATCACAATGGCACGGATTTCCGAGAATGCTCAACATCCTGAAAACTTGTCCAGTCTAAATGTTCTGATAAGACTCTTTCTCTTTCTCTCTGCTTCTGTGGATATCCAAGGCTACACTTGTGAGCCGCTTCAGTCTTTCATTGCAAATGATTTAAAAACTGCCAGACGGAGCATGAAGTTTGAGTATGAAGGTAACAGGCCTAAACGCTCTGGAGCCTCCAAATCGGAGAGACAGTGCTTGCCAGGAACTGGAAAATGGTCTCTCTGGTGTCACGGTCTTTGTTGGGCTCAGTGTTGAGCTTTTCTCCCTAGCTGGGGGAAAATTTGATTACAGTCAGCATTGATTCACCAGCTCGTGGAGTGATACGCTTGGTCTGGCATCAAGCAGCACTTTATCCCAGGGATTATATAGGGCGGGAGTGTTGGGGCGATTGGGCTTCTGACAGGAAGCCTGAAGTGAAGGGCACCCCCTCCTGGGAGAGAGGGGGAATTGCGTCTCATTACTGCCAGATTGACAGCCGGCCATATCCAACTGCCCCCCCACCCCCCACCCTGGGGAACGGAAGGGTAATTGAAAGTGCTGCTTGGTTTCCTGGCTGGGGAGAGAATATGGATCAAACTTACCGTGTGGTGGTGCGGCAGGGGGGAGGGGGCTGAATTTGGCCTGAATTCAATCAACATTTGTCTTTAAATTAAGCCTGGATTTGACCAACTTTGTTATAAACTTTGAGCTATAATTACATGTATTTTTTTTTCTTTCAAAAATAAGAGTTTGGTGATTTCATAAATAACCAAAAATAATTGTTAGGGACCTGTCACGACCTAACCAGGACAGTTAGGGTTTGGTAAGCCCAAACACAGTATAAATATCCAGGAAAATCTTTTTTTTAAATGTAAAAATCGAGTATTTTTTTTCCTCTCCTCTAAACATACTGGAATGACTAAAAGTATTACCATGGTAACATTGTTTCTGCTGCAGAAGAATACAATGTGATGCAGCCCCAATCAGGTAACCTGCTGTTTTTGGCCACAGCCCCAAGTACAAGAGACATTCCAAGAAAGTGTGGATGTGCTTACAGATCGGCTGATGTTCATACATTAGCGTTTTAACGCATGGTCAATACAACGCGCACAATGGGAGATGCGCGGCACTGACCCCCCTAACTGCACTCATTTGTGCTTATCGACCCCCCAAGATCATTAACCGGGACACTGAACACACAGGCCAGTGTTTCCTTCCACAGTCCCAACAAATATGATCATGCTTCTCCTCACTGTGCTTTGCATCAAGTGCCCTGATGCTACGCTTGTTACGGAGACTAAATAATATTTGTGCTCCGTCACTTTTTACAGTGAGAGAAAATGCTTTTAGAAAAGCTTGAAGGTTTATTTCAAACTCAAGGCTGCAAACATACAACTGCATACTTTAACAGAAAGATGGTTGGCCCCCTTTATCCCAGAGTAGACAGTCTTATTGGTATCTATTCATATACAAAGCCTTCCTTTACATTAATGCACTTTCCTGATGCAACAAGTTCAAGGTAACTACAGTTTATGCTCTCAAGATTGCATATTGTTCAAGACCACTAATACTCGCACTGTTTTTGTGAATGCTGATTTCAGCCACACGGCAACCTGATCATGGAACAAAATGTTACCAAAATAACTAAAGCTTGACCAACTTACTGGCAAGGCCTCAAGGTCCAGGAGGTGAGCTAATAACTGAAATCAGGTGGAGTAGTGTGCGGTTGGAGTAAATACTAGCAGTCACCGCAGCCCTCGAATGGCCCTGGCATGGATGGTTTTAAATTGAAGGTTAAGTCGCCGTAGCTGAGATCTTTCACTGTGTGTTCATGTTTTTAATCCCCATTGCTAATCACGTTGCCTGCCCTTTTAAAGGCCTCCCTTTGCATGTTGAACATGGGCTGTGCACGTGTAATGTTCTGCCCTTGTGGGGACGTTATGTGTGCTGCTTTCATGGCCAGGTCTCTCTCATAAGAGATTTTTGATTGCAATGAGACGAAGAGATCAGTGTCATGTGCCTGATCATGTGCCTGTCACGGAGACGAAAGGGTGTTGGTGCTGCGTCACCCCCTGAATGACAGCCGGGAAATCCACAACAAGTTCCAAATAGGGCTCGGGAGTGAAGCCTGCTGGCTTCTATGCATTCTTAAAAAAAGACAAGTGGTAGTTTATGAAAAGAAGTGGTTAAAAATGTGGTGAAAATAAGTTGTTGAAAAAAAGTTACATTAAGAAAATTAAAAAAAGTGAAAAGTTTAAGACAAAAAAAAGGTGATTTAATAAGCAGAGGAAGTTACTGTTAAAACTCCATTGAAGATCTGTAGCAAGGTGGCAGGGGTGGCCACCATGCCAGGTGGTGAGTGGAAGAAAAACCAACCAAAATGTAAGTTCTAAGTTCTAATTCCAAATGTATTATCTTTTCACAAACAAATCAAACAAAATCCCAAAACAGTTAAACCAAGTTAAGTTAAAGTTAAACCAAAAACTATTTACAAGAGGGAATACCGCAACAAAACCTAGCACCTCTTCCTCCATGCCCAAAAACTCTCCTCAGGCATGGCAGGCTGTGCTTTTATAAAGGCCTAATGAAGGCAATGGCTCACAGCTGAGTTGATTGCTCATTACACTCAGGAGCACCTGACAGCAGCCCAAAAGGGAGGTGCAGCCCTCTACTCCTCCCTCCACCTTTCCCAGTGTCACATACCATCCCCCTCAGCTCAGACTAAGAGGAGGAGGCAGAAATCTACAGACACTGGGAGAGGAACACCAGAGATCTAGGAGGCCCTGCCCCCAGGGTCGAAGACAAGCTATGTCTGTTGCACCAGCGAGCCAATAATGGGGGGCCCAGGCAGGCCAGTGACAGCAGGTGACAAGGGCCCCTCGTCGACTGCTGTTTCCAGCTTCCCTGGGGGCCCCGAGGGAAGCCGGTGACCGCTGGCGACGAGGGAGGCCGGCAGGAACCAGCGGCAAGGCGCCCCCAGGGAGGCCGGCAGGAGCCAGTGGCGAGGACCCCCAAGGAGGCTGGTGGCAACAGTCGACAAGGGCCCTCCAGGAAGCCCGGCAGCAACAGGTGGCAAGGGACCCTCTGGAAGGCCGGCAGCACCAGGCAACAAGGGGCCCCAAGGAGCCCGGCAGCAGGCCGGTGGCGACAGCAGAGGGCAATGGGCCCTCAGGGAGACCGCAGGGGGCGATGACATGGTGGAGGTCTGTGGGAGTGTCTGGTCTGGTCTTAGGGCCTTCCTCAGTCAGGGAGAGGAGAAGCTGGTGGACAGTCACATCAATTGGTGCTGGACAGTGGTGCCAATAATGACCGGCTCTTCCGCAGCTTCCGGCACCAGTTGGTTTCCTGCACTGGGCACACAGACCAGTGATAGTCTCAATCCCCACACCACTCACACCAAAGAAAAATTCTCATCACCTCCCAGGGGTCCCCGTCTCCGGGATCCTTAAGAGGATGGTTCACTCAAGTGGCAAAGGCCAGGCTGTGCCGGGGCCAGAGAAGGGGCTGCAGCACCTCCCTCCCATCCCTAGGTAATGGCCAGGCCCTCCCGGGGCCACTCCCAAGCTTTGGTAATGATCTGTCTCTTCGCCTTGTAGCCCTTTCTTTTCAGCATTTTTTTGGGAGGAAAAGAAGAGAAGGAAAAAATGTCCAAAAACCACCAGGAACAATTAAATCCCAAAAAAAAGGAAAAGGAGCAACTGACAGCAGCCCAAAAAGGGAGGCACAGCCCTCTCTACTTCTCTCGCCACCTCTCCCAGTGTCACTTTTCAGGATTTTGGATAGGTGGGGAGGGGGTATACAACTACATTTATAAAAATATTTTGGCGAGATGTAAGACATATGGAGAAAGAGCACAGAGGATGAGGGGAAGGATGGAAGAGTGTTTGAAAGGGAAACATCTGAGGTGACAACAGAAAAAATAGGGACTGTTTGCTTCTGTGCAGATTACCCACAACTCTCCCACAGCAGAATACAGATAGAGGTACAATATACAGTACACAATATATCACAGTTCACTGATAAATGACCACTTTGGCTTGTATTCAGTCAACATTTGTCCTTAACTTTGGCTCACTATTAAATGCAAGATTTCTTACCCCAACAAACTGACAGATTGACGATAAAAATGAATTAGCTTTAGTTAAGGATGAATGTTAATTGAATATTGTTAGGCCTCTCATGATCATTATACCCAAGGTCAAAAGTACATTATGTTTATTTAACAAGAAAATTATACAAAACAATAACAAAGTATTAGTTTTTATACAATATATATATATATATATATCAGAGACATGGTTAAAATATTAATTAAACCACCTGGATTAAATAGAAAATGCATTTAATTGTTTTATTTATTAGCATTTCTTGCCTTTAAAATATTGGAAATGTAAACAAAGGTACCCAGGCTGAGGGATTTACTTATATTATTAAAAAACAACAACTTTACTATATTCTCCTGTTCCAGTGTATTGTGTCTGAGGTACCAACAATGCTCTCCATAACGTCTGTTGTACACCATGCAGCGTAAAAAAACCGGAAAAAAAGGACAAAAAAGAGGTGTACTTGAGCCGTAGGCCCATAGGCCCACTTCCTGTGTTGGCCGTCAGACTGCCTGCACAGATGGCGCCAGGATCAGGAGCGGTGGGGAGGCGCAGAGGATGCTAAGTATCCAGGGGAGAGGGGTGCCTGCGGAATAGTGGCGCAGCCAGGAATTAATTTCGGGTTCGGGGGAGCGGGTTGAGAAAAAAAACACAGATTAGAGCCCTTTAAGGTGGTAAGGTGGGCTACAGTGCATATCTGCCAACATTTATTCTTGAAAATATGGGAGATAAAAACATTTATTTTGCACCAACAAATTGTTGACCATGGGGGGTGGCACAAATGAATTGTTGCATCATTTAATTACTAAATACTCATTATAACAAACCAGCGTTATTTGATATAGATGATATACGACTGACTCTGAGCTGTGCTTGCACTAAACTTATGTCTGTGAATAAGCATTTTATAACTGACATAAAATATTTCAGAGGGGGTTTGAACCTCCCCCTCCCTCACCAGCTACGCCTGTGAGCCACAGAAATGTGCTCGGGCCCCACGCCAAGAGGGTAGTCATCTCTGATCTCTGGAGCAGCTGACCCCTCCTCCGCCCTCCCACCCCCAGCCATCCGACTCATTGACAACTGATACACACCCGTATCCTTCAGATACTACGAAGAGTGAGGTCTTTTCCCTCCTCCTTTTACTCTGTTTTGCTGCATTTACGCTGACAGCCTTGTGACAAAAGGCAGCGTTCCCTCGGCGTGACATTTCTATTGTGCCAAGAAAAATAAAAGCGTGACAAAAACTGTCACGCGGCAGCCTCCGCCCCTCTTTCATCCCTCTTTCATTCGCCCGTGTTTCTCTTTTCCCCTACTCACTTTTAAAGAAAAAAAGAACAATGCAACAAAAAAACTGTGTTGTACATTTTTTTTAATGAATTATCATAATTTAAAAATAAACTGCTTGTATTCGAATAAACGGGCTTGGCTTAGCGTTAATTCCTTTTGAGCCTTCAGCTGTAATTCAGACAGAGGACACCGCGGGGAGTGTTGTCCGTCGATAAGGACTGTGCTTACCCTGGCCTGCCGCTTAAGCACTCAGGGTCTCGTGCCGTCTCTTCTGTGAGCTGCGGCACATTGTGAACACCTCAGCATACATAATTAACAAAGACAACTGAGCAGGAGGACACCCAAATTGCGAAACGCATGTCGAACGCTGAGCACGCGGTGCAAGGCCAATATGTGGGGCGCTGCAGTACCTGCACCTCCGTGCACTCCTCAATTCCTCATATTTCACTGCGGGCCCCCGTACCCCTTTTTCTGTACCTCCACAGCCCCCTGTCCTGGCCTGGCAAACCCCAACCCCCCTACTTTTAATTTTTTATATTTATCCTTTATTTAACCAGGTTAAAAAAGTGTCCTTGAAATGAAAAAAATATTTTGAAAGAGAGACCTGGCACACGTAAAGTTACCACAGGTACAAGATATTGAACGTGTACAGTCATCATTAGCAAATGATCCCCCCCCCCCCCCCACCTCATCCTACCCCAACCTGCTGTGCCACGCCCCACCCCGCCCTGTTCCGCCCTATCCCAGTGCCAACTGTACATTGTCGTGCAGCACCATTTCTGAGCCCTCTACTTAAATTTAGTACATATATTTTAATGATGTGGTGCAATTTTCAATTCACAATGAAGATCTCTTTGAGCCCCTTTCGGTCCTGGGTGGTGATGGGCAGCACCGGCGGCTGCCGAAGCCTCCAGAATGTGCTGTGTTTGAAATAAAAACACAGTACTGAGGTGAGGTAGTAAAGAAGTCATAATAAGGGGGTGGGGGCGGGGGGGGGTATGATGGTTCATAGGGGATGAGGACGGCCCACGTCAGGGACCATTCCTCTTGTTATTTTATAAGGTCAATTCAATTATGAGCAGACTCCCCCCCCCAGCAATTATTCAATCTTACAAAGTTAACAAACACTGGAGGCAATCCATCTGACAGCTCGGAGCGAGACTTTGTCACTTGCAATTCAAATTGCGACTCCACTCGGAGGTGCCGAGGCTGAAAATAGAACACAGGTAGTGATCTATTGCCTGGAAGAGGCTGCGGAGCGGGGGACTGATCGGGGACTTATTTGGTGACTCTACACAGGGGTTCAAAGCAAAGGGAAAGAACAAAAGGAACTCTCTCGTCAGAATAGCTGGGGGAGCTGGCACACTTGTTTCCTCACTCCGTGTCTGAGAATCTGTCAGCAACTCATTAGTTCTCTCCCTCCCCTCCATCACTTCCCTCACACACCCCCCTGCCCCCTGATATGCAACTCCAAGTGATAAATCTGTAAGTACATTTATATTTAGTTTACAGATTATATTTAGAAGGACTCACATGGGAGTGCTTCCCAAATTGTGTGCTTGTATCCCTAATGGGACTTCCAATGTCTTCAAATTGCACAAGTAAAATAAAAAACAACAACAACAACAAAAATAAGCAAAACAACACCAAATAAGTATCCGCAGATTGCCTCTTTAATATTTTATTCATTTGTTCTTTTTGTTGTTGTTTGTTTCTCCGAATGCTGCTCGGCGCTTCAGAGCTACTTGTGCTCCCAGCTATGAAGGAAAGGAGGTACAGATTAACCGATGAGGGCGCAGGAAGGTACCATCAGTGGGACAGCCCTAACAGGCACTGTGCGGCCTGCCATTGAGGACTACCATTAGGAGTTGCACTCACAGGCATGGGAAGACTGGGTGTTTGTGGGTCTGTATGGAGGTGTGCTTTAAAAGAATATTACATTACAGGCATTATCCAGAGCAACTTACATAGTTTTACATTTATTTACATATGATCTAGGTATACAGGTGTACTTATTGACCACTGTTGGTCATTCCAAACTCAGACCCTGAGGAGGATGGGCCAGAGGAGGATGGGCTCCCTCTCTTGAGTCTGTTCCTCCTAAGGCTTCTTCCTATTTGTTCCACCCAGGGAGTTTTTCCTAGCCACTCTCACCCTAGGGCTTGCCTTTGAGGGGGCTCAGGCCAGGGTCTGCTGTAAAGCGTATTGTGACAAATGTTTTGTACAATGTGCCAAACAAATACATTTTGATTGATTGAATAATATCAGCAGAGATTGTTTTGTTGGTCATAACACTTAATACTGTTGTATTACTTCACAGATGCCCATTTATAAAGAAACTAAATTCAGCAAATTAGCAAATCAGCTAAATGAACATGCAAATTAATTAGTTACTTAATTAAAATTAAGAAAATGTTTGGAGAACAAAGCAAAAACATACATTCCAGAGAATATCTTTTTTGGATAATCAAATAAAATAAAATAAAATCAAGTCTATTTGTATAGTGCTTTTCACAATAGAATTGTCACAAAACGCTTAACAGAGGGGGAACCCAGGCCTAGACCCCCCCAAAAGCAAGCCTAATGGCAACAGTGGCAAGGAAAAACTCCCTTGGTAGGGAGAAACCTTGGGAGGAACCAGACTAAAAAGGGGGGGAGCCCATCCTCTTCTGGCCGGCACAGGGTATGTCCAAAAAAAGACCATGTCATGGTCAGTCCAAGGTGGCTCAGGGAAAGACTTTGCCCCTCCTGAAAGACAAACCACGCGAAGAGGGTCCAGATCCAGGAACTGGGGTTGGCGTGGGGGTGAGGGTTGATGGGGCAGCTCACACTTCTCGGGATCTAGGGCTCGGGGCAGGTGCCCCCGAGTCAGAGGCCGAGGCAGAGAAGAGAACATGCAGTCAGGAAAAAAGCAGTGCTATAGCCAGTAGCATTATGTAAGAGCAGGGGAGCACAAGCATAGGAAATATACAGATAGCCCCAACAGGTGTAAGCTATGGCAGCATACCTATTAGGAGAGGGACAGAGAAAACACGCAGCCATGAGAGAGTTCCAAACAATCCACACCTGATCAAGGATAACCAGCATAACAGTGGTGGTAACACATTGAGGAGGTGACAGTATGGAAAGTTTCTCACTCCATAAGACACTAGGGCACGGCCTTCTCCATCTCTCCACCTGGACTATGTTTGGCAGTAGGCTAGGCTGAAAAGATATGTTTTAATCTACACTTAAAAATTGAAACTGTGTCCGAATCCCTAACATGCCTTGGTAAACCGAGAATAAAAAAATATTATTATTATTATTATTATAATAATAATAATAATAATAATAAATTGGACCAGGACCATTGTTTCCTCCTCGTGTATTACATTATGATAAACTTCTATGCTTCGCTGAACAAATATGCTGAGCACCATGGTAAACTTTCATGCATATAGGCCTGCCCCCCCCCCCCCCCCCGGTCCCATAGGAATAGACTGCTATAAATTTAGAAATGATGATTTAAAATAATAATAATAATCTGTTCAAAATTTGGTCAGATTGGACAAGGACCAGAACACACGGATGAGGTCAGGTCAGCAGGTGTTCTCTTGCACCCGTTGCGGTCTGGCTCCATGCCAGGACGAGCATCGGCCAATTTCATATTCGCCAGGTAAACAAGGTGAAGGGGTTCTGAACTGGATTAGTCCATATCTAGCACAGGAAGGTGATGAATGTACCTGGTGCAAAACAGCCCACCATTTCTCAACTGAAAAGGTTACGTCTAGATCCTCTTCCTGTGGAGTTGCACATTTATCAGGGTCACCCCCTTTTCTTTATAGACATTTTTTTTTAAACATGATGTTTAAAAGTGTATTATTGTTTGGGCATGTAGCAGTGTGTTTCCCTGTTAAAATAAAAGTTTCAATCAATCAATCAATCCATTTTGATTGGGAAATAAGAAGCAGCAGTAGTGGACAAACACCTAATTCATGAGGAGGAGCATAAAAAAAAAGCTTAGCATTGGCAACATTAACAAAGTTATCAACTCTTAGAATGTTATGTTTATTTAATGGCAGTGGTGAAATCTTAATTGCTTTCTGTCCAGTATATTTAGAGCATGGTTTAAAAGCCTTTCCAATGATTTTGTCACTGTAAAGTTTGCCTGAGACCAATAATTCATGCGTAAAAATGTCATTGAATGCATTAACAATTTGTCAGAGTCAAAAGGCAAGCAATCTCAGTTTTTTCACATGCTTGTCAAATTTCATCTGAGAGTCAAGGATGAGTCCTAAACATTTGACCTCAGATACCCGTTCAACTAGTTCTGCTTTGATCATGACATTAAGTACATCTGTGATGATAGGCCGTTTTCTTATGGAAAAGCAGATGGAGACAGTTTTTTTACATTTAAAGTCAGACAGGAGTTATCAAGCCATGTTGCTATCGTTTTTAAATGGTCTGTTAGTTGGGCTAGTTCTGGCAGATCGTTTATATACAAACTAAAGAAAAGTGGTCCTAATACTGATCCCTGAGGAATTCCTGTTTGTTTGAATCCCTGAGGAATGATGATTTAATATTGTTTATGACTACACGTTGTTCACAAATTCGTAGGTAGGAGTCAAACCATGTGATGTTTTTTTCTGAGAAATAGAATTTGGAGAGTTTTGAAAGCAAAATGTCATGATTTATAGTGTCGAATGCTTTCTTGAGGTCAAGAAATACTGCCCCTACCAGTTATCAAGGGAGAGTTGAATTTTTCCAGTAGGAAGCAGTTTGCACTCTCAGTCGAAAATTTGTAACGAAAGCCAAATTGTTGAGAATGAAGTTAATGGTTATTCTCCAAGTATTTCATTAGTTGCATTGCAACCACCTTCTCCAACACCTTAGATAAAATTGGGAGTATACTGATTGGTCTGTAGTTGCTGGCCTGGTCAGTTTTTCCAGATTTAAAAATGGGAATCACAACTGCTTGTTTCCAGCACTCAGGGAATTTTGGTTTGCTTGTGGTTTTATTTTTTTTTGTGTCCAGATTAATATGCTATTTCCTTTGGCTCTGATAAATGCTTTCATGTAATGTACTGCTTTTGCATTACGCATTTCCTTAACCACATGGTTTCGGAGCCCTTTGTACAATGCCATGTCAGTGTTTGACAGCAGCACACTGTTTTAAGGTCAGTTCGTCGCGCTGTTGCTTGGACAGTTCGAAGTGGCGACGGGTGACTTTGTCCAGAGTTTTTTGGTGAGCGGTGTTGAAATGTACTGTAAATTCCTGCCGTGGACTTTTGCTGGTTGAGTCCAGTTCCATTGGTGGTCTGGCTTCCTCGCCTTCTTGAGCAATGCCCAGCCAGGCCAGCATAGCAACCATGTCCGTAGTTTGCAGATGATCCCTGATCATGTCCACTCGTGCAGTTCAGCAATTCCCCGCAGATTGATTCAGACTGATTAATCTGTGTGCCTTCTCCTGTGATCGACAGGCAATTGCCTGGATCAAGTCGAAAAGGTAAAGTTTTCTTAGGAGGTATGGGAGTTTGTCGTACCCTGGTGGGCAGGTTGGTCTATATTGCACTTTCCAGTGGGGCTGGAATTTAGATGGATATCGCCAGCTAGTTGTAACAACAAAAGTAAAGTTGCCACTGTTTTCCACCACTTGTGCTTTTTAGACCTTACAGTTTGTTTGATTGCAGATCTTGTCATTGCAGCACGAGAAAGACCATTGTCGAAGATTGTGGAGAATAAGATAAAATATCCATGACCAAAGTTGTGCAGGGTGTACTTAATGGGGAAGCGATAATTGAATTGTTTGACCGGCGTATTTCCCATCATTTCCAGTCCGTAAACAATGGGGAGGAGAAACAATAACCCGCAGATGGATATTATAAACAAACTTGTTGGTATTTTGTTTGCATTGGCGTGTACTCTGAGTTGAGTTGCCGTTGGCTGTGTCCACAGTGAAAACTGTGTTTGATGTTACTCACAGATTCGTGTAGGATCGGCGAGTTTATCTTTTTCTTGAGCAGTCGCTCTCGGTGACTCATTCGTTTCTGTTCTTTCATTCTAAGGCTGTATGATCTTGGACTGATACTAGAGGAGTAAACATTTTTTAAACAGGGAAAATGGAATAGTGTTGAATTTTTTTGGGAAGCAGAAGAAATGAGAATGTGGGCCATATGAAGAGAAGGGGACGTTTGTACAGGTACAGGCCTTTACTGTACCAGATCTGAAATAAGGAGAAAAAACTGACGGAGGTTTCAAATCATGCCCCTCACTGGCCGCGCCGCACAACAAGAGATAGGAAAGAGATATGATTGGCAGAGCTAAAGACCAAACTCCCAAAGGGAACTAAGCACACTCTTACTCTGGGGAACCAGTCTGTTTTTTTTCTTTCTTTTATCTTGATCAGCTGTAACAAAAAGTAGAAAGTAGATTGTGGTAAACATGTACGTATGTAGGTTCTACAATCATTTTTTCCCAAAATGTATTTTGAAACAATGCAGGTTTGGCTTGTTGCCCTTTACTCTGTCATTGAAGTCTTCATTTTCCACAAATTGCCTACTGTTAGTGACCGCTTTCTAAAGGAATCATTTGTCATATCATGCACTACAGAAAATCTAAGCATTAGTTGATCTGACTGATTAAAAGTTCCTTGGACCTGAATATGGGACATTTATTGTTCATGGCATACATAGCTACTTCTGACATAATGTGGCATTAAGAGGGTAAATCATCCATCAGTAGAATTTAAAAGTGTATAATTAAGAACAACTAACAGATTCAGAAATTGCAATTATGGTATGAATGAAAGCCAGCATACACAGGGGGTCCCCAGGACCGAGTTTGGGAATGACTGCTCTTACTGATTCTCCAGGGGTGATGTCACATTCTGTAGCAGACACTCATGTGCTGAATCACGTCTCTGAACTCTGCTACACGAGCAAGGCAGAGGGAACAAACTAATAGAAGGGTGTCAGTGTAGTATAGTGGATATGGAGCTGGGCTGGTAATTCAAAGGTTGCAGGTTTGATTACCAGGTGGGGCAATGCAGTTGTACACTGGGGAAAGGTACTTAACCTGACTTGCTGCAGTAAGTAGGCTATCCAGCTGTATAAATCGATTGCATGCTAAGAAATGTGAAATGCAAATTGTGGTGGGTATAGAATATATTTGTATCAATATTGTGGCATCCCAAGGGGCAGGACGAGGAAATGGCCACCTGCCTCTTTTATTCTTGGGAGCCACTGGAGAGAAAAAACACTTAATTTCCCAGCAGCCCGCAGTCCCACGCCTGAACTAAGTCAAGCGATCCTGACTACGGACAGCTGAAAACCATTTGGAGGCCTATTTAAAGGACTCGTCATGTCACACTGGGAGGGAGTAGGTTGGTGATTGTGGAGAGTGGGTTGGAGAGTGTAAGAGGAAAAGTGTTTTTGGATTGCTGTTTGTTGTTGAATTAGATTGTTTGAGGACCCTGCTTTGTGTACCGACTTTTGGACTGTCTGAGGAACTGGATTTTGGACTTGAATTACAGACATAGACAACGAGTAAGGATTGTGGACTTTATGTGTTTGAATTCCCCCGAAGACCCCACCCTTTTTGTGTTTGTCAGTATTTGTTTAATAAATTATAATTTTGTTTATAAAATTTTTTTTGTTTGCCTCCTCTGGGTTATTTAACTGCCTACGCCCTCTGCAAAGGTCTGTGAGTGTCGCCCCACCCCAAGGGGCACCACAATATGTTTAATTATTATACAGTATATATATATATATACATACACTACTGGTCAAAAGTTTTAGAACACCCCCATTTTCCAGTTTTTACTGAAATTTAAGCAGTTCAAGTCCAGAGAATAATCTGAAATGGTACAAAGGTAAGCGGTAAACTGCCAGAGGTTTTAAAAAAGTTTAGTTTACCAAAAACTGAAAAATAATGTAATTGTTTTGGCAGTTAGTAGTTTCCTACACCATCAAAAGGCACTTGGAAATTGGAGGAAAATCTGACAGGAAGAGGTCTGGCAGACCCAAAGCCACAACAAAATCAGAAGACAAGTTTCTGAGAGTCAACAGCTTGCGTGATAGGCGGCTCACAGGACAACAGCTTCAAGCACAGCTTAACACTGGTCAAAGTAAGGAAGTCTCAGTTTCAACTGTGAAGAGAAGACTTCGAGCTGCAGGTTTGACAGGTTGAGTGGCAGTAAGAAAGCCATTGCTAAGATGGCAAAATAAGAAAAAGAGGCTTGCCTGGGCCATGAAGCACCGCCAGTGGACTACTAAAGACTGGAAGAAGGTCTTATGGACCGATGAATCAAAATTGAAATCTTTGGTTCATCACGCAGGGTTTTTGTACACCATCGAGTAGGCGAAAGGATGGTTCCTCAGTGTGTGACACCAACTGTCAAACATGGAGGAGGAAGCATGATGGTCTGGGGCTCTTTTGCTGGATCCAGAATGGGCGACTTGCACAGAGCAACTGTTAACCCACATTAACCCATTACTTGTTCCCTGAAAATTGCCTTTTTTTATAACTCTGAAATGTACATTATTTTTCAGTTTTTGGTAACCTAAACTTTTTTTAACCTCTGCCAGTTTACCGTTTACCTTCGTAC
The DNA here is from genome assembly GCA_029706075.1 of Aldrovandia affinis. Lineage (NCBI taxonomy): Eukaryota > Metazoa > Chordata > Actinopteri > Notacanthiformes > Halosauridae > Aldrovandia > Aldrovandia affinis. The sequence goes on along the minus strand of JAINUG010000050.1, from coordinate 4,694,685 downwards.
CATTTCAGGTTATTCACTGGACTTGAAATGCTTACATTTCTGTAAAAACTGGAAACTGGGGGTGTTATAAAACATTTGCCCGGTAATGTACGTATATATTGTTCAGGGGTGGGGGTATTGAGCACCTTCACTGTGTAAATTTGTAGTATAACTATAATGAAATAAAGAAGTCCTCCGGAGAGGGGGTGTGGTTGGTCAATAGAAAAAATAAAGAAATGTAAACTGTAAGTGGCTCTGGATAAGAGCGCCTGCTAAGCACCTGTAATGCAATGCAAAGGGAAGTAGAGGGTCACAGTGGAGCCAAAGCGATTCATGGACATTAAATGTGTGAGGGGCTGAGGGACTGAAACAAGACTCAAACAGGAGCAACCCACAGACCCAGGCAGGGCCGTGCACAGACATTTTGGGGGGCAGGGGCTCAAGCAAAAAAAAGGGCACTCACCCCACCGACACGCACTATTCCCACCCCGATGTTGCCACACCGCCGCCATCCATAATCACACACTATGTTCATAACATGGGACCTCTCCGTGCAACTAAAGTCCAAACTAGTCCGATTTATGCAGACTGCATGGAAGATTATAGGGGTAAGACAGCACCCATCCTTGCAGTCTACTTATGAACAGGCTACCCTAAGGCAAGCCAATAGGATAGTTACTGACCCATCCCATGTTCTACATGCTGAGTATCAGCTACTGCCCTCTGGGAGGAGGTTCAGAGTCCCTCGTTGCAGATTAAATAGATTTAAAAATTAATTTATCCCTGTGTCAATAAAACTTTTAAATAGCTTTTAAAACTTTTAAACAGAGGCCAGGATGGACACTGGAGGATTTTTGTGTTGTTTTATTAAAGGGATTTGTGCAGATCTTTGTATGTTTTTTGTATGTGGAATGTCTGTCTTTTTATGGCTGCAGCATGGGTGAAAGCCCAAGCCAAATTTTCCACTTTGTGGGACAATAAAGTTAATCTTGAATCTTGAATCTTGAATCTTGACCTGTTTAAATTCTACTGAAACATATTATTCCATGAAGAAACCACAGATTTGATGTAGTAATGCAAGTCAGTCAGTGTAAGTAATGCAGTCAGTCAGTGTTCAGTGTTAAACACAAATTAAAAGCCTAGACCTGGACCAAAATGTCAACATAGAGTGGTACTGACCTGGGACCTGTTTTACCTTTCATTATAAATAATGATAAGATTCTAGATCAGCAGTCCTACTCTGACATGCTTGATACATAAGCCCCCTGAATTTGGGGTTTCAAAACTTCCTTCTGTTTTCATGTTCTGTATCATTTTGTTACACTGCATATATTTGATAAATTAGACATATGGTACAACTACTGAACTACAGTTTGATTTTAGTAACATGTTTTTGAGCATCACACTGAGAGGAAAAGAAACCACAGTATTATATTATATTTAAAAAACGCACGCACACACACACACACACACACACACACACACACACACACACACTACTTAAACACACTCATATATTTGTTACATCTATGCATATGGCTGAAAAAATGATCCAGGGTCAGGGAGGTGAGAAGTATTTTGCCTTTAATTGACAGGTGTATTTGCCTCTTCTAGCAGTGTTTATGCTGCTTCTTATTTCCCAATCAAAATACATTTATTGATTGATTTAAACTTTTATTTTAACAGGGAAACACACTGCTACATGCCCAAACAATAATACACTTTTAAACATCACGCTTTTAGAAAACTATATATAAAGAAAAGGGGTGTGACTACACTAAACTAGCAAAACTATGCAAAACGTAACTACCTGCTTCAGAAATTAATTGCATATTTTTAAGTTGTCCTGCATGACGGAGATAACGTCGTTTTAATGATAATTAGTCTAGCTTACTTGCTTGCGAGTACTGAGGCTAGTAATGACAAAATTACAGTGTGAAGGTGGCAAGTCCTACTGACCTACTTCATAGTTTTTTTTACGGATATATAACATAAAAAGTAAGTAAGTGTTTTTTAATCGTGGTTTCATAATTAAAACAGTGCCTATCTGAGTGATATCATTCACCGTAACCGAACTGGGGCTGGGGATGCGATGCTTTTCATGACAAGTTGTATTCGGAATGTCGGAAGATGCGATGTTGATTGATTGATTGATTGAGACAAAACCATTTGGAAGGGGGGGGGGAGGTGTTGGAGAGCGCAGTACTTTTTAAATTGATAAGGTGTATTTTTTTGTGGATACTACTATACATTTCCCTGTTTATATTTGATAAAATTTCAATAACAAATAAATAAAAAATAAAATACAATTAACACCAGCCAAAAAAAGGGCACTTTTTGAGCTCAAGCCTCGCTTGGACCCTATCTGTGCACGTGCCTGGACCCAGGGAGGATCCAGCCTGCAGAGCCCCAAAGAAGAGCATCGGGGTGCTGATGCTAAATAGAAAAACAAAATGTTGAAATGGAGTGAGCTCGTAACCTGAAAACATTCAAAACTTTTCAGTTTTTGCTGAAAATTGTTCAGAGCTGTAGAAAAGGCAGAAGCGGGTGGTGTGACATTGATCAACTCAATTCATTCATCAATATCAATTCATTTGTCAAGGTCGTCCACATATAAGGATATAATGTGCTCCAGACCTCCAAGGGCGGCACCTTTTGAAATTTTGGGATTAATGCGGTGTTATACTGTATCTAGGTTACCAGTAATGAAGGGGACAAAGGACAGCCCTGCCAGGTGTTATATTTTAATCACAATGCCATGGCAATGTCCTTTTATGCCTCGCTTTAATGACATGCAAATCAGAACTGGGCCGTTTGGCTCAATGTGGCAGGAAACCTCCTGGTATACGATATACTTTTACGCATCGCTGGAAAAAAAAAGTTTAGTGCCATGATGAATATTTATGCTCTTTTATAAAAAATGGTTTTTTATCGAACCCAGACGAATGCCAGTAGCACAGCAGTCCCCTTGAGGTCAAAGCGTTGCCCAGTCCAGGGTTTTAGTCTGTGGGATTCTCCTTGCGTTATTATGCACCATCAGGGCCTCCTCTTGTTTATCGGGCAACTGCAGTCCGCAAATGAAGTGTGCTACTCTAATAATAATAAGAAGAAGAAGAAGCAGAAGATGAAGAAGAAGAAAAAGCTTTATTTATATTTCAAACTTCAAAGACAAAAGAAATCACATATAAAAACAGGAATGTTAAGAGTAAGCAAACAAAACAGACCAAAACATCAATAATGCCTCTCAAGACATGTTGAGAGAAGCAAAATAATGAATTAAAACAAAACATTTTAATGAAATGAAAAAGATTAAACAAGACAAATAAAATAAATACATACATAAATACATGAAATTGGATATGTGAAAATGGTAAAAAAGTAATGGCAAGCAAGAGTATAAAAATATGTTGTGGAGAACGTCGGTCTCGGTCACGTGGGAGTGGCAGGGTTGCTTGTGTTTTACATGTTGTGGAGTGTTGTTTGATGTTTGTGGAGTTTTGTGTGCGTTTGTCGAAAGTGACTGAGTAGAGTGCTTCTTGTGTGTGTGGGAAAGAGGGAGAGGGGGCGCACTAAGAGTGTCCACCTCTCTCCCTCGGTGTGATCGTGATAGAGAGCGAGAGGGCGCCCTGAAAGAGGGCACATCTCGCCCTCGGTTTTATTTGTGTGATTGAAAGAGAACTCGCACTCGGGCAGTGGATAGTGTTTCTGGGCAACAGCCCGAGAACTCTCACTGTGGGGAGTGGCGAGTGTCTCTGTATGCATGGGTAAGAGAACTCGAACTGCAAAGTTTGAGTGTCTTAGTATGCATGGGTGGGAAGCACTTGAAAGGTCACTGGATATGTGTGTGACTGGGGAGGTTCCAGGGGAACTCCGGATTAAGAGGCGCGGTGTCCTGTACGTTTTTATTATTTTAATTTGTTATTTTAGTTCATTGTTTTTACCCGAAAGCTTCGTGGCGAGTAGGGTGAAGATTTTGTGTCTATGTTTCTGTTTGTTATATGTTAACCTGCTACTCCCACTGTCTCTTCCCCATGTCTGGGGGGAGAGACAGGAAAAAATAAATAAAATCCGGTCCGTAGACTGACAAACTCCACTCCGTCTCATGGCTGCTCTGTTCCCATCCAGGGTTTGTCACGTGGCGTGTGACATATGTCTTGAACTGTTTCTTGAAATTGTAGAAAAAGATGCTTTGGATGATAGATTTCCATATGTAATACATACAAAGCTTCTGAACCATTGAAATTAAATGCTGCTTCACCAGTCTTTCTGTGATTCATACATTTAGTAGGGAAGAATTAAATCAATGGTCTCAAACTCAGTGCCATGGAGGGTCATGTGTATGCTGGTTTTTACTCCAGCCTCCACTCTTGATTAGATAATTCGTTCCATTATTTGTTAAATGATCCTGTTGGCTTGCACATAATGCATATACAGTGAAATTAGTTGTTTTTGTTATCTAAATAACAATTGTTGCCTATATTCTGTGATTTAACTTGAAACATGCACAGAAGTACATGCATATGGCTGAATGAATAGTTGAACCAATTAAGGCAGCAGTAATTGGTTGGAACGAAAACCTGCATAGACACGCAATTGCAATGGCCTATGAATACAACTGTCCATTCCAAATTGGGAGGAAAAGCATAAGAAATCTGGTTTCAAAATTGGTTACAAGAAAAAAAAGTGTTCAGCATCATGATAAACAAGTTTCTTTAGCATCATCGTAAATCTTTATGGATATACAGGTAACTGCCCAAATAAAGGAAACATGAGTAAATGAAGGGTTCTGTGGCTCTATTATGATGTGGGGTGCATTTTCTTGGCATGGTTTTGGTCCACTCAACCTTGATCACCGTCATCCTATGGTGAAGGAATTGTATCCTGATGAGAGTGTTCTCTTCCAGGATGACAATGCCCCCATCCACAGGGCACAAATGGTCACTCAATGCTTTGTTGAGCATAAAAATGATATAAACCATATGACGCGGCCATCTCAGTCACCAGATCTCAAGCCAATTGAACACTTATAGAAGATTCTGGAGCGGCGCCTGAGATAACACTTTCCACCACCATGAACAAAACACCAAATGGAATTTCTCATGGAAGAATGGTATTTCATACCTTCAAAAGAGTTCCAGACAATTGTAGAATCTATGCCAAGGTGCCTTGAAGCTGTTCCTGCAGCTCATGGAGGCCCAACACCCTATGTTTCCTTTATTTTGACAGAAACTTATATACCCCCAGGTCTCCTAGGATTAGACTTTTCAACCACTTCATTCAATTCTATCACTTCCTAGTGAGATCACCCTGTTTAAAAAGCTGCTTGATCATTACACTACATTTCCCATGATGCTCAACTAGCAGTCTTCATTCAGAAGTACATAACACCAGGACCTGAATAGCCAAAGCAACACTGATCAGGCACACAAGCACACACACACAGACATGTGCACACACACGCACACAAACAGACACACACACACAGACACATAAACACACACACTCACACACACACAGACACACACACACACACACACTCAAACACACATGGACATACACAGAAACATACTCACACACTCAAACACACACACACTCACACACACACACACACACACACACACACACACACACACACACACACACAGTATTTTGACCCACTGGTGTCAACCATGAGCTCCCGGCTCCCAGCTATGAGATTCTGACATGGGCTGTCAGTGTCAGCTTAGCGGAGACCCGCGGAAAGGGATCTGAACAAATTGTAGGAAACATCTGCATCCGCTGCGGTGACAGCAAACCTGAAATCTCCCATTTTGAAAATTACTCCAGCTGCAGGAGAACAGCAGGGAGGCCCACCAAATGCAGTTAAACAACATAGAAGAAGAAAAAAAACTGTTGTCAAGCTGTGAATCATATTGTGTGACATTTGGGCGTCAGGCATTGATGACATGCAGTCCGCACTCCCCTCCACACACAGAGCAAGGTCAAATGTAAATCCACACTAGCCTGGTTTTTCCTCATGTTCACACTCATGGTATCGTGGCCTTCTCTGTCATTGGACTGCAGAAAGCGAATGCTTTACCTGTGCAAGTTCAGCACACTGTGGTTGGCTGAGGCACTGATAGGAATGTTAATAGATATAACTAATTTAATAAAAATGTAAAAGTTATACACGTATATAGCTCTCTAAAATCTAGAGGAGATTTTTTAAAACACCTGCATAACGGGGTACTGCTGCAGGTTTCAAACCGTGGCCCTTGCTGGACTACAGGAGATATAATTAGCTGAGCTAAAGACCAAGGTCCCCAGCTGAGGAAACTAATCACACCCTTACTGCTTCTGCAGGGGGTGATGTCACTTTCTGTAGCAAATGCTTATGTGCTGAATCACGTCTCTGAACTCTACACCTGCAGAATGTGTAGGTGTTGGAAATTAGCCTTTGGCTATAAACACCTAATGCAATGCTTCTGAGGCTTGTTTTTTAACATTTAACAATTATTTTTACTATGTCCCTGACAAATAAACAAACAAATAATAAATCAATAAATAAATCAATTAAATCCGGCCCGGAGATGAATGTCCAGTGGCAGTCCTGGCTCACTTGGTGCCCTAGGCGAGATCAGTCATACCCCCCCAAGCCCCAGGGAGGCCATGCAAAACAAGTACCTACACTATATGGCCAAAAGTCAGTGGACACCCCTACTAATTATTGAGTTCAGGTGTTTCAGCCACACCCATTGCCAACAGGTGCATAAAATACAGCACATAGACATGCAATCTCCACAGACAAACATTTAGAATTCAGAATGGTTCGTAAAGAGCTCAGTGACTTTAAATACGGCACTGTCATAGGATGCCACCTTTGCCACAAGTCATTTTGTGAAATTTCTGCCCTACTAGATGTGCCCCGGTCAACTGTAAGTGCTTTTATTGTGAAGTGGAAGCGCCTAGGAGCAACAACAGCTTGGCCATGAAGTGGTAGACCACGCAAACTCACAGAGCAGGGCCGATGAGTGCTGAAGTGCATAGCGCATAAAAATCGCCTATCATCTGCTGCATCACTCACTACAGAGTACCAAACTGCCTCTGGAAGCACCATCAGCACAAGAACTGTGCGTCGGGAGCTTCATGGAATGGGTTTCCATGGCCGAGCAGCTGCACACAAGCCTCACATCACCATGCGCAATGCCAAGCGTCGGCTGGAGTGGTGTAAAGCACGCCGCAACTGGACTCTGGAGCAGTGGAAACGTGTTCTTTGGAGTGATGAATCACGCTTCACTATCTGGCAGTCTGATGGACGAATCTGGGTTTGGCGGATGCCAGGAGAACACTATCTTCCGGAATGCATAGTGCCTACTGTAAAGTTTGGTGGAGGAGGGATAATGGTCTGGGGCTGTTTCTCAGGGTTTGGGATAGGCCACTTAGTTCCAGTGAAGGGTATTCTTAATGCTACAGGATACAAAGACATCTTAGCCAATTGGGCGCTTCCAACTTTGTGGCAAAGTTTGGGGAAGGCCCTTTGCTGTTCCAGCATGACTGTGCCCCTGTGCACAAAGTGAGGTCCATAAAGACAGAAAGACGAGTTTGGGATGGAGGAACTTGATTGGCCTGCACAGAGCCCTGACCTCAACCCCATTGAACACCTTTGGGAGGAATTAGAATGCCGATTGCGAGCCAGGCCTTCTCGTCCAACATCAGTGCCTGACCTCACAGATGCTCTTTTGGCTGAATGGGCCCAACTTCCCACAGACATACTCCAAAATCTTGTGGAAAGCCTTCCCAGAAGAATGGCAGCTGTCATAGCTGCAAAGGGGGGTCCAACTCCATTAATGCCCATGGTTTTAGAATGGGATGTCCAACAAGCTCATATAGGTGTGATGGTCAGGTGTCCACTGACTTTTGGCCATATAGTGTATGTTGTAACAAGGCGCAATAGGCACCCCTTTTATTTTAAGAAAATACACTAATAGACAAAGAAATACTGAAAAATATTGCAGACAAATATTCAATTGTAAAAATCCAAGGCATATACAAATAGCAAATTTAAATAGAATAATAAATACAAATAAATAGATAAATAAAAATGCTTATTTTAAAAGGAACAAAAATAAGGAGGTGCTGTCTAAGACAATAAATAAGAACACTGAAACATATTGCACACTAATTTAAAAATTGAAGGTGCACACAAATAAAACTAAATTGAACACAGCGGAGTTACACCTTTTCAATACTGCCTGACTCAATGTGGCTAAAAGTTCACTATACACAAACCAGACTGAAGATAGCTTCTACTGTTTTGCTGCTAGTTTAGCTGGACTATATGCATGTTAACTAGCTCGTAGGAAGCTCATAGTGATGCAGTATAGCGCTATTATTACCCCAAAAAATTCACCGAAAATGTTGCCAGTCAAGAAAGGCGTTTTTTTTAGAAAGTTCAGCGTCATTATAGCCAGTGTAATGTTAGCTAAATGCTTGAGCTACTAGCTAGCATTAACTTTAGTAATTGGCAATTGATGCAATACCTAGCTAGCACGATTATTTACGAGATTACTTCAAGCGTAACATAATGTTCATGATGAGATGACATAACACATACCTTTATCTTTGGCCCGTTTCTCCTCTTCTTTTTTAAATCTTTTTTTCTAAACTGAAATCCCGAAGGCTTTGATCTTTTGATTTTGGCAACGTACCTCGATGTGTGTGTGACACAATTGTTTGTGTGACTAAACGATTGCCCATCAATGCAGGGTCATGTACAGTAAATGTAAAATGTAAATGGTCAAGAGACTAAATCATTTCACCTTGGTGGTGTACAGACTCGTTTTCATTTATCATATTGTGGCAGCCCGATGGGCTGCACTAGGAAATGGCTGCCTGGCCTACAACACATGGGCGCCAGGAAACACTACATTTCCCAGCAGGCCACAGTAACACCTGAACCGAGTCAAGCAATGGAACTAAACGACCAGCTGAAAGCCATTTCAAAGGCCTATTTAAAGGGCTGATTCCCATTGTACTGGGAGAGGAGTAGGAACGTGAGGTGGAAGGAGTACTGTGTTGTGTGAAGAGAGAATATATACCTGTGGAAGTCGGTTGACCAGCCAGGATTTAAAGAGAGTGTTGGAAAGTGTGTTTGTTTGTCTTTGAAAATTGGATCGCTTTGGTTTTGACTACGGACTGGATTACGGAACTTGGAACTGGATTTTGGACAACGGAACGGACTTTGACAAACGAGATAAGGATTTGTGGACTTTGTTTGTATTCCCCTGAAGACCCCACCCTTTGTTTTGTGTTGTCAAGATTCGTGTTAGACTAATAAATTACCATTTTTGCTTATATTACTGCCTCCTCTGTGTTCTTACACTTGCCTACGCCCCCTGCAAGGTTCCGTGAGTGTCGCCCAACCCTTGGGGACACCACAATATTTTAAACCACACAAAATTGCAGCTGTTTATCAGTAGCTATTGAGATATTATTTCCATTTGCTTGTGTGTGTTACGAGAGCAGGGGCACATTTGGTTGCCGGCGTGCCACCCTAGGCGACTGCCTATGTCGCCTATGCCAGGATCCGCCACTGTGAACGTCAGATTTTGTGCTGTCTCCAACACAATGATGGGCTATCAGTAGTGATCGAGTATGGAGCACTCTCACCCCTTAAATCTGGTGTGTTCAGTAAAGAATAAGGATCATATTCCATCTTGCATAATGTGGGGAGAAAAAAACTAAACAAATTTTTTTTTTATGCCTGAGCAAGAGAAAATCATAGCTGAGAATGACGAAAACCTTTCCCTGCTTCGCCTCCCCCCACCCCCACCAATCTCATACAAGATGTCTCTCCCCAAATGAGCGATTTGTGTTTTAATGAAACTGCGTCATCTTAATTATTTATGTCTCCCACCAGGACCGCTAAGACAGCCTTCTAAAGCCCTGGTGGTTGTGCCTTATGTACAGAAAGACAGCTGCCTTTTATTTGCAGTGCTCTTCACTCCTCCATGCTTATTTTTCCTTTATTTAGACAGCGGGCCTTTCCCCCCCTCCCCCACCTTCTCTTCTGTGTGATTTCAATAAATCGATCAATCAATCAATGTTATTTCTGTATAGTGCTCTTCATAGCAAAGTATCCCAGGACGCTGAACAGTTATAAACAATGAGCAAAGTACAAAGCGAAGCCCAGGTCAGTCAGTTACGTACTGGTTACACGGAAGCGCAGGCAAAAAGAAACATCTTCAGTTGGTTTCTCTCACATTTAAAAGGAAGGTGTAAATACTGGGCCATTTTCTATACATGCAATCTATAGGGGTGAATTTGTAAAGATCCTATGTAATTAGATACATCGCCATTGGCTGATCACTAATCATGGGACCAACTATGAGGTCTATATAATGCAAGTGTTTTTCACCATTTATTTGAAGACTGATGAAGGACATAAATGTCCAAAACGTAAGTCATTCTCTAGTCAATAAAGTTGCAAATGGTGTTTTATGTATTCCTGTGTTTCATTGTAAGCTTTTGGCACCTGTGGTCTACAGTATCAGGTGTGCAATTATTCACAATATTCTTCAGTTAGTTTTTAAAGGTGGCCATTGTTTCATCAGAGACAAGAGTTCCTTTTGGCCTTGTCTTAGGACCTCCGCCATGGAGCTGTGCTCATGGGTGGCTCCTCCCCTTGTCACTCCATCAAACTGTTTGATCGAGCACCTTCAAGAAATCTCCCTCCGATTGGCAGATTATTATCAAGACAGCAGTGCGCTTTGCGAGTGCAACCTCCTGCAACAGACACATTATTTTGGAGTTGCTGGCAGAAGGATCGCCTCAACCCACCTTGTCTCATCTTTTATTTATTCATAGTTATTTATTCATCTTTTTCCCCCCTTCCCCATTCTGACTTCTGCTGTGTGCTTTTTGATAAACAGCATACGTGATTTCACAGCTTTACAGTGAACTCACCTCAACCACCCGCCAATGTGTAGCACCCACCTGGGTGATGTGCAGCAGCCATTTTGTGCCAGAACACTCACCATATAATCAGCTGAAGCAATGGAGAGGATGGAGAGAGAATGAAATATTGAGCCAAATACTGAGTCAGCTGTTGACAGGCTGGATGTCAGAATCTCTCCTTTGAAGATGAAGGGTACATACAACGGGTTGGGTTGGGTTGGGGGGCCCCCATTGTCTCATCTGAAGACTGTCAGCTGTAGGCAGGCGTTTCATGCCAGACTCGATGTAGCTGGCTGTACTCTACTGGTTAGACTGTGGTGCTGTTAGCTGCCAGAATGTGCACTGCCCTGGGCTGTTCTCATTTTACAAATATTTGGCTGAATGTTAGGCTGGCTGACAAGCTGTCACTTGGTAAGTCAGATTCTGGCACACTGTATAGACAGGTGATGCGTTAGAAATACTTCTAATCCGACAGTACTGATAACATGTACATTTCCTTAGCTGGGGCTTTCGTCATTGGCTGCTGCATCCAGAGGACAATCTCATGGCTGGTGGAGATTGTGAGCGAGAGGATAACGCACACCTCAATGCCTTAACTGATCACAGAAAAACGTTTTTGATTCCAGGTGCCCCCCAAAATATAACAACCCAAGAATGCATATGTTTTTTAAAACTTTCAAATGTGATTCTGTTTAAAACTTGACATTTTTTGCCCGATCATAAAAATGACAATAAATTCAATTGAATCCTGAAAATATGGCGATGCCCGCATCTACACATTATCCTTGTCGAGTGATGAAACATCCTCTTCACTTTTAAAAATAACCACTGCAACTTGCACTGTCCATGCCAGACAGTGTCTGCAAATGCAAAAAACAACATTACATTATATGTACAGGCGCAATTATCCAATAAAGTGTCTTCTGCCAGATATAGCAAACAAAAGCTGTGATGGACTGAGTGGTAATTTCACAAAATTACAGACAACATTCTGCAATGAAAGGCCTAATGGAGAAACCCTGATGTCATCAGCAATTAGGATTGTAATTTTCCTGAAATGGCTGCTTTTCCTCCTCCAAACACATTGAATACTCTACAGGGCTTGACAGCTTTTTCAATCAACCAAAATCACGTCCAGCCCCACCGTTTGCTCATTTTTTTTTTTATCTGGGCACAACGGCCAACTTTGAAGGGTTTCACTCAGTCAACCACCATATATATATATATATTGTGGTGTCCCCAGGGGTTGGGCGACACTCACGGACCTTGCAGAGGGCGTAGGCAAGTTTAAGAACCAGGAGGAGGCAGTATTCAAAAACAAAATGATAATTTATTAAACAAACTATGACAAACGCTACACAAAACAAAGGGCGGGGTATTCGGGGGAATACAAACAAAGTCCACAAATCCTTTCTCGTTGTCAAAGTCCGTTCCGTTGTCCAAAATCCAGTTCGTAGTCCGCAATCCAGTCCGTAGTCCAAAGCCAAAGCAATCCAATTTCCAAACAAACAAACACAAAAGCACACTCCAACACTCTTTAAATCCTGGCTGGTCAACCGACTTCCACAGGTATTTTCTCTCTCTCCAAACACACAGCACTCAGCAACTCCTTTCTACTCACGTTCCTACTCCTCTCGCAGTGTAGTGGGAATCAACCCTTTAAATAGGCCTTGAAATGGCCTTCAGCTGGTCGTTAGTCCCGTTACTTTCATCGGCTCAGGTGTTTCTGTGGTCTGCTGGGAAATGTAGTGTTTCCTGGTGCCCATGTGTTGTAGGCCAGGCAGCCATTTCCTAGTGCAGCCCATTGGGATGCCACAATATGTACATATATATACAGTATATATATATTAATGGCCATTATTCTTTTTAAGTTGTTTTGGCATGCTTAAAAAACATGCGCCCATTTTGGTGCCAAACACCAAGCAGCCACGAACAGCAGCAAAAACCAAATAATTTCTGAAATTAAATCACACTTTTTTCTGGTCAATTACCCCTGCACCAAATGCACATGCTAATTGGATTTCCCTGGAGAGATGCATTATAGACTTCTGGAGAGACATGGGAGTGGCATGGTTGCCTTTGTTTTTACATGTTGTGGAGGCCTTTGGAGTAGGAAGACTTTCCGGGGGCAGGTTTGGCAGAGTTTGTTCCCTGCAAGGGGGTTTCCGTGTCAGAGGACGTGGAGTCTGTAGAGTCTGAGTTTGTTGAGTTCTGTGTGCGTTTGTCGAAAGTGACTGAGTAGAGTGCTTCCTGTGTGTGTGGGAAAGCGAGAGAGGGGGCGCACTAAGAGAGTCCGCCTCTCTCCCTCGGTGTGATCGTGAAAGAGAGCGAGAAAGTAATCTATACTGAAAGAGAGGAGTGTCTCTGGGCTAGTTGCCAGAGAACTCTCACTGTGAGGAGTGGCGAGGGTCTCGGTGTGTTTGGGGTAAAAGAGAACTCGGACTGTAAAGTTTGAGTGTCTCTGTATGCATGGGTTTGGGAAGCACTTGACAAGTCACTGGATATGTGTGTGCCTGGGGAGGTTCTAGGGGAACTAGGATGTGGAGTGTGTCGGGACAGTGCGTAGAGTTCTACCCTGTCCCGTAAGTGTTGATGTGTGTTAACCCCTGAGGTCGACGGGAGCGGCGCCGCTCCCAGCAGCAATAAAAGTATATTACTATTTCTAATTTCGCGATATTTTATCATACACACGCGACAAAAACATTGACAGAAACCTTAGAATCGCGACTTTCCGATTTGAGCACTGGCAAATCAAATGGGATTTTTTAAATTAGGTTAATTAGACCAAAAGTAAACCTTGTTTTTACTCTGTTTTTTACCTTTTAGTAACGTCCCCTTCTATTGACATGGTAACTAGGTGCGAGTTTCGGGAGGTGTGGGGAGGGGCGTGGGGCCATGTGTGAAACGCCGGCGTAAACAACACAAACTGTCCCGACAATTTGAAGCAAGATTTTATACAGACATACAATTTTATTCAAGATGGAAAGATTTTCTGCGCTGCAGTGTTTGAGAGCATCGATGGAAAGCGACGAAGACAATAACTGACGAAGAGTAAGTAACTATATTTGATTTGCCATGTTATCAAATACTCGTATTCAATATATGAATTCGTGTGTGAAATTGCAGCGTAAACAATGTCCCGACATTATATCGGATCTTGTCTGTGTTTACGGTTGCGAGCTGCCAGCAACAGGCGGTGTATGCTGATATTTATTTGATTTACCATATTTTCAAATACTCGTGAAAATATATGAATTCCGCGTCTTGTGACGCTATACGAAAAAAATCAGAATCATTGCGGACTGCTGCGAATAATTAACGGGAGGATATTTAACCAGCTGGCATTCTGTTTCGGCGCTTGGACATTATCTAGCTTAGCTTGATAATACCTATTGTGATTAATGTTTCTTGCCTCTCGAGAACTTGTTTGTGTGCTTATTGTGGTTTAGATTCCCAGCGTTTAGTTTATTCCGAGATTTTGGATACGTTTTGTTTGTTCCTGATCGTTGGTTATTTTGTTTTGTCTTGTTTATGTCTTTCCGTGTCTTCGTAGACACGGATTTTGCTTTCGTTTTCCTACAGACGTTTAAAGATGAATATCTTAAACTTTTGATCATGTGCCTGTGCCCAATGCCAGACTTTGGATGTTGTCAAACTGGCTTCTGTTGGTCGGAAGAAATGCGTAGGCTACTCTGCAAGATGTCTTTGTCTGATGGCCTTTGACCATGATCTTTCAGGTGTGGATCATGAATATTCAGTAAATTAGCATATAGCCCTCCCACAGCCTGAAATAAATGTGACCAGTTCTGATAAAAACAGGTTTTTAGCTATTTAGATCTCATATGTGCTAAAACATTTTCACACCCTTACATAACCAAGACCTTGATGAACAAACGCACATTGGCAAAACAATTCGTCACTATAGTTTAGTGTGTGCTTTCACAACTTTTGTGACAGCAGAAAAATTAACTATTTTTAACTTGTGTGTTTGTAGATCTATTTACAAGCTGCATATGATACTGACCAAACTATTGATGGCATACAAATGTAGCTGTGATTGTCCTTCAAATAAAAATATTAAACACTTTGGAGTAAATGTGTGTTAAATTGATGAAATTGAGATAAATATCAGACCATGCCAAAATCAAAAAACATCGAAAAGCTTAGCACGGACCTCAGAGGGTTAAATATGGATGTATGAAGGTGGTGTGGAAAGTTGCTGATTGTCTGTGTTTGTTGTGTGTTCCCCGAAAGGGGATTTCCCCCCCTCGGAGGCGGGCGTTCGTTAAGTTTGGCTTATTTTAGTTTCTTGTTTTAGTTTGTTGTTTTTGCCCGAAAGCTTTACGGCAAGTAGGGTGAAGACTTGTTTGTGTTTGTTTTATTTTGACCTGCTCTCCCACTGTCTCTCTCCCATGTCTGGGGGTAGAGACAGAAAAAATGAAATAAATAATAATCCGGTCCGTGGACCAAAGAATCCACTCTGTCTCCAGACTGCTTTGTTCCCGTCTAGGGATTGTCACGTGTCGTGTGACAAGACTCTTAATAGATATTTTGATGTGCAAAAATGGACGTTGTGGTGTTAACCAGGAAACAGGACGGTGTCTCTACTCTAGTTGTAATTGAGCTGTGATTACTGTCCATCAAAAGTGAACTTGCTCTGCTCGTATCATAACCGCAACTGTGGCTGCCAAGCTTTTCTTCTTGGGTTTCTAAACTGAACAGAATTGTGTTGAATTGTTGTGTTATGGCTATATAGTTTAATAGATGGCAGTGGTTAGGGAATAATAATTGTTAGGAAACTGAGCTTGTAATTTAGAGGTTACAGGTTAAATTCCTGGGTGGTGCACTGATGTTGTAACCTTGTGCAAAGTACTTAACCTGAATTGCTTAATTACCAAATGTACAAGTTACCAAAAAAAGGAAACCCTAACATAGTGTCTTAATAGGGTATTGGGCCACCACGAGCCATCAGAACAGCTTCAATATGCCTTGGCATAGATTCTGACACTCTATTGGATGGATATATTCCATAATTTGGTGTTTTATTGATGTGGTGGAAAATGCATATTGTTTACATCATTTTCATGCTCATCAAACCATTCAGTGACCACTCCTTCAGTGTCCTGTGAATGAGGGCAATGTTATCCTGGAAGAGACTACTCTCATCAGGAGAGAAATGCTTCACCATAGGATGAAGGTGATCACTCAGAATGTCTTTGTATTTATTGGTGTTTATCTTGCCATCTAAGGGGTTGAGTGGACCTAAACCATGGCAGGATGGATGGTGTGGCAGGTGGGTGCCCACCATAATAGAGCCACCAGAACCCTTCATGTCCTCAAGTGTTTCATGTATTTGGGCAGTTACCTGTAAGTAGAAATGGATTGTAAGTTAAAACTCTGGATAATGCTAAAATATAAGTGATGATGATGATACTGGTAAGGCCAGTCAGTACAGCTACAGTTTCTCTCCCAATATCAAACTGCTTCATGCTGACTGCAGAGCGAAACCAGTGTGTGTTAAATAGTCACAAGAAAATGTATTTGGTTTAATGGTTGGGGACTTGTTTTCTTGGTTATTTTTAATTTGCAATTGCATTTATTAATTTGGCTGGTGCTTTATTTACAAAGCAGGACACCACGGGAAACAACATCAAATGCAAATGCCATTGGCAGCTGCAAGCGTCAGAACAGGAGCAGAATATATACTCTAAATATGAACTACAAAGCTGATAGAACTCCAGCCAGTACATAAGTGAATGAAATTCAATATAAAGTATGCAAACAAACACTTGACATAATGTTCTTAAAAATAATTTATGTCACAATAAAACAGGATCTCAAATGGGCCTCCCGGGTGGTGTAGTGGTAGTGAACTTCCAATGCTGCCCACTGCGACCGGAGTTGGATTCCAGCAGGTCGTGCCAGTTTTGGCGCTTGCCAGGAGTGCCACTAGGGGGGCATCAATTGGCTGTCCGCCCCAGGGAGGGGCGAGGGATAAAAGCCAAATGAGCTAGCTGCATATATGAGTGGTCCTGTGTGTTAAGATGATAGGCTTTGGCTCAGGCGGATGCTGGCTCAGGGGAGGCAGTGCAGTGCTCACTACTCACTATGGGACGATGGCAGCGAGTTCTCATACGAGGGAGGAGATAATTGACGTGAAAAAAGAGAGGGTATAATTGGATACTAAATTGGTAGAAAAAAATGGAATAAACAGCAAAAATAGAATATAAAAAAATCAGGAGTTCAAACAAACATAAAATGAAATAGATTCATAAATAAATAAAGACGACTATAATTGTGGTTGTAACTGAAAACTTGGAGTGGTAGTGAATAGCACTGCCCAGCAGGTGTGAGGTAACAGTTAACAAATAGCACTGCCCAAAAGGTGTGAGGTAGTGGTTAGTGAATAGCACTGCTGATAAGGTGTGAGGTAGTAGTTAGCGAATAGTGCTGCCCAGCAGGATTCAGAGATGGGAGAGTGAGGTTTCATGAACCCCATAATATGTGGAGTTACAAGGAGCTATCAAACAGGATTATATGTAAAATATGAAAAAGTGTACATCACCCTGGAGTGTAAGAGCACCTGTAGAATACCTGAAAATATAAAAATGTATGGTGCTAGGCTGGAGAAGGGGTGACACTAGGGTTGCCAACTATCCCGTGTTAGCTGGGACATCACGTTTTTGGGCCAAATTTGGCTCGTCTCATATGGGACGTTCCTTGTCCCGTATCACAAAATACCAGTCAGACTACCAGTCAAAATAGAAATCCCATCATATTGTAACAGTGTAAATAAGTTCAGTAGTAATGAAAGTTAGCTTAGCCACATCGTATGCTAAGTGAGCTTGGGGCTGCCCCAATTGTTATTGTTATGTGCTCAGTCTCCCATGATTCCTTGTGTGCCAGTTCCCCATCATCCCACTCGTGTTATTGAGTGTGAGTGAGTCACACCGTGACTGTGTTTGTATGTTTAAGAAGTGACCCCCATGAGTTTCTTGTGTTCTTGGTTCTGCCCTGCGTCTATAAGCTTTGAAGGTGGTAGCATCATCATGAAAAAGCAAACTTTCCTGAGTCTTCATTCAGCAATCGCCGTTACAATATACAGTATGTGTATGTGTTGATTTACATCTGTAAAACCATACTCGCTTCATCCCCAGTGCCCCGCTTTCTGTCCCATATTTGGATGATATACAGTTGGCAACCCATGGTGACACAGAGTGGCACAACCTTTCAAACAGTGGCACTGCCAATCTCGTTTTGTCTCCTCGTTTTTTGTTTAGCAATGCATTGTGAGTGTACATTGATTAATGTCTATTTTCTTATGTGGATTTTCTTATTTTGTCTTGCTTTTGCTTATTGCAATGTATGAGCCAATGAATTGGAAATGTACTTTGACCAAGAGTTTTTTAAACACTGTAATATTAGGCACTGTGGAAAAACTGCCTGTATGCATGCATGTATGTACAAGTAACTGCCAAAATAAAGGAAACACCTACATAAAGTGCCTTAATGGGGCATTGGACCACCAGAAGCCACCAGAACAGATTAAGTGTGCCTTGACATAGATTTTACAAGTGTCTGGAACTCTACTGGAGGGATGCAACACCATTCTTCCACCAGAAACCCCATCCTTTGTTTTTTTGTTGATGGTGATGGAAAACACTGTCTCAGGTGCCGCTCCAGAATCTCCCATAAGTGTTCAATTGGGGTTAATTACAGTGTCCTAGCCGGGGTGGTGGGTCTGACAAGGGCAGATAGAGGGGAGCCATTACTATCTCTCACCTGCTGGGCAGGGATATTCACTAACTACATTTTCACGAGGCCAAAAAACCATTAAGAAAAAATCAAAAGCCCTGATGCTGCGAGTGTGTTTGTGTGTGTGTGTGTGTGTGTGTGTGTGTTTGGGGGTGGGGGGGTAAGTGAGGACCGTAATCCTCCCCAACAGACTCCTTTCACAGGTGGCACAGGCAGGTCGAGAATGGGTGGCAGGAAGGAGGGCGGGGAGCCTTTTGTTTTATTCGAGGCCCCTGTCCGTCCCCCATCTTCAACAAATCATATTTAAAAAAGAAAAAAAAAAGAAAAAAAAAAGAAAATGAACCTTCATCAGGGAGGACGAAAGTGCCTTTTAAGATCCGTCAAAAGCGGGCGCTAATGGGGGTTATCCATCCTGGGCTTTCAAAATGTCAAACACCCGCCACGTGCATTTGCATAACCTCTAAAGTACCTGCAGCACAAGAGTACATTGATTTAGCCCGGGCCCCGGGAGACGGCCGTGTGTTGATATAGCCGACTCTATCAACACTCCGGCAGTCCTAATCCACTAAGCGGACTCATTTTAAAGTGCTTGAGAGCCCTTTTATTCTCCGGCTTGAAAGCATGGGAACCTTTTTCCAATGCCATATACTCCTGTTGATGCTTTACCCTGCTGTGAGCCTCGTTTAAATCACATCCTCCCCCACCACCCCCCACAGCCCCCAGCACACCCCACCCCCCCACACACACACCCTACAAGAATGGGCTTTTAAACACACGTGAGGGTGAGGAAAACAAAGAAAGTGCCACCTTGCTTTCAATGATGCACTCAAGCAATATAGTTAACTCCCGAACTCTCTAATTAGTCGAATTATTAATGGTCCGACCCCCTTCCGCCCCCTTCCTCCATCCAGTCATCTTTGGTCTGAAATTATGAATGTGTTCAGTGATTATAAATGATTTTTTTGTTTGGGCCCTTTTCCATTGCACAAAAAAAACCAAGAACTAGACCTAACGGGAACCAACACTAGTTCCAGTTCTAGTTACCGTTGTTGTTTCCACCGACTTCAGGGGAAACAGTTATGGTTTGTGTTAGTTCAGAGCAAACATCAGCAGGAACAATTTTACGCTTCGTTTTGGTTAAACTGCCATCGGAAAAAAAAACTTGATAGCAAGCTATAGCAGGATTAAACATTAAAGTTTTTTTCCTCTCTTCCCCGACCAGAAATCTACTTGCCAGAACTGCCCTCATATGGTGTAGTCTAACTGGAAAATAATTGCACAAAAATAGACACTGCACTTCTGTAACAACATTAGGCTACACTTTATTTTTTATGAGAACTGCACTTGTTTCATGGTCCCGTGGTTTTCTCTATGGTTTTCTACATTATGTTGATAGTCCTCCTTCAATAAATGCTAACAACAATGCTTCTTCCCCCTCACGATCAGCCGCTTGAGTGATGAAAAGTACAAACCAATCAGTGATATAAACAGTGCTGTTAGTCCTAAGTACCACATCTTGAACAGACACCAAAAATCAACAACGAAAACCATGCGGAACTGGAACATTGGTGAATGGAAAACCCAAAGTCCCCGTTTTCTAGTGCGAAAAAAGTACCAAAAGTTCTGGTACTTGTTTTTTGTGCAATGGAAAAGGGACCTTTGTTTATTTGTTTGGGACATTGCTTGTTTTTTAACAACAAAAATGCTTTAAAAACAAGCATCAGATACATTGCATTAAGTGTTTAAAGCCAAAGGCTAATTTACTCCATGTCTGTGATAAATTACATAAGAAAAGTATGTATCAAAAAATTGAAACAAACAAAACAAAATACATGCACACATTAGAAAAAGTACATTCACTTTATAAAGCAAAATAGCAATTCATAAAACAAACACACATAAAATGTACAACCGTTCTTAACCATTTTAAAAACATTATTTTGTCTGATGACAAAAATATATATATATTTATATATTTTTTAATTAAAAATAATAATTATACCGTAGGTTTCAACCATTATTATTATAGCACAGATTTGATTATTGTCAGCATTATTATATATTGAATGTGGTCTGTTATATGGTCTGTGAATATGAATGTGGTCAGTGATTATTAATGCAATATTTAAAATAGTATTTGCAATGCTTGGATCCCTCCTGCACATGCTTGGAGGTTCCTTCTTACAATATTCTCTGAGAGAGATTCCCCCTTTTGTGCTAACTTGTGTCAGATTTACACTCTTGCAAAACAGTTACAGTACGAATAGCAGCATATTAGACTATAAAGAGAACCTTTTGGAAAATTAAACCTATCTTGATAAAGAGTTAATACCAGTGCATTATTACATGATATGAATTTAACCAGACGCATACTGTCAAAATGTCTATATACAGGTGAAATAGTATCACACACATTAAACACAGTCTGTAAACTTGTTCCTCATAAAAGGCGAGCTGAATTTTAATGTCCATCTGACGACATTGTACAGTGGAGTTTCATAGAAGTTTCATGTATTAATATAATAGTTCTCAATAAATAAGGTTGGGCAAATGGGTATTCATGGAACCATCCTAATTTTCATTTGCAGAAGGCTTTTCAACATTAAGCAGCATGTGTGAGCATAACAAGATGATTCATGCAAGGTTATATGGCTCAAGATGGAAATCAATATTGAATAATAAATGAGAAACAACTGAGCAAATTATAAAGGTTATCGAGGTGTTTGTGAAAAAACTGGCTCGATTACGTGCAACTCAACCCTTAAATAAAAAATGCCAGAATCAGAGAATGCACAGGTCTCAATGCCGACACAGTTCCAATGAAACCAGAGACAACAAAATTAAATTATCTCGCAATGCGAACGGGCCTTTTGATTGAGTAACCATGTACACCAATTATAAATGTTTCGTTCAATGTTTTTTGCAATCCAATCCATGCAATCTTGTTGGTTCCTTTCATGATGTACTTCCAGCCTTTGTAAATTAAATTTGTAATGCAGTTATCAGGATGTGAGCAACCAAATGGGTTTATGACCACCTCAGATTGTTTACATAGGTTTTTGATGGAATCATTTTGTAATGTAACCTCCCAGCAGGGAATATAAATAGATTTTTGTCCGTCAGGTTTTTGTCTCTGGGTTTAATTTCAAACAAAATCTTTAATTAATTTCTATTACGTTGGTGTTATAATCACCTCTTGAACTTCCAGAAAAGTTTCCAAAAAAACTTCCAATTAAAGGTTCCTATGTGTCTCTAGCTAGCTATGTCATCTTGCTAAGTAGATATTATGCAGTATGTAATTGTCTGGTCAATCCATAACTCTAGTACATATTTTGGTGTCCCTAGGGGTTGGGCAACACTCACAGACCTTGCAGGGGGCATAGGCAAGTTAAATAACCCGGAGGAGGCAGTAATACAAACAAAATGATAATTTATTAAACAAATACTGACAAAACACAAAAAAGAGTGGGATCTTCAGGGGAATTCACAACACATCAAGTCCACAATCCTTATCTTTGTCTTTGTCCAAAATCCAATGTCGCAATCCAGGTCAATTCCTCACACAGTCCAAAAGTCGGTACACAAAGGGGGTCCTCAAAAAAATCCAGGTCAAACACTATAAACAATCCAAAATAGTTATCTTCTCACTCTCTATCACTCACACTGTCACTCTCCACAACAGCCAGCCTACTCCTCTCTCCGTGTGGCACAAACGAGTCCTTTAAATAGGCCTCCAAATGGCATTCAGCTGTCCGTAGTCCCAATCGCTTGACCTTGTTCAGGTGTGGGACTGTGGGCTGCTGAAAATAAAGTTTCTTGGTTTCCTCCAGTGGCTCCCAAAAATGAAAGAGCCAGGCAGCCATTTTACCGGTGCAGCCCCATGGGACACCACAATATACTCTCTCTCTCTCTCTCTCTCTCTCTCTCTCTCTCTCTCTTTCTATATATATATATCTACACTACCGGTCAAACGTTTTAGAACACCCCCATTTTCCAGTTTTTACTGAAATGTAAGCAGTTCAAGTCCAGTGAATAACCTGAAATGGTACAAAGGTAAACGGTAAACTGGCAGAGGTTAAAAAAAAAGTTTAGGTTACCAAAACTGAAAAATAATGTAAATTTATGAATGATAAAAAATGCAATTTTCAGGGAACAAGTAATGGGTTAATGTGGGTTAACAGTTGCTCTGTGCAAGTTGCCCACTCTGGATCCAGCAAAAGAGCAACAGACCACCACACTTCCTCCTCCATCTTTGACAGTTGGTGTCACACACTGAGGAACCATCCTTTCGCCTACTCGACAGCCTACAAAAACATTTCAAAATGATTTCCAACTTTGATTCATCGGTCCATAAGACCTTCTTCCAGTCTTCAGTAGTCCATTGGCAGTGCTTCATGGCCCGGACAAGCCTCTTTTTTTATTTTGCCATCTCAGCAATGGCTTTCTTCTTTTCTTTTTTCTTTTTCTCCCAGTTTGGTAGCCAATTACTCCCGCTGTGCTTAGTTCAATCCCTTCCCTCGTAGTTCACTGCCGTAGTCCTGTGACTGGCAGTGACAAAGGCAAAGCGCTGCTTATATAAAATATAAGTTTATATTTAATTTATACAAATATATGTATATACACTGGGATGGAATGTTGGGGAAAAGGGGGGTGGAGCAGAAGGGGTTAATCGAAGCCAGGTCCTCAAACAATCACTAGTCGATACACACACAGGGTTTTCAGACAATCCAAGTCAAATCCAAACAGCAATCCACAAAACAACAATCCGCTAACTCTCTCTCTCTCTCTCTCACTCACTCACTCACTCTCACTCACTCACTCACTCACTCACTCACTCACTCACTCACTCACTCACTCACTCACCACACATTTTCCTTCCGGTACTTTGCAATCTGTGTGGGGAAAAGGTGCGTCTTTTATTCAGTCCGTTATTACATTCAGCTGCCAGCTGTCCCAATTGCTTCACTTACTTCAGCTGGTAGTCAGGTGTGGGACTGCAGGCTGCTGGGAGCTGCAGTCCTGATGGCTCTAGTGGCTCACAAGATTTTAAGGGGCAGGCGGCAATTTTCTCTGAGCCGCCCCTTGGGATGCAAGAGATTAGTAGTTTAATAAATTCTCATATATTATATATATAGATATATATATATATAGATAGATAGATACATAGATAGGTAACTGCCAAAATAAAGGAAACACTTGAGTAAATGAAGGGTTCTGGCAGCTCTAGTCTGGTGTGGGATCCATTTCCCTGGCATGGTTTAGGCCGACCCACACCCTTAGAGGGCTAAGGGTAGATAGACCCAATACAATATAAACACCAATAAATACAAAGCCATTGAGGGAGTGAGTGATAACCTTTATCCTATAGCAAAGCATTTCTATCCTAATGGGAGTGGTCTCTTCCATGATGGCAATGCCAGGCAGTTACCTGTCTATATCACACTGAGAGCTTCCAGGCCTAATCCAGGAAACACTAGCCTGGGATTAAACCAATGACAAGCTCTCTGACTCATTGAGCTGGAGTTTGAGGCCTGTGTTCTTCAGTATGTGGAAGGCATTCCGGGTGCAGAGGCGTTTTGTGAGTTTGGATGAACAAGAGCGGATTACAGGGGTCCGCTGCATTACTTGTGGGAGCGTCGTGTTTTAAAGTCCCTTTTCTTTTCGGTTACTTTTATGGTGGTGTGAACATCACAACCAGGGAAGAAAAAACAAACCCCTCCTTCATCCGTTTCTTCCAAAGCTGGTAAAGTACTTCACCTCAGGAACCAGCTCTGCACAAACAAATAAAATAAGTAGAATTGGAAAGGGAAACAGAATACCCATCAAAACCTTCCATCCATCCATCCATCCATTATCTAAGCCGCTTATTCCTGGTCAGGGTCGCGGGGGGCTGGAGCCTATCCCAGCATGCGTTCCGGGCGAGAGGCAGGAATACACCCTGGACAGGTCGCCAATCCATCGCAGGGCACACACACCATTCACTCACACACTCATACCTACGGGCAATTTAGACTCTCCAATTAGCCTAACGTGCATGTCTTTGGACTGTGGGAAGAAACCGGAGTACCCGGAGGAAACCCACACGGACACGGGGAGAACATGCAAACTCCGCACAGAAAGGCCCCCGGCCTGGATTCGAACCCGAGACCTTCTTGCTGTGAGGCGACAGTGCTATCCACTGCACCACCGTGCCGCCCCCCATCAAAACCTTTAACTACCTATGTGGTCAATCTGATATTTTCATTCTCCAAAGTAAAAGCCTGATTTGTATTAAGTACATAACAATTGTGTTCTTTCTCACAAAAATAAATTGGATTTTAGTCCTGCAGAATTGTCTAACAAGCGTCTCAATAATTTGCGCTGTCCTTTACCTTTTAATAACACTTTAGAATTGCAGCTGACAGGGCACGGCAGGAGTGACTGAAACTGGCGGAAGAAACGCGTCGCTTGGGAGCTGCTTCGACCAGGCACTGCTTCCGACCGTGTGCACCTCTTGTGCTTGCCTGGAGCCCTTTTCATTTCTGACACAAGCAACCACAACCTTTAATCTGTCATCAGCTGCAAGCACGGGCTGTTTGAAGTGACGGAATCAATGAATTGCTAATCTTTGATTGAATTCTGTAGCAACGGGGCCCTTGACAACAAAGCCATGTTGGGTGGGAGAGAGAGATGCTGACAAGGAGGCGGGGGGGGGAGGGTCTATTAATCGTAACAATAGTAATCTATCATCGCCATGTGTACGTCGGCTAAATTTGATGGAGCACATTTGGAATGACTTTCGATCACCCCTGTTAGCATCACATTGAAGTCCCGGGACTAAAACAAGAAGCGAAATCTGCCATCTGAACAAGTACAGGCTGTTTCGTTGTTGAAAGGTACTTTTTTACTTATTTCCTAATTTTTAGCTTTAACTTCTGATGAACTTCTGATCAGTTCATTACCATTGCCACACAAGAAACTCCAGGAGGAAAACAGAAGCTCTTTTGTTTTTGGAGCGGTCAGCAGATTTGAAGGACAACCATCCCATATGCTGGTTCTGAGCGATGAATTATAGTAGTTTTTTAAATAGATTTTTAATTGCCTACTTGGATAACTGATATATTTCAATGCTTCTTGTGGAAGAATCATGTAGCAATGATGAATTGGAAATGACTAAATTGATGGCTGTCAAAATATGAATGGTTTGGTGGGAACAAAGAGAAAAAGATCTCTTACACTCTGTGACAATTATCATATCATATCATGAAGTTAGCAGAGTGCTGCAGGGGCTTAGGAGACCACTATTCTAAGAAACCTTTAATTTAGCTGGAAGTAGTGGGTTGAATCTTGAAATGTGCCTCTAGATTGAATGATATTCCATCTATATATAATGAGCTAGTGACACAGAGAAACTATTGTACATTGCAAAGAAGAAAGGATGAAAGGTGTTTCTTATTTCACATATGAAATCATGAAATCATGAAAGCATCTTTGATACTTAACTTCTATGTATTTATCTTCTTCCGAAAATACCTCCATGGCATCTAACTTGGGATTCGAACATCTTGGTCGCATGGGGCAGTGCTTTGAGCGTTTCTACACACTGATGCCTAATGTCCAGAGCACCGTAGCAGCCAAAGGGGATGGATAGCACTTTCAAAAAGGTCATGCACACTTGATTAAAGTACTGGAAATGTTTCAGAGCCGCATACAGCTTTGCTTATTGCAAGATGCATACGGTTTTGGTTTTGCAAGTCCAGTCTCTGAAGATTGTTGAGTTGGAGTCTTTTTGCCAGGAGATTTCTGGTCCTGCCCATCTACCAGGAAATAATCAAAAAAGAGGGGAGGAAAATACATGCCAGCAACAACAGCAAAAACACATTGCAGAAAGGAAATTAAATCCTGGATTCAATCAATCATAACTTTGATTGTCAATTAAATGCAAGTGTTACATTTAATTGAATCCAGTTCAAAATTAAGGACACACGTGAACTGAATCCAGATCAAAGTTAAAGAGAGGTGTTGATTGAATCAAGGTAAAAGGTGCGGACAAATGTTGATTAAATCCAGGCCAAAGTTAAGAAGAAATGTTGTTCATCCCCACCTCAAAAAAAGAAAGAAAAGGAGTTCAGTCCCATTGTATCTAGAGGTGTTCCTCTGGGAACAGATCAAACCAACAGAGCTACTCTGTGATTGGTTGTCTGGGCATGGGGTCACAGATTAGGAAGAAAAAAATAATGGGGTGCCAAAAAGCCACAGCCACACACTCGAAAAGTCAAATGTATCAGAATGTGTATCAGAATTTTTATAGAGCTTTTGTCATTTTTATCTACCTTGTTTTTTTGTGCTATAATATTTTTCTTTTCTTTTATGCTTGATTTGTTTGACCTTGGCTGTTATTGTAATGCTTTATTTGAACTGGCTTGCCTTTGTTCTAATTAATTTAATTCCTTTTTTCTACATTTTTACATTTTAAGCATTTAGCAGATGCTCTTATCCAGAGCGACATACAAGATGTGCACTAATACATGGTATGATCAATCATTGTTCGCACAAGAGATCAGTGCAGTAATACAGCAATAGACATCATTGTTGGCAGCTGCATACCATACCTCTAACACCGGGAAGGAAAAGGTTAGTAAAAAAATATGTTCCATTTTTTTGAGGACGTTTTAAACAAGTATACATATACAAAAAGCAGTATTAAACATGTAGGCAGTGGTGATGACAATTGGCTAGATGTACAGAATTCAGTGGTAGTGGAGTCTGAAAAGGTGGGTTTTGAGTCTCTTGTGGAAGATCGCAAGTGATTCCGCGGTCCTGACTGAGTGCGGAAGATCATTCCACCACCGAGGGGTCAGGACAGAGAAGAGGCGAGACCGCGAGGAGTGGCTGCCGGGCGCCCGGAAGGATAGGACAGTTAGTTTGCCAGAGGAGGCGGAGCGGAGGGGTCTGGCTGGGGTGTAGGGTGTGATGAGTGTGTGGAGGTAAGGGGAAGCAGTTCCTCTAGCTGCTTGATAAGCCAGCACCAGTGATTTGAACTTAATGTGTGCTGAGAGCCAGTGCAGAGAGGAAAGTAGAGGGGTTGACATGTGTGAACTTGGGTTGATTGAACACCAGAAGTGCGGCAGCATTCTGGACCACTTGGCTTGATGGCACAGGCCGGTAGGCCTGCCAGCAAGGAATTGCAGTCGTCCAGACATGAGATCACCAGGGCCTAGACCAGGAGTTGTGTGGCCTCTTGAGTGAGGAACGATCGGATCCTTTGGATGTTATGGAGAGAGAATCGGCAGATCCGGGTGATCGCTGCGATGTGGCCCGAGAGGCACAGCTGGTCATCTAGGGTCACTCCAAGAATCCTGGCAGACTGGGACAAAGACACTATGGAGCCTTCCACGGTGATTGAAGCATCAATCATCAGGGACCCCTTCACTGGGAGGAAGAGCAGCTCTGTCTTCCCCAGGTTCAGCTTTAAGTGGTGGGTGGACATCCAGACAGAGATGTCTGCCAGGCATTCAGAGATCCACCCTGGGACCTGGGTCTCAGAAGCAGAGAAGGACAGAAAGAGTTGCATGTCGTCGGAATAACAGTGATAAGAAAAACCAGAGAAGGAGAGAAAGAGTTGCGTGTCTTCGGAATAACAGTGATAAGAAAAACCATGAGCAGAGATGACAGAACTAAGTGATTTGGTGTACAGGGAGAATAGGAGGGGATCTAGTACCAAGTCCTGTGGGACTCCAGTGGAGAGGGTGTGTGGTGAGGAGAGGGATCCTCTCCAGACCACCTGGTAGGACCGGTCAGCCAGGTATGGGCAGACAGTTGGTTAAATACAGCCTGCTGTAGTGTTTTGGAAAGGAATGAGAGGGGAGAAAAAGGTTGGTAATTAGAAATGACAGCAGAATTCAGAGAGGGTTTTTTGAGGAGGGGGATGACATAGGCGCTTATGAGGGGAGAGGGGATGGAGCCAGAGGAAAGAGAGGAGTTGATAAAATTGGAGACAAAGGGGAGGATGTCCATAGCGATGGACTGGAAAAGGGGGGAAGGAATGGAATCGAGAGGGCAGGTGGTAAGACAGTGGGAGTGAACAAGTTGAAGGATGTCAGAGTCAGGGAGGGGTGAGAAGGAAGAGAGGGGGGTGAGAAGTTTAGGTAGCGAGATGGGTGAGAGAGGGTTGTACTGCTGGAAAGGTGCTATACAAATAAAGATATTATATTATTATGAAATATTATTTTGTAGGCTTATTTGACCCTAGTAAACATGCAGGCAGAAAATTGAATCTAATTAAATCAAATCAACAAATTTGTTGATGTAAATGCGTAGCTCAAATGCACATATTTTTAAAAAATAAAATCCATTGACATCTGAGCCATCTCGTGCCCCTTGTCAGAAATGAAGTCATGTCTGCAATATCCAAGACAACAGCCCTGACAGATTTATTTCTTAAGGAAGCCAGGGGACGACTAGGTAAGTGTTCCATGAGCCATTCTAGAATCTATGGCATCACATCCAGGACACCTACTCCAACAGTCTTCCATAAACCTTATTTTTATAGCACATTTAAATGGATGCATCTGAGCTTTATATATATATATTGTGGTGTCCTTTGGGGTGGGGTGACAAGGACCTTTGCAGAGGGCGTAAGCAGTTGAAAACCCGGAGGAGGCAGTATTCAAAACAAAACAATTTTATTACAGGAATCAGGAGATGGTGTTCCACCCGGCCTCAGATATCACTAAGAGGCTTTCCTCCTCACTATGGTCCCACCATAGCTCCTCCTCAGCATACTGCTCCTCTAATCCCCTTTCAAGGTCCCGCAGGCTGAATGTGATCGCGGACCATCGACCCCACTCTGACCTCTGGCCATCGCCTCCTGCTGGCTCCACTGGCTGTGAGAACTCCACCTGTGTGGCAGAATCTTGCACAACAGGAAAACATTTTGTACACTCAAGCTCTTCACTCACCCTTTCTAGTTAATTTTGTAGCAGAGTTTTGGTTTGGATCTTCAAGACCTCACAAAATAATATCACTGTAACCTGGTGCTGGGCTTCTTTCTTGTCCAGCCTCTCCAGCTGCACCTCCAGCTCCTGCCTTCTCTCACTCTCCTGCTCCGCTTAGCCCCAGAGGTTCTTTGCCTTGGATGCATGGGCCTCCCCTCAGCTCAAGTCTGTGGGTCTCCACATGCCTCACCTCATTGCAAAGAGATGCTTTGGTATTCTCCAGCTCCGTAGCTATGTTCCCAATCTCCCTCAGGGAGCGCTGGTGCTCCTCCTGCAATTTCTCTGAGGTCTCCAACTCCGTCTTTTTCCCATTCAGTCTGGGAATTCTGAACTCTGAACATCTGCAACTCCTGGTTTCCCTGCTGCACACACTGAATCTCCTCATTGCCGCACTGCTCCTGCACCTCCAACACAGAGAGCACCTCCTCGAGCTCCGTAAGCTGCTTTGCTTGCCTTTTTAGTTGGATCTTTAGCTCTTCCAACTGACCGTCCTTACCCTGAAGGATCTGGGACTGCGTCTGCAGCTCTACAGTCAACTTCCTGACTTTGATCTGGGATTTCTTTTCTCTGGCTTGCGCACGCTGCAATTCATCCCGTAGCTCTTGAACCTCCTGGAGTGTCACTCTCCATTGGTCCTCCATCGGATCCCAGCTTGGGATGCCACAATATATATATATTTATATATATACATACAAACTATGGGGGGCCAAATAGGAAATATATAATGAAACCTGATATATAGAAGTAATTTCTTAGGCGTGGCTAGGCACTGGCTATTAGCCTATAGCCCTGGACATTTTTTCAATAGCCCCTCACCATTTTTGGCAAATTAATTCATAATATAAAAAAAATACTAATAATGATAATATAGAAAAATACAAAATAATATAGAAATGATAAATGTAGTAACCCCCAAAAGATTCATAAAAATACAGTGTCAAAGTTGGTGGGTTTGGTAAAAATGTCTCTTTCTAACAGTCTCACGAGCAAGCAAAACTGCCGGCAGATTTGAGGGAAATGAAATGGATGAGAAGTGAGAATAGAGAGGAGGGAAATGAGTGAGAGTAAGAGTGAGTGTTCATTATTGAAAATATGTGAAACTATTCACAGTGTCAGTGTAGTCTTGTAGCAATCAATGGGAATAGAAAACGGGATGAGAATAACTCACGTGATTGAAAATGAGCAGGATTGGCTTTACTTTTAAACTCAGGGGCTGTTACTTTTGGCTTTATTTCAACTTTGTTGCAAGTGCTTAATGTCATTATAAATATAAGAACTATAATGATACGTTAGTTGCATTGTTTACATTCAATGTACGTTTACTACATAGTAAGTAAAAGTATCAATTATTATCTAGACTAGGTCGTGGGCTCAGCCCCGAATATTTGCGATGTCTAGTCACACGCCTGTTTATTGAAATATATACATTGAAACCTGATATATATGTTGATTGGCACAGGCATATATTTGGGAATTCCGCTATTGAGACATACTCAGTGCAATCCAAATACATTTTTTATTGGATTTGAACTGCAAATGATAGTAGAATATTTTATTAAGACCTTTGACGTGAATATAACCAGTGACAGTAAAATGTAGCTATCTGTTTGATTTTAATACAGGCACGTTCTGGATCTTCATGCGATTTGTTATGTTGTGCAGTGCAATTTTCCAGCAAACAATCGCTGCATGTTGCCAAGTTTTAAAATGATGTATGTGGGTGGTTAGTGGCAAATCTACTACATATGCGTTTAACAATGCGACTGCTTTTGTTACGTACCACCCGCTTGCATTTGACATATTGCAGAGCTACTGGCAAGTTACTTTCCTAATAGTTTTACAAATGGTTCTGTTAATTGTATTGCTAAATGTTTTACTAAAGGTTGAGCTAATCGTTTTACTAATGGTTGTTCTATTCACTTAGTCACTGGTTTTTATAGTGGTTCTACATATGGTTCTACCAGTGGTGGGCCGTCAGGGCCTGCAAGGCCTTCTCTGCTGGCCTAAAAAATATCTGAATCACAGACTGATGTTAATTATATTTTGTCCATGAATACTTATTAAATAATTCCAAATGGTCTGTTCGCTTCCTTTCATAGCTGTTCCCCTGGTTGCGCTGCATCCAGACGTGTATTTTCATATTAAAGCATTTAACCAATCACATTTCAGCCATCATTTGTTGCCAGGGTCAAATAAATCTGCCTGGAGGCCTTCACAATCAGTTCTGCAGGCCCTGTAGCATAAAATAAGTGTTGATCAAACTGTTGCTTCAACCAATCAGATTTTGAGTTGGGGACACGAAGGCCTTCTAGAAAGCCTAGGTAACGTCAGCGTATTCACACCCTTTGATTGGATAGTCAGAGAGTGTCTGACTATGATGTAATGTGATTGGTTAAATGCTTTAATATGAAAATACACGTCTGGATGCAGCGCAACCAGGGAACGACTATGAAAGGAAGCGAACAGACCATTTGGAATTATTTAATAAGTATTCATGGACAAAATATAATTAACATCAGTCTGTGATTCAGACATTTGAGTGGACATTTTCAGCCCTAAAGCGAATTAAAACTTATGCCAGAAATACGACAGGGCAGGCTTGACTTTCAGCATTAGCTTCATGGCGATAGAAAAGGACTTCTTGATGGAACTGAAACACGGATAATCTGTACGACAGAGTAATTGAACTCTTTTTGAGGAAAGAAAGGAGGATGGATTTTGTGTACAAATAATAAGGATTTTTGGTGAGTAAAATGTTGCTATTTTCCTAAATAATATTGCAATTTTATGAGGTTATTATTATTGATGCTTTTTTATGTGTGTCGCAGCTGTAGCACCCCGGGTTTGTTTCTTCAGTAAAGGCATTTATTCTGGATACACGAGTTATCTATC
This sequence comes from Aldrovandia affinis, assembly GCA_029706075.1. Classification (NCBI taxonomy): domain Eukaryota; kingdom Metazoa; phylum Chordata; class Actinopteri; order Notacanthiformes; family Halosauridae; genus Aldrovandia; species Aldrovandia affinis. Next base: position 4,662,148 of record JAINUG010000050.1, on the reverse strand, counting down.
TGCGATGCAACGGCAACGGGTGTCTGTTCGGTTTGTTTTTGCACTTTGTTTATTTATCTTTCTTCAGTCATGTTTCATGAGAGAGAATGACAGCGATAGAGATGAGAGAGAATGACAGCGATAGTTAGAAGCATGAGATAATTAGTGATTAGTAGTGTTAGTAACTTAATCTAAATCCCTAATGTTAGTAGATTAGTTGGTTAGTACTATATACATCTAACTAATATATACAAAGTGTAATTAGAAAGTAAGAAGGAAGTCAAACGAGATTAGAAACGAAGACGGAAAAACCGAAACATAGAATTTCCCGAAGTGCATGACAGAACGAGAATGAAACATGACTGAAGAAAGATAAATAAACAAAGTGCAAAAACAAACCGAACAGACACTCAAAACATAACAATAAGATGGCTTTTATAGCCATAAAATAGTTATTGAGGGGTGGATTGATTCAGACGGAGCACTACTGAAGGCCTAGGTGTGAAATGCACGGCCCGCCACTGGGTTCTACTAATCTATGATGATCTAGGTTCGGTTCTACTAATGGTTTTGGTAATCATTTATCTAATGGTTTTGCTAATGGTTTTACCAATTGTGCATACTTAACTAAAATAAACATTGGTAAAACCATAAGTAAAACAATTATCAAAGTCATTGGTAAAACCATTAGCAAAACCATTAGTAGAACCATAGGTAGAAACATTAGTAGAACCATATGTAGAGCAAATAGCAAAAACAAATGATTAAAACAATTAGCAAAACCATTCATAAAACCATTGGTGAAACCATTAGGAAAGTTATTCTCAAGTAACTCCGTAGCTAGCTTTGCAATATGTAAAACGCAAGCGGCTGGTACGTAACAAAACTAGTCGTATTGTCAAATGCATATGTAGTAGATTTGGCACTTACCACCCCCATACATATTTTTAAAAAGTTGACAACGTGCAGGGATTGTTTGCTGGAAAATTGCACTGCACAACATAACAAATCGCATGAAGACCCAGAACATGCCTGTATTTAAATCAGACAGATAACTACATTTGATTATGCCACTATCTATAAATCAATGGAGCAAACTAAAAAGAAAGTACTGTATACGACAAATGCCTTTTGGGAGGCAGGTTTTTAGAAACGCGACGAATTAAATCAAATGTAAAAATTAGCGATCTTTTAATTTTGTATTAAATTAATTAAGGCATAAGACCACCCTAGTTAAATCACCTAAGGCGTGCTGAATCTAAAAATGTATTTTGTGAAATTTTCGAATAAGGATTTAGTGAAATAAAACTTAAATTGTCATTCATTGGCGTACGAAGAAGAAGAATAACATGCGTCAGCGAACTAATCTTCGCGGTTCTTTAGACCCCTGTGGAAACGCAGACGTAATGGATTGAAGGAACCTTTCGATTCCTTAAATAGTTCCTGCGACTACAAGTTCCTGGCAATTTTTGGTGGAAAAGCGCCTTAGGAGAGGAGTAGGTTGGTGGTTGTGGAGAGTGTTGTGGGGTTGTTTTTTGTGTTTGACTTGGATTGTTTGAGGACCCCACTTGTGTACCGACTTTTGGACTGGATTGAGGAACTGGATTTGACTTGGACTATGGATCACGGATAACGACAAAGATAAGGATTGTAGACTTTGTGTTTGAAACCCAAAGACCCCACCCTTTTTGTGTTTGTCAGAATTTGTTTATTAAATTATCATTTTGTTTGTAATACGCCTCCTCCAGTGGAGGTTTCTATAAGACAACAGGTGAAGCAGTGCTTCACCTAAAAACAAACAGACAAAAACACATAATACACATATCACATAATCATCTTTTTTAAATGCCTAAGTATCATCACAATGACTATTTCCTCTGTGAATCAAGCCTACAAATTCTCACAAAAAAACAGCACCAGCCTCAGGTTATTAAAAGGTACTTCAGTGAAGCAGAAATTGCTCTGCTTCACTAACTAATGCAATTCAGTGTAACGCAATATAGTATTTTATTTGTTGTTTATTGGACAATTATGGCTTATGACACATTTTAAAGCCCACCCAGTGAAGCATTGTTTCACCTAGTCTTTCAAATGATGCGCGATCTTTGCGCGTTTGCGACATGAGAAGATGATTGACACCTACCTAAACCATTCACCTCCTATCAAGCTGATTAAGAGAGTGGGCTCGGTAAATCATAAATCACCACTTTTTGGGGATTGCAGTGCTGTTTTTGACCTATACAAATGTGGAGAACCTGTAGTGCAAGGTAGCAGCGCTGAGCAATACTGAAGAATGTGTGGTTGTATTTTTGAGCTGCAGACTCAATGCCAGGCAGCTAGTTAGGTAGGTAGAGTACACAGAAAAACAAGAGGAGAAAAAAATTAGCTGTGAAAAAGTCTAGTTGAAACCCGTACAAACAAATACAACTATTATATTGAAAGGAGCACGTCTTAACATCGAAAGACAATTAACAATACCATGCTACACAACATTTAAGTTATAAATCATGTTGTGTTGTAGCTAAAGTCATTACATTGCACTGCAAGATAGTTTACTTTAGATAATAGGCTAACATTACTTGAGAGCCGATGCCAATTAATTTCATGATTCCTTAATAAATACCAAAATGCAACTAACGTTAACGTTATTGTTTGCTTGCTATCTATCAACTCAACTTCATTCCCCAATAAAATAATTAGACCAGCAATTTGATAAGAAGAGAGGTTGTTATGTCAGTTACATGTCTTTTGAATAAAAGCTCATGGACATAATATGCTAGGTTTATCTGCTAAATTATATGTTGTTTATACACATATAAAGACAGTGAGTGCTGTTTTAAAAAAGGGGGTTCTTCTTGGGTGGTTGCTTCACCAAAGCTTTTGGTCACTAGCCACCACTGGATTCAATGTACATATATATAGAAAAAACATATAGCTATATATACTATATCAATAAATTAATTATATATCAGGTTTCAATGTATATACTGTATATTGTGACGCCTGGAGGAGTTGAGGAGTGGAGAGGGCTGCTGTCTTGGTTCCTCCCACAGCCTAAGAAACCTGCAAGACTTCAGACAGCAGCAGAACTACCTACAGGCACACACAGCTGAGGTTGATTTGTAATTAGCCAAGCTGTTGCTCGTTGCCTTCGTTAGGCCCATTATAAAGGAACCATTTTCTGTGCCTTGAGGGAGGGGAGAATTTTGTGGCTAGTGGGGTACCTTTTGCAATCAGTTTTCTTGGTTTAGTTTTTTTAAAGTTGTTTTGTTTGAGTTGCAAGTTTTGTTATTTTTGTACATCGCACTAGTAGAATAAAATGGCACTGGGCCAATCCACTACCTTTGTGTCTCCTTTCTGTCCACACACCACCTGACACGGTGGTCACACCTGGCACCGTGCTAATGTATATATACAGTGAGCACCATAATTCATTGGACAGTGACACATTTTGTGTTATTTTCGTTCTGTACTCTAGCATTTTGATATTGAAACTATACAATGGCAATGGGGTTGAAGTGCAGACTGTCAGCTTTAATTTGAGGGTATTTTCATCCATATCGGATAAACCGTTTAGAAATGATAAAACCTTTTGTACATAGTCCCCCCCATTTTCAGGCACCATAATTCATTGGACAGTTTAACATAATGTAGAATAAAGTAATCATTTTTAATATTTGGTCGTATATCCTTTGCATGCAATGACTGCTTGAAGTCTCCGTCGCATAGACATCACCAGACGTTGGGTATCTTACCTGGTGATGCTCTACCAGGTCTGTACTTCAGCCGTCTTCAGTTCCTGCTTGTTTCGGGGACTTTTTGCCTTCAGTTTCCTCTTCAGTATGTAAAATGCATGTTCAATTGGATTCAGATCCGATGATTGACTCGGCCAGTCAAGGATTTTCCACTTTTTGGCCGTCAAAAACCCCTTCGTTGCTCTAGCAGTATGTTTCGGGTCATTGTCTTGTTGCATGATGAAGTGCCGTCCAATGAGTTTGGAGGCATTCGGTTTTATCTGAGCAGATAAAATATTTCTGTAGACTTCAGAATTGTTATACTTCTGTCTGGAGTCACATCATCGATGAAGACAAGTGAGTCCGTTCCACTAGCAGCCATACAGGCCCAAACCATAACACCCCCTCCACCATGTTTCACGGATGAGGTGGTATGCTTTGGATCATGGCCATTTCCTTTTTTTCTCCACACTTTCCTCTTTCCATCACTCTGGTACATGTTAATCTTTGTCTCATCTGTCCACAAGACTTTGTTCCAGAACTCTTGGGGCTCTTTTAGGTGCTTTTTAGCAAACTGAAATCTCGCCTTTCTGTTCTTCAGGCTTATCAGTCGTTTGCATCTCTGTAGTCCTGCTGATGTAGTCTTCTACGACACATCTACACCTGCATCCAGGAGAGTGTTTTTGATCTGTTGGGCTGTTGTCAGGGGGGTTTTCTTCACCATGAGAGTATTCTCCGGTCATCCACTACAGTGGTCTTCCTCGTTCTACGGGGTGTTTTGACATAATTGAGCTCACCAGTTGTTTTTTTCTTGTTAATGATGAACCAAACTGTTGACTTGGGCATGCCCAGGGGTTTTGCAATGTTCCTGACTGATTGATTTTCATTTCTGAGCCTTATGACGGCCAGCTTAATTTGCAACGACACTGCAACAACAATCTCCAAAGGCAATTGCAAAGTCTAGAATCAAGACTAGACATCAACAGCTCTCTTCTGCATTCACTAACGACACAAATGAATGCACCTTCCTAACAAAAGCCAATTCAACAAATACTTGTAGTACCTTAAAATGGGGGGACCATGTACAAAAGGTGTTGTAATTTCTAAACGGTTCATCCGATATGGATGAAAATACCCTCAAATGAAAGCTGTCTGCACTTCAACCTCATTGTCATTGTATCCTTTCAAACTCAAAGTGCTACAGAACCAAAATAACAAAAAATGAATGAATTGTTATGAATTGTGAATTGTGGTGCTCACTGTATATACGTATATACACTACCGGTCAAAAGTTTTAGAACTCCCCCATTTTCCAGTTTTGACTGAAATGTAAGCAGTTCAAGTCCAGTGAATAACCTGAAATGGTACAAAGGTAAGCGGTAAACTGCCAGAGGTAAAAAAAAAAAGTTTAGGTTACCAAAAACTGAAAAATAATGTACATTTTTTGGCAGTGAGTAGTTTCCTACACCATCAAAAGGAACTTGGAAACTGGAGAAAACTCTGACAGGAAGAGGTCTGGCAGACCCAAAGCCACAACAAAATCAGAAGACAAGTTTCTGAAAGTCAACAGCTTGCATGATAGGCAGCTCACAGGACAACAGCTTCAAGCATAGTTTAACACTGGTCGAAGTAAGGAAGTCTCAGTTTCAAATGTGAACAGAAGACTTTGAGCTGCAGGTTTGACAGGCAGTAAGAAAGCCATTGCTAAGATGGCAAAATAAGAAAAAGGCTTGCCTGGGCCATGAAGCACCGCCAGTGGACTACTGAAGACTGAAAGAAGGTCTTATAGACCGATTCATCAAAATTTGAAATCTTGAAATTTTGAACGGTTTTTTTAGGCCGTCGAGCAGGCAAAAGGATGGTTCCTCAGTGTGTGACACCAACTGTCAAACATGGAGGAGGAAGCATGATGGTCTGGGGCTGTTTTGCTGGGTCCAGAGTCGACGACTTGCACAGAGTGACTGTTAACCCACGTTAACCTTGTTAACTTGTTCCCTGAAAAGGGCCTTTTTTTATAAATCAGAAATGTACATTATTTTTCAGTTTTTGGTAACATAAACCTTTTGAATTTTTACCTCTGGCAGTTTACCGCTTACCTTTGTACCATTTCAGGTTATTCACTGGACTTGAACTGCTTACATTTCAGTAAAAACTGGAAAATGGGGGTGTTCTACATATTCTGACAGCCGCCAGGAGGCATGCCAAGGGGTGGTGATCAAGGGGCGGTACATAGTGGCCCGCTGACTCCACCCCCGCACCTTAATGGGAAGTCCGGGGTGAATGGAGCGCACCTGATGCACCTGTCCCAGTAATGCAGGGGAAATAAAAGACGTACCTTTTTCCCAAGGTAATTCGCAAAGTGTGGTGGATTGTTTGAGGAACTGGATTGGGTTGACAATTACGGAACACAGACAGAGACAAAGAGAACGGATTACGGACTAAACTTGTTTGCTTGCCCATTCCCCTCTGTTGGTAATTCTCCTAATAAAATCCAATTTGTTTCCTGTTTGTCATTGTATGGTAATTTTATTATTGATCATTGGCTGCGTTGTAACCCAGCACCCCTGATCCTGCCACTATATATAGCTCCGTCTGAATCGATCCACCCCTCAATAACTATTTTATGGCTATAAAACCATCTTATTCTTATTATGCAGAAATGCAGGGGGGTCACTGTCCCCCTCTCAGACCCAGGCCTGCCTCATCACAGCGGGTGAGAATCTGTGCTTACAGAAAGACAACTCACTGCTGCCACCAGAGAGACACGGTTCTCTTCTCACCGCGAGACCGGATCGGCAGAACCAGAACCAGCCTGTGTTCAGTGTGGGATAGTTATGCTATCTATAATATTTTGTAATGCAGCCTGCCGTGCCATGTTATTATCTGCCTTGCATGCTGGCTAGCTTGTTATAAAAAATTGAATGATACAAAGTTAATGTTAAAGACTAAGGTGGTTAGCTATAATAAGTTAGCCACTTCATTAAATCATACAAACACACTGATCATAATAAGAAAAAGCGCTAGCTGACCTGTTTTATGATCGCTATTTTTATTCGAGTCACAGCTCATGTTTATGACATAAACTTAGCTGGTTAGATAGCTAGCTAAACAAGATCGTAACATGAAACATCAATAATAACCTCATAAAATTGCAATATTATTTAGGAAAATAGCAACATTTTACTCACCAAAAATCCTTATTATTTGTACACAAAATCCATCCTCCTTTCTTTCCTCAAAAAGAGTTCAATTACTCTGTCGTACAGATTATCCGTGAGTTTCAGTTCCATCAAGAAGGCCATCGAAGCTAATGCTGAAAGTCGAGCCTGCCCTGTCGTATTTCTGGCATAAGTTTTAATTTGCTTTAGGGCTAAAAATGTCCGCTCAAATGTCTGAATCACAGACTGATGTTAATTATATTTTGTCCATGAATACTTATTAAATCATTCCAAATGGTCTGTCCACTTCCTTTTATAGCTTTTCCCCTGGCTGCGCTCCTTCCAGACGTGTATTTTCATATTAAAGCATTTAACCAATCACATTACATCATAGTCAGACACTCTCTGACTATCCAATCAAAGGGTGTGAATACGCTGACTATATATATATATATATATATATACCTGTATGTATCAAGTAGCTGACAATACAATAACCTACAATTGACACTCTATGACTTCAATGTGTACGACAGTATGAAATTACTTCAGGCTTTCTATCTTTGTCTGGCACGTGACCAACAAGCAAAGCAATTCCTTATATTTCCGTGAGGCTGCCTGCCTTGTCTATACAGTGACGTGGATTGGGGGGGCCTCTGCCGGGGTGAGGTGCTTCTGTGTTTTAAATCACTGTTGACAATGGGGTTTCTCCCGGATTACATCCAGGATTCCATTACATTTCCAGATAAGATTGCTCACCGAGTTGAGAGGTTTTTTTCATCATTATTTTAACTGTCCAATGTTTCCATTCCCCAACCAGTAATTAGTTTTCAGAAGAAGAAGAAAAGGAAGAAGCCCAGCCAAGCTGTGGGTCAGACCTGTTTCTTTTGGAATTGCGATAAAGGAAGAGACAAAAAAGAGAGACTGTTTGTCTCTTTATTATCGCCACAGCATGTATTTATAGATAAAGAAGCCTAAGCTTAAATGTTTTCAACCCGTCATGTTAATTTGGGCATCGTCTTTTAAACAAGTATGACATGGGTAACCCCGTTTTTATGTGTGTAGCAATATGCAATGCTATAATAATACTTTATGACAACAATAATAAGAATAATAATTTTCTATTAAGATTCAATCGATCAAACTTTCAGTTGTATAGGAGATTGATTAGGTGGCCAGAGACATTTTTATGGGAATTTGACCAGGCTTAACAGCCCTACTCTTTCTAAAAAGTTGCATGTGATCTTTAATGACCACACAGTCTGTTTGAAGTCTCATCTAAAGGATCAGCATCTCCAGCAATCCAGCACCATTGGATTTCTATTTGGTCCAGGGGAAAGAGTGCCCCCTACTGGCCCACCAACACCTCTTCCAGCAGGTGGTTAAATGAAAAGCATTTTGTTCCGATGTGTCTGTGGGAGTTATGAAGGAATGCATTTCTGCTCTGTCAGAATGTTCTATGTTCTGTGTTATTTATGTTGATTGGGCCTGCTAGATTGCAACACATTGTTTGTGTGCTTGCATATGTTGCTTATAACCATATATTTCTTGGGTTTATAAAATATACAAGTAACTGACAAAATAAAGGAAACACCAACTCTCTTAATAGGGCGCTGGGCCACCACGAGCCACCAGAACAGCTTCAATGCGCTTAGGCATAGATTCTACAAGTATCTGAAAACGCTGTCTCAGGGGCCAGTCCAGAATTGTGTTCAATTTGGTTGAGAGTTGGCGACCGAAGGGCCATGGCATATGGTTTACATCGTTTTCATGCTCATCAAACCATTCATTGACCACTCGTACCCTATGGAAGGGGCATTGTCATCCTGGAAAAGGGGGGTACCCACTCCCATCAGGATAGAAATGCTTCACCATAGAATTTTGTATTTATTGGTGTTTACCTTGCCCTCTAAGATGTTGAGTGGATCTAAACCATGCCAGGAAAAGGCACCCCATAACCCTTCATTTACTCAAGTGTTTCCTTTGTTTTGGCAGTTACACTTTTGATGGACTGTGGGTACCATGAAGCTCAAAAACATACTTTTTTCAAACTGTCTTTTTTCAGACTGCTGGTCTCTCCACTGAAGCTTCCTCTTTTCCATAAGCCCAGTCTTTGCCCTGTCCGCCAGTGGGTGGCACAGCTGGCCCTCAGCTGTAATGAACCCATTTCCAGTGTGAAGAAAGATTTGGACAAGATTGGAGTATTTCAGGAGGATACTAGGTATCCAATGTCGGCCTGTGACCACTGTGTGAAAACTGATTAAAGTGTGTGTGTGAGAGAGAGAGAGAGAGAATCACAGCCTTCTTGTCTTACTCACCTTGCACTGTAATTGCCTCACATGTACAACATAGGGTCGGCTGCCCAACTGTCTTTATATATTTAGGGGGGGGATGTCAACTTTGAATTAAGCAAGTGGTGTGTTTTTTAATACATGTCATCATTTGCTGATAGAATTTCATTATTGCACCATGAAAAATAAAGGTTATTTATTTAGTAGAGCATGTGCGGGGGGGGGGGGAGGACTGACTGGCTGGATCAGCGGTCTCTCTCTCTCTCTCTCTCTCTCTCTCCTTTACAACCTTATTTGAAAGGTGGGCTCTCAAATCGCAAGTCAATCAGGGCCCATATTCATAAAGTGTCTCAGAGTGGGAGCACTGATCTAGGATCAGGTTTTCCCTGTCCATATCCTGACCTTATCCATTATGAGCTAAAAGGCAAAACTGAACCTAGATCAGGGCCCATATTCATAAAGTGTCTCAGAGTAGGAGCACTGATCTAGGATCAGGTTTTCCCTGTCCACATACTAACCTTATCCATTGTGATGGAGCGGCGCATAAGGGAAAAGTCAGGAACGCGGCTTGTTTGGCGGGTTTGGCGGGTATATCGCCGAGCCACCGTGGGGATAACGGCAGGCACTGGCCTTCCTCGGAGAAGATTAGACACCCCTTTGCATTTATCACAGACACATACACACACATCACGGTTTTAAATGGCCGATGGTCCTATCGATATTTCAGAAATGAAAGAGGCCGTTTAAAAGAATGCTGATTGCCCCCCCTACACAGTATCCGCTGTGACACACGATGACTGATTATGGCAGCCGAACCAATTCAGATCATTTGCCTTTTGGGCCATTTAGAACAGAGGAATGAATGACCGCAGATCAGCAAAGTCATTATGCTAATGCAGTTATTGATTGCTTAAAGTATAAGCTTGATGAGGCTGGTCTCTCTCACCCGTGGTAAAGCTAACTAGTCTGCATGTAAACCAGACCAGACTCGGATCAGATCGGCTTTAAATCACTGCATCTGGGCACAGCAGCAATCACCGAGTGTTTAACGTAGGGGGTCTCGTGTGTCAGGTAAAAAAAATAAAATAAAAAATAAGTTCCTGGACCAAGAAGCAGATTAAATAAAAAAATGCATACAGCCAATCAAAATTAATTAACGAGCTGCACACAGCAGATAATTTACTACTACTCAAAAGGCCATTGGTCCTGCCCGAATGCTCCACCAAAACATTCTGTTGCTGCCATGGCAATGTGGACAGTGTCTGTTTTGAGAATTGCAGTTGACACTTTGGTGTGGATTCAATCAACATTGTCCTTAACTTTGACTTAAAAATAAATGAAAGCATTTTTTTCCTACTTCACAAACACATTTTGGTTAATGCTGTAATGCTGAACTCTCCAAACTGTGTTTGTGAAGATTTGATCTCCATACCTCTCTTTTAAGAGTGCAATCCATTTCTATTAAAATCTATATTTATTTTTGGAATTGCTGCCAAGAGTTAAGTACGCATTTATCGCCTACCTGAAAATCGAGGCTCTGTTACCTGTCGATAGAAGTCCTGCTCTGAATGCCAACTAGAATGTTCTGTAATTACAGACAATCAGACCCTGAAAGGCTTATATGTAATAAGGCTAAATAAGGGCAATACGGCTTCACACATTGGTATCTTTAAATTTTGGCACACAATAAAAAAGCGTACGCAACCTATGCTTTAAAGTGCGGTCGCACATTACAGTTCAAAAGAGATGTCACCAAAGGTCCCCTTCACTGTAATTTAGAGTCGCTTCCGGGCTTGGGACACATTTCGTTTTTAAGTGGCATAAGATGAAAGGCAGGATTTTATATCTCTTTAAGTGACTTCTTGATTTCTGTAATTGTGCAGAAACTCTGCACGTTTTCAAAGATGACACTTTTAAACTTGGCCCTGTTTGAAATATCAAAGGAGACCATAAACCAACTTTTCTGAATGCCACCACAGGGAAATCTTCGACTCTTTTGATGGTCACTTTATAAATCCCCAAAGATGACAGGTTGCCAGGCAATTGAACACTATTTTCAGCAAATAATCAATGCCTTCATCCATGTTTTTTCTTTGAAACTGTTATTTTGTAAATATGCAATATGTATCATCATTTATTTTTGTCCTACTTTGACAACAGTGTTCAAAACACCCTTTACATCCAGTTTCTGGTCCTTTCAGAATCAAGAGAAATTTGGAGCAATGATTATATACACTTTTCTATAATCGTTTTCCAGATTTAACAGTCTGTGCTTTTTCCGGTCTTTAAATACTGCTTTCATACAGCTTTGCCATCACCAAACCGGCTGACCGCAGTGGCAAGTAAGTTTAGATTTATAATTTGGTGACGTGACATAAAATAAAAGGTCATAGTGAAGCTGATTGCATAGATCGTTGGACTTTTAGAAGTTGTGAGCTTTACTGGAGGAGAGTACAGACACTCTGGTGTGGTTCTGATTTCCATGATGGAACATTCAAAATGTCATAAATAATGCATACCTGCTCAGGGCTTTTGAGTCTCTCTGCGGGTAAAGGCTCTGAACGTGAGTGCAGGCTGGACCCAGAGCCAAAGCATTGCAGGTTCATCCACACTCTAGAACTGTCCCTTAACAGAATGAGCAGCCCAACAGAATCCAACAGCCCCAAACTAGTGGCTGCGAAGTCAGTGTGTGGTTTGCAGATCCTCTCAGATTCCCAGTGATCAGTGCCAGCTCCATCCCAGGCTTAATGGACTCACAGCAGCTGCTAACTAGCTGGGCCTGTGTGTGCCAGGACAGGTAAGGCCCAAAATTTTCATAAAGGGCATCGTTTTGTAATGTTTTGATCTCCTCTCCATCATGAAATATATGGCATTTATATATACCATTTAGCAGATGCTTTTATCCAAAGCAACTTACAGTAGTGAATGCATACATTTTTCACTATATGTGGTCCCAATAGGAATCGAACCCACAACCTAAGCATTGTCAACGGCATGCTCTACCTACTGAGCAACACAGAATCACGAGGAATGATACCAGAGCACGTGTACCACATGCTGCTTTGCTCAAAAGCCCCCCATGCCCCACTGTGAAATATAAAGGAATACATTTATCCCCCCCACCTCATGACACAGTTTACTGGTTTTCTGTGGCAGAAAACAAACTATTTGTCACTGTTACCTCCCCAGCCTCCTCTTTCAGCTTGCCCTCACCACTCTCACCACCCCACCTCCTCCCTCCCTCTCTCCCATCCCTGACCCCCTTATAAATCCCCCCCCAGCTGAACCCTCTCATTTACAGACTGCCCTCCCTCACTCACGATCACCCCGAGACTGATAATGACAACGCTGAGCCATCAAAGATAACGATCTTTCATTGGCTGGCAGTCGCACCGCACAGCCCCATTTAACATACCTGCCAATCAGTTGCTTTCAGGTGCTGTGCCCTGGTCAGAACCTGGGTAATTCATAAAAATAGCTCAGATTGGTTAGATATATTTGTATGTTATTGTTGGGTGGCAGTACAACAAATTCACCTAGAGACTGATCCCAGAAGCCACTACTGTTTTTGTTAAAAAGGCTTTATCGGCATAGTTGCAGTGTGGCCAGCTCTGTTAATTCAAATTTGAGTGGTTTAGATTTTGTTGTCATGGTGATAACTGTAGTCATTACCGTGACCACGGCTTCACGTCCATTCATCCCTTCCTCCCTCAGTTCTTCCTTCACTACCAGCCGCTTTCCTTGCCATTCAGATGGCAGAGTGTAGTAGTGTAGTAGAGCTACAGGTTTATAGAAGAAGTGACACGGTTCCCCCCTCCCCCCCCACTTCCTTTAGAGCCACAATAAGAGTGAGATTCAACTGGGAGATTTTGGTCTTAATCTCTGCAGACCAACCATATCTCTTGTTGTAGCTTGCTGGGTTGGAAACTGACTGCGGTTCAAAGCAACAAAATCATGATCATGCATGCTTAAGAACTCGAACTTGTGTCATATAATGAATATCGGCATGGATAGGGAGCATTGTGAGGCATGAGATGAAGCAAAGTGGCGGCAACCCCACTAGCCGTGGGAAAACACAACGGTATTAAAATGACGCACAAACATTATATTTAGCCATGTTTTATCATGAATATCTGCACTGCCAGGAAGTCTGGTTGACCAATCAGCATCCAGGACCAGAACCATCCATTTTATAATAAGTTTCATCCTATACCTATAAATGTAGATGTAGATCTGCCCCATTCTTGGTGTATTTTAGGTTTTGGATACCTTGGTTTATCTACTCATTTTTTCTCAGTTTTTCTGATATTTTAGAGAAACAGATTGAGTGAATCAGAGATGCCCTGTATGAAAGTTTATATATATATATATATATACAGGCTCTGAACTTCCTTGTACAACAAAGCTAAACTTGATGCTCCTTTTCAGTGTAGATGTCTTGTGTAGATCAATCACTGCTCATTCTCAATCACTGCTCACCGCTCACTCAGACTGTACAGCCTCCTTGTACAATAGGATTCTCGAGACTGCCAGCATTGGTCTTTAAATTGTGTTTCATTTTACACTTAATTATTTTGCTTGAAGTAGCTCTCGGTGTAAATGTATGTTATTGCATTGTGACAACCCTTGTCCTTCTGTCGTGCTGTCACATCACTTGTTATAATGCTATTTTCCTGTGCTCACAAAGTCCCTGTTTCAATGCGATATTGTATTGGATCTATTCTCGGCTCCTCGCGTATCTTATACAGGCCAAACTCAATAATAACATTTCATCCCTGTAAGAGCTATCAGTACGTGAAAAGAATTCCTGTTGAATTTTTTTTTGGCAGAAAGGGCCTCACAGCTAAAGCGGTAGGAGGGATACGACCAACAGTTTGAATCACAATACCAGCTGCGGCAACACTGACTTAGCTGCACATGTTTTGGGAGGCCATGCAAGCAAGACTGGCCGTTACAAATGGGGAAAGAATTGTGGACAAAAAGTTGCTAACAAATGTTGTTACTTACTTGTTATACTTTGGTATAACTAATTGTTATTATACAGAACATTTTTGTGCACAGTATTGCAGCTCAAAGTGGATACAATCAAAACAAATCACTCAAACACATAATTAAAATGAACAAATGATAAAACAGTAATAAAATAGACAAATAGAAATAGTCAAATAAAGACAACAAATAACACAGGAACATGTATGATAGTGGTAAGGATGAAGTAAAGACTTAAAAGGTACAAATTTGAGATTAACATAACATTTAAAAGCAATAATACTTGGTGTCTTGTTGCTAAATATATAAAGGTTAAATTAGGTGGCACATGATCGTTTTTTTTGTGCTCTTGCGCAGGCCTCTTCAGTCCTGAATACCACCGTTAATTTAATATTATATAATAATAAATATATATATATTTCATAGAAAATCTCGATTTGACATTTTAACAAGCCTGTCTGATAGTACTTAGAAATCATTCCTCATCTACTATCAACCTGGCGTTAGGCTGTCATTTTGAGCCCAATTAAATCTGCTAATGCTCTTGTCTTGAATAAAAAAAGCACAAAAACCACACCCTTGCATTCTCTTCCAATACATTTGAAACCCTGAGATTGTGCCCTCGTACGGGCAGGTGGGCAGGGAGGCAGGTGAAGGGCCGGGGGGGGAGGTTTGGGTGGGAGAGGGAGCTGACACAGGAGTCAGAGGACCTTGCGCTCTCGTACCGCTGACACACGCTCCCATAAAGGGCACGGTGAGAGAGGAGGCCAGAGGGAGCTTTCCTCATGCCAAAGGCAGAACGGAGAGAAGTGAGCGGAAGATTAATTATCATTATTAGGAAGTTCTCCAAGAGCAGCTGGTACCAGCGCAGGGGAAGGGGGGAGAGGGCAGTGTTTTCATCTGATGGGAGGTTTAAGAAATCCGAAGTGAAGCATACAGTTCTCCGTATTTTTGGAGGTAGAGTGTGTTGGGGGGGGAGAGGCTGGGACTTTGCTTTTGTGAGGGATTGGTGAAAATCGAAAGGTCACTTGCAGGCAAAGCAAACATGATCCTCAAGCATTCCCAAAAGGGCCTCAATTTCTGTTGGGTAAGGGGATTGTCTCTTTAGGGTGAGGGGATTGTTTCTTTTTTATTCTTTATTTCAGTTTTTTCCCATTTTTTTCCAATTTGGTGGCCAATTGTATCCTTTTCTAATTCAACTTGTACTACAAGCTTTCCGCTGCAACTCTGGGACTGGCAGTGCCGAAGACGCCGAACCGCCTCCTCCGAAACAGAACCCGCGATGCCATCGACCGTAATTCTGACACACACAGAGCCGCTTTTGCAAGTGGCAAGATCATGACAGCTTCCCTCCTCCCTCCCACTGGGGACGAATAGCCAATCACCGCCCCCGATCAGGACTCCTGGCCAGAGCTGGGCTGGCAGAGCCCGGGATCGAATCCAGGTTGCAGTAGAAGCTGCACTTAGAACAAGGGGCTTTACTGGTTGCCGGGCCACTAAGGGATTTCTTCTGTAGGGTGAAGGTGTTGTCTCTTTTGTGTGAGGGGATAGTCTCTTTTCAAGTGAGGGGATTGTCTCTTTAGCGTGAGGGAATTGTCTCTTTTGGGCGAGGGGTAAGTCTCTTCAGGGTGAGGGGATTGTCTCCTTCATGTGAGGGGATTGTTTCTTCAGGGCGAGGGAGCTGCAGACCTCTGCTGATAAATGGAAGAGTTCTCAGTTGAGCCGGGTGGCACGTGTCTAAATGTCTGAACCAGAGCAATCTCAGATTACTGACATTATCTCTACTGGTTCAGGTCAGGCTATTTGATTCTTATCAGCATCCCTCCAATGGCATGCTGAGAGCAACGTTTCTCTCTCTCTCCTCTGTCTCCTCTCTAAAACAGCAATCTGCAGCAGCAAATACAAATAAGCATTCATATTTTAAATGCAGTAAGAAAAAAGAAAAACAAAACCATAGCTAAATAATAATAAAAGCACTATTGATATAATTCTGCACAATTCTCTGTTCAATAGAATGACAATGAGCTTTTCTTCTGTTACTGTTTATTCTATATCATTTGTCACCCACTGTCCTCCACCTTCCCCAAAAATGCAAGATTCTGACATCGTATGAAATAACTCACTAAATTCAATCAAATCAGAATGAATGAATTGTTAAATCAATTGAAGTAAATCAGAATATTTGCTTCAAAATGCATTGTGGGAGTATATATTTTTTGCCCAGTCTCAATCTCGATCGGGAGCCTACGATTCACGACAACAACTGAATCAATTCCACAGTCCTCCAGTGGAGGACCAGCAGTGGCTCTGCTGGAGAGTGTACATTTCAGAGTCAAAAGAAGCGTGACGGAGGACGCGGATGCTAATGTACGCCCTAGAGCAGGGGTGTCCAATCTTATCCGAGAAGGGCCGGTATGGCTGCAGGCTTTGGTTATAGCCCAGCACTAACACACTTGATTCAACTAATTCACTAGGCATGGTCTACAATCAGGACCATGATTAGTTGAATCAAGTGTGTTAGTGCTGGTTTAGAATAAAAGCCTGCAGCCACATCGGCCCTTCTCGGATAAGATTGGACACCCCTGCCCTAGAGCAACACTATTCAGTCTTGTCCTTGGAGAGCCGCAGGGTCTGCAGGTTTTACTCAGCACTTAATTGATTAATTAAAGCAGTTGATTACACAGTTAGTGGACATCACCTGGTTTCTGGGGTCTGAATAGGTTGGTTGCTGATTTTTAGGTGAAAATCAATCAAATCAAATCACCCTGCGGCTCTCTGAGGGAAGACTGAATATCGATATTCTAGGTATTCTCATTAAAAAAAAACCCATAAAAATATGTTTTCTTATCATTAGCACACGTATTGATGAAATAGAGTTGATATGCTAGTGCTATGATATGATATGCAAGTTGAAAATGAGTGTTCATTTCCTTTAAGTGAATTTCCCAGTCAGAACCTGCCAGAACATCTCTGGTAGTTGAGCGATTGAAAGGTTGTTTTTGCAGCACGTCTGCTTCACACTCTGAAAAGCTAGTTTGCAACATTTTCAAAAGTATCTTACTGAGCTTAGATGGTTGCCAGTTTTTGTTTAATTGGAACAGGCATAACACTACAGTAAACATTTTTTTATAGTAAAATAAATAAATAATATCATATTTTAAGACAAAGAAGAAAAAAAAAGATTCACGAAAAAAGGTCTTGTAATAGCCCCAGATCATAATAAATAATAAAAAATGCAATCACCTAAGCACCCAATTATGAGCTTGCTTATATTGATTTGCGAGCAGTGTGCAGAGCAAGCCCTGGGAAGCCCACAGGTATGGAATACAGAATCTCCCGAATGGTTCCTCGGCAACAGGCAGTAACCTTGAACATTACCGATAAGATGAGCTATCTGTGAAGCTCTGGGGTCAGGATCTTACCCTGCCATACCACAGCTCAGCTCGGCTCCCAAGCGCTAAATGAATCTAATCATCTGCTGAAAGGTGATACCAGTGACATATTAATAATAACATACCAGAACAACAGCTCAGGATTATATGGATGCCAATTTAATAGTAAAAAAAAAAAAACCTTTGCCAAAAGGTACAATAGGGCATGAGGGTATGCATTTAAAACCTCCAAGCTAATTTGACTAATGAAGCCATCTAGGGCCTGGAGAAGGCACTGTGATTCGCTGACTATGTGAGGACATTAGAGACTCACTGCTGGGGCTTATGGGAAGGTGGCGGTTTGGAGAATGTGTGTGCAAGGGGCCGTTTCTCAGGTCTGATGTGAGGAAAGAGAAAAACACACCTCAGGTTCTCTGTGGCTTTTTTTGATTTACCGCCAGTGCCTGGGGAGAGAGCTTCTAGCCTTGACATTCTTCTCCAGTGGATCTCCTCCTACTCCACCAGCTCCCCCCATTCTGCGCATGGAGACCTCCTTGGTCATAGCTCACCCTCTCCGTGCTCAAGCCTGGAGCTGGAATGACTGGAGGAAGAGAAGGTGTCCTTTGACCTCCTGCCTACCTATAGAGCCTCCAGAAAGCTGTAGATATTTTATACTCCAGGTGGATAATGCCCAGGCGATATACATTTTTTTTCCATACATTTTTTATTTGTGCTTTAGTTTTTTTGCTTTTGCTTTTCTGATCGGTGATGTGTCTCTTCACCCGCAGAATCAGTTCTGCAGGGCTGGACTGATTCTTGTTCTGCCCTCTCCTGGAAGATGAAATGGGTTTGCAATCCGGTTTGCACCACCCGTTAAAAAGTTTCTCTCTCCAAATTCCGTCCTCCTGTCTCTCAGTGCCATCTCTCTGAATGCTGGAAACCCACTGGCGTGATCAATTTTTTTTCCCCCCAAGAACCTTCCAGATTTGTGCTGGTCTGCGGGGAATGCACTCTCAAAAATGTCTGAGAGGAGGAGCTCCAATATTTTTTTAAACTAAGCCACTGAAAAAAACCCTGGCTCCATGCCTCATTATCCCCAAAACAGCCAGATTCCCCGGATAATGTCCCCCTTAAGACGACGTCTTCAGACTCTATGCGTGGTTGATGTTGCGGCTTCAAGAAGGCCCTGTGATGTTCTTGCGTGTCTCAGCTGAAGAGCCTGCAAAAAGGGTTTGAGCCATCAAGCTGCAAAGGATTCTGGGATTGCCCCTTTCCCATGTGCCAGAGCAGTTGAAAGGGACAGATCTCCTTCAAATGCACAGAGCACTAGTTGAGAGACATTAGTCTCTTGTCGGCGGAAGCCCATCGTATCATGCTGTGCTTCCACAGGCTGACTTAAGGAAAATAGCCTTATTTGGAAAAGAAAAGAAAACAACATCAGCCATTTTGCGAGAATAGAATACCATCTTTGCAACTCGTGAACAAGTATGATGTAATTCCAGAGAAAGCTTGGAAACTTTGCTCCAATCAAGTGTGAGATCACAAAGATTAATTACAGTTGTCGGTACAGCGTGAGTCGGTTGTGCTAATGAAGGCTGATGGCAGATAACTATATGTTATCATCGCAAATTAATTATGGTATAACAGTTAATTTTGCTGGTTGAGCACAAACCCCTTGTACTGATCATTTGCATTAAAAATAATAATACATGTACCACGCTTCATTCAAAGATTTTTCATTCCAGCTCCACAATATTATGATATGTGCCCACCATGCGATAGGAACTAAAATGCACTTAATGAAACAACATGTTAAATAAGGTCAACTCAGAATCAACATGTCAAAATAAAAATATGGTCTCAATCTAAAGACATAGGTTCAACTACCTTAACAAATACTAAATCCTAGACATAAAAATGATGTTATAATCATAAAAGAGATGAAATGGAAGAAAATACACCAAACCAAGTTCGTCTCTCTCCAAATGCATACATATGCAGCTGAAGTGTGAGCTGGGACCAGATCTCCCAAGAATGCAAAAAAGTGTAGAATTACCCTTGAATTGCTAGTCTCCTCTGAAACTGCAAAAAAGAAACTGAGCTCAAGCCATCAACAGGTCACACTTTAAGTGTTTGGTGGAGGGGGTGGGGGAAGGTTGGCTCCTTCCCTCTTTAGCTCATGTCTGATTAATTAACGATTCGGGAGAAAGCCCTGCGCAAGCCAGGTTCAGACCCATTTTTGTTTTGGGTCACTTACTGCCACAAGACATACTTTCAAGCGATCTGCTGAAATTATCCTCTCGTGATTAGAATCGTGGTGACACAAAATGATAGGGCCTGGGGAAGACAGCTTGGTTTATACAGAGATGTTGGTTGAGCTGATATCATAATATGCTCAGCCAAAGAATATTGCTACCATGTGACAAGGCCAATCACACCATGTTAACCTCCACCTATTTCTGGTGGGTGACATGGGCTTGTAAGTTTGGTGTGCTGATCTAATATGGACTGCGTTGGCTGCCAAACCTTCATACCTTAGTGCCCTGGTTTCATTCACGGAGTAATAAACCTGTCAATGATGGCACCATGCTTGTTTATGTGATGTTTATTTAGGTTAGGCCAAAATGCACCTCTCCGACAACACACACACACACACATTCTCCTCACACAGCACCTACACCCAGCACCTACACACACACACACACACACACACACACACGCATATACTGCTCACATAGTATACATACATACTGTTCACACACACACAAATTTGTATGTATATATAAAATATTTATACATTTTTTGACAACCCACACAGTCCAGAATATTCTTGTGTATTTTCCAGCATGCACTAGATCAAATATAAAAATATATATTTCCATGTAGCCATTGTGGGGGCAGGGGGAGAGGTGATATTTGAGGGAGGGTGAAGGAGAAGGCTAATCTTCCTACAGAGTCATGTTGCTGGTGGTACAGTGGCTGGAGTCTGCTGACTGTCCTCTTCACTGACACAGCCCAAGCCCGACACACTGTGATCACGGAGGTCAAGCAACTCCCCGTCATTCACCCGCCCATCAGCTGATTTCGGGGCTCCCCTTTCTGTTTCTATGTGGCAACAGGGGCCACCAGTTGCCATGGCAATTGTAGGGGGACTGACCTGGTCCGGGCCTGAATTCCATGGATGGGGGGGCATCAAGTTAAGACAGGTTGATGTCTCGCATGTCAGAACACCGGTTTCATTAACCCACACGTTCGGTCTTGCAAGACACCCCCCGCTCTGTTTTGCTCTTTCGCTGTAATTCCATGTTCTCTCCATCTCTCCAAATATTTCCCCCCTGCCAGAGGTTAAGCTGGGCGTCTGTGCGCTTACTACAACATATACATCAGGGTTCCTCAAATCATGGTCCTTGTGAGCCGAGCACTGCTGTTTTCCCACCCGTCCTTTACCTGGGAGTCAGGTGTGAAGTCACTCCGGCCAATCAATTGTATTAATTGTTCAATTAACTACCTGAGAGAAAGGAAAGCCTTTGGATTCTACATGCACAGTGACACAGTGACCACACCATGCCCTAGCCACCTTATTTAAATTTATTTAGCCTTCATTTAAAACTGGAAAAAGGGGCCTCTTAACATTCAAATTAGAACCCTTGTCAGAATGCGTATCTTGAGACATGGAGGCTGAAGTGGGCTTGTTCAAATCTTAACATGTTTTGCCCTGAAAATGGTATTTTGTTGCTTACAGCTGATGAAGGATACGTTTCATTGGTTAATTGTGTTTTGAGTGCTTTTTTCAGTCTAATCCAATTCATTTGAGTTATTGGGGAAACCATTAAAGGTGCACCAGAAAAACAGCCCAGAAACCTAGAGTGTTATCTATTAAGATGCTTTTTATTTTCTGTAAGCCTATCATTAGAAGTTAAAAGCAGCCGTATCTGATTTATTGGTTACTATTACGGATGCATCTGTTGCTTTGTTTTGATAAAGCACTGTTATTTCACAGTTAATGATGTAAACACTTTGTATTATATTTTGGGCAAAGAACAGAAAGTATGACTGGAAGTATGTGATATAGTAGCACATTGAGCTTTGTATAAGAACATAAGACCTTAAGAATACATAATGACGATTCTGTATTTTGGGGCCATTTACCCCATCTAGACTTGTCATGTTCTAATCTAAAGAGTATCTAGTACTGCATCTAGCCTAGACTTAAATAGCCCAAGTGTTTCTGCCTCTACTACCTGACCTGGAAAGCTGTTCTAGGCGTTGACAACTCTCTGAGTAAAGAAAAACATCATATTATCCATGCGGAATTTGCCTTTAACTCATTTCCACCTGCCTCTTGTTCTGCTGACCCCAAAAATCTTTGTTTCACTTTGTTAATCCCTTTTAGGAATTTAAAAACCTCAATCAAATCCCCCCTAAGTCTCTGTTTGCTAAGCTTAAATAGATTCAGTGCCTTTAGTCTATCCTCATAACTTTTACCTTTCAACCCAGGTACCAATTTAGTTGCCCTTCTTTGAACTTTTTCAAGAGCTTCTATATCTTTCTTGTAGTGTGGTGCCCAGAACTGCACACAGTACTCTAAGCAAGATCTGACAAGGACATTATATAACATTAATATAACCTCCTTTGATTTATACTCAAGACATTTTGCTATGTATCCCAGCATCCTGTTGGCCTTTTTCACTGCTGTAGCACACTGCTTTGATGCAGATAGACTTTGATCAACTACAATTCCTAAATCCTTTTCAAATTGAACACTTCAAATTTTTCTCCTGCCATAAAATACTCCTGTCTTATGTTTTTATTTCCCACATGCATAACTTTAGATTTAGCAATATTGAATGACATCTGCCACATTTCTTCCCATTCTCTATACGTGATGATGCTGCGCCACAGACTGATTAGAATGAGAGCATCATTCAAGTAATTGAATAGCCCTGCACTAGGGCTTTAGCGTGGCCCACAGAGGGAGCAATTCTCCTCCTCGTTGCTCAATAGTGACCGATCAGGTACTAGTGTGTCTGCAAGCGCCAACTGCGTAGTCCTCCGGTGCAGTGTCTGTGCAGCTCACAACATTTTGTTGTTGAGACTGCGCACTCTGAGCCCAAATCCCCTGCGTGTGTCTGGTGGCGCAACGTTCCAAGATATCGTCTGGACTGGCACCAAGCTCCATCTCACTCCCCTGGCATGACAATCTTCACAACCAGAAGATCCTTCGACCAGACACTACGACTAAATCATTTACCGAAACCCTGCTGATGCTGCCTGATCCTGTCCCGGCCTGCCTTTTAAGTACTCTTGACCCCCATGTATTGACTATTTCCCCTTCCAGTAATCTCTTTGGTGCCAGCCAAAGGTTTCTTCCTTCCTATGCCCTTTGGGAGTTTTTCCTTGCCACTGTTGTCCTTAGTGTGCTCTTGGCAGGGGTTTAAGGCTCCATACCCTGTAAAGCTGCTTTTTGACAATGTACTTGTTAAAAGTGCTATACAAATACGTTTATTTAAGTTTATTTCTTACGACTTTTATTATGCACCGTTTGTTCCCCCCCGTAGAGATGTTTCCCAGTCGTGGTCACTGATTGGTCGATAGCCTCCAAACTGTTAGCATTAGTTGTTGTTGTGGTAAAATTGGTGGAAAACAGGTGACATTTGGTGCAGTCCCCAGGAGCCATGGTGGTGTCATAATGCCACAGTGTGTGTAGGACTGGTGGCCGGGGGGAGGGGTGGCGATGGTCCAGTTATCTGCGGGTCAAAGTCTGTCATTGGGAGGTTTGAGGGACAGCTGATTCACCAGTCCTCTCCCAGGATTCACAGCATGCTACCTGCCGCCAGAATGGCTAATGGGGGGGCAGCCCTCGGGATGCACTTGGCACGTCCACTGCAGAGAGGTGTCGAAGGATCATGGGTAATGTGGGGTATAAGCTTCTTCTGGTTTCTAATTGGTCTTGGGGTTCTGAGGCTCCTCTCCCCCCCCCCGGCTATGTGCACTTCAGGGTATCCACAATCTTGAGGATGAGGACAGAGCCCGGGCTTTAAAAGTAATATGGATATAAAAGACGAGGGACTTCAGAGATCAATAATTCATAAAGCTCTTCCTGATTAGGGCTCTCCCAGGCTGCACGTTCAGCACTTAGCCCTGGCGCTATGTGTCACGGTCGCCACACTCTCTCTCTCTCTCTCTTCTCTCTCTCTCTCTCTCTCCATTTTTCTTTCCTTTTTTTCTTATTTTAAACATCTGTCAGCTTCATTCACGATTAAACGCCTCTGAAATCCATGCTTTTTCAAACTTTTTTCTTTCAGCAAAAAAACTGAAGAAGAGGAATTGTCGTCGAGAGTGTTGTCTGTTCTTCTTCTTCTGGGGGAATCAAATAGAAACTTGAATTATTTGAATATCAAAAAAATGGCACTGAACAAAAAGCCTAAATCCAAGACGGACACGTGTTACATCTCTGTGCCAGCTGTCCATGGGGAGAACGACATGAGAGAAAAATGTAAATTGCATAGATATTATTTTTGCTATATGTATTTACAGTATTCATCCTGTTTTGTTTTTGTCCTGGTTCATTGCTGTTCCATCTCAGTAATCCTCTAAACTTTCTGTTTGTTCTTTGTCTCTTTACAGAGCTCTACTCCTCATTTAATTGTTTAATTGATGTCCCAAGATCGTTTCTCCACTAATTCCCCAGCAAATAAGCATCAAGTGCTAAATTGATTGAATGACGAATCAATGGATAATGTCTGACTAGTTTCTAGGAGGTTTCTCCCCTTAGTTTATTTTCCTTCTTATCTTGCACAATTTGAAAGGGCTCTCTTCTTGATTCCATGCAAGGCATAAATATACCTAGCACCAGAGAACCAATGGGGCTCACACTCTGTTCAAAGCCTTTGAGCATGTAGTAGTGCAGGAGAAAATTTATTTCTTGCACTCTAGTGCTGCATTGGTCAGGAACCATTATGAAAACAGATGTGACTGTCTCCATTAAAGTTTTTTTTTTACAATTGCTTTGACTTGTTTTTCACCACAGAGGTCCAATGAGCAAAACTCTAAATCACATGCACAATTCTTAGAATACAGCTTATACATATTAGTACAATGTCTCGTTACTTCCAGCAACATTGCCCAGGTGAGTAGTATTGTAGCACAATTGATAATCACTTCACCACTGCATAAAAAGCTCTTCTAAAACCTCTATGGCAGTTTCTGAGTGGAGATGGTGCTGAAGGTCATGGTCGTGCTCGTGCTCGTGGTCGAGATCCTGGTCATGGTCAAGGAGGTAGAAGACATGCCATTATATCAAATGAAATTAGAGCCACAGTGGTTTATTATGTCATAAATTGAGGCAGCTGGAAGGATTGTACAGCCAAACTTAAAAAGTCAACCATGGCCTCTGTAAGTCAATAATTTATGGTAAAATGTGATACTGCCATTACAACAAGTACAATATTGATGGTATTGCTGACTGTGTTACATTACAGGAATGTAATATTGCTGTACTGTATGGAGTAAAACTGAATGGAGAAAAGCAAGTGGGGGGCGTAGCTGTCGTCGTAGCTGGCGATAATGGACATGGTGGTTCAGAGAAATGACATTTGCCTCAAGGACAACCAACAAAACATTCTTGCAAACAATAGCATCTTCCAAGTGGTCAGTGCAATCAGCCAAACCATAATTGGGCGAATTTGACCAAGTGACCATGAAACAGATCTACTTGGCTCCTTTTGAAAGGAATGAGGATGTGGTGAGGGCCTTGAGTTCAGGTATGTGTATAGCAACATAGCAATACTACAGTACTGATATTTTGGCCTTATTTTGGCATATACAGTACGTACAGTAAAGCTTTGGTCTCTTTCTATTATCCCAGCAATGCTGGGATAGTGGAATTGTACTTAATCTATTTCAGAGAATTATGGAGATTGATGCTTGAGCTGAGCAACATGAGATCCACTACGTTGATGAAGCCGGGTTCAGCCTTAGCAAACGCCTACGCCATGGTCAGAACCACATTGGGCAGAGAGCTACAGTTGATGTGGCTGGAAATCGAGGACCAAACATCGTAATGTGTGCTGCCATTTCAAGGAATGGAGTTGAGGCTGGAGGCCCTCCATTTCCAGGATACAACTCCACGCACTGGCTGAACTTTCTGGATGGGCTGCACAACCATCTTGTACAACCAAATGCTCAGACAACGTTTGTTGTACAAGACTGGTTTGCAGCACATCCAGAGTTCAGATAGATTTTTCTACCACCTTACTATCCCCTTCCTAAACCCAACAGAGGAGTTATTTTCAGCCTGGAGATGGAAGGTGTGTCCATATGAGCAGGCTACCCTCCTTCAGGCCATGATTGAGGCATGCAACGCCATCACAGCCCAGCAGTGCCAGGGGTGGACCAGGCCCTCAAAATGATTCTCCCAACGCTGCCTTGAAAATAAAGAAATCAGATGCCATGTGGATGAAACTATGTAGCCAAAAGCAGCAGAGTGGCATGATCAGCACAATGCATTTATTATTATTATTATTTTTTGTTGTAAAATATTGTAATGTATTGAGTTTGCGTATTTATTTATTGTTTTGCTTGACAGCATTACTGTATTTGCTCATTTTCAATGACTAAGCTTCAGTAATCAAAATATCAAATGTTTTGGTGTTTGGCGTCTTGCGTAAAATCACAAGCTTTGAGGTAGATGGCAGAAAAGAGAATGTAAATTGATGCCATGAAGTATGATCACTGAATGTGTGTCATCTCCTTTTGCAAAGGTTTTTATGTTTTGGACTCATACAGTCTTGCTTTTTGTATCTTTTGCATCATGATGGACTCCATTTCATTAATTTAATAAACAGGATTTTGTCTGACTTTATATATTATATTTATAATATTAATTTAATAAAATGGAGAATATCACAGGGACTGCTCACTGTACATAATTTCAAATACATACTACAATGCAGGTTGCAAAGCTTTTGCTCATTGCTATTTAGATAATACAAATATGAGGAAATCACCATTTGAATTGGTTTTTGTTTGACAGCATGATTTGACAATTACCATTTTATTTAAAAATGCAGCAATGGTTAAATTTCAGCAATGAACATATCCAATGCTCTGATGCTATGATAAATTTAGCATGATGTACTACCTCATTTGATACAGATGTTTGTATTTTGCATGCTATATGCTAATGCTATTTGGGATTTTGACCCCAAACAGGAGTTTTGCACAC
This sequence comes from Aldrovandia affinis, assembly GCA_029706075.1. Classification (NCBI taxonomy): domain Eukaryota; kingdom Metazoa; phylum Chordata; class Actinopteri; order Notacanthiformes; family Halosauridae; genus Aldrovandia; species Aldrovandia affinis. Next base: position 4,635,400 of record JAINUG010000050.1, on the reverse strand, counting down.
TGAATCTCTGTTGTGTAAAATATGTCAAAGCAATTGTAAAAAACAAAATGGTTTGAAAGATTCTTGCATTTTGTCCACTTCCCAGTGAGGAACAAATGTGTGTGTGTGTGGGGGGGGGGTGGTGCACTGGTTTAAGATAACAAATGAAGAGCACAGCAACTTCTAAAATACGAAGAAAAGTGGTGTCCTATTAATCGATTGATTGGACTTCAGTTGCCATATTTTTATCTTCACATTTTTATTTTTATTTTCATTCTTTATTTTTATCATTACACTTTCCCATATTTAAAAAAAGATGTTTTGACCGATATGCTTTTAATTCGCTCATGTTTTTTTTCTTTCTCTCATGATTATTTTCTCTTGCTCATTTTCACTTTGTTGAAAAAAAAGAGAAATGGCACTTTCAGTTGCAACCACTATAGCATATAATGTATTCTCACCTAAAAACAAAATGACATATTTACAGCAGGAAAAGAAGAAAGGCCCTGATTACGCTGTGAAGATTGGCTCGTAACAAGCGGCCAATTTAAAATGCACTCCGAAGATCTACTGTTTTTGTTCCCTGCCTACACTGGAGCTGAAACCGCACCGGCTTCGTTTCTCCCTCCTGCTGCTTCAAGGTATTAACCACCTTGTTACTATCCTCCCTGACATAAATCGCTGCATTTGTCGCCGTGGTTACTGAGTCTCTCATGTAGATAGCTAAAGCTCGTTGTGGCTTCATTGGAGCAGCGACAAGTCACCGTGGGGGACACCCCGAAACCCGAGGCCACGGAGAATAGCAAAGTGATCCTCCCACACGCTGTCCGTGGATGCGGTTTGCGCCCTGGGTTCGAGGTTGAGGTGGGGAGATGAACTTCGGAAGGTCATGACCGCCTCTCTCTTTCTGTGTGGCTGTTTTTCTCTTTCCTTGCCTTGAGATGCTGTGTATGTATGTGAGTGTGTGTGTGTGTGTGTGTGTGTGCATGTGAGTGTGTGTCTGTGTATGTGAGTATGTGTCTGTGTGAGTGCGTGTATGTGTATGTGTGTGCTATTTTTCTCCTCAGCCTCACAGAGGTGATTCTAGTGATGCTTATGAAGTGAAATTTGGACTAGTAAACAAATGTGCTTTATAAAATAAACACACACCAACATACACACACTCACAGACGAGTAACATTTACTGAAATGCATGTGGGTTGATACAAAAGGAAAAGGATTAATTTGATGTAATGTTTGTTATATTTGAGTTGCCAAGGTATGATAATAGGAGATGGACACAGGTAAGTAGGAATTGAAAGTGAATGATAGAAGCTAATCATAATGAGGCTGGTATGCCCAGGTATTTCCAGATAAGGTAAAACAAGGATAGTGGATAAAAATGAGAACCCCTGTCCTACAACAAGTGTCTCACAGTCACAGAATGGCACTTTTTTCACTGCTGCACAAGGAAACAGTCTCAGATTAAACTCGGGAAAGACAAACTACGGCACTCCAGAAGGCACAAAAAGGTTCACTGCCCCGTGAATCCAAATGCGACCTGAGGAAAAAAACGAAAAGATGTTAATTCAAATATATACAGCAGGGTAAATGCTTAGTTTACATACAAGTAACAGACAACTGAAAATAATAATTTAAAAAAAATAGCACACTATACTAAAAAATATAGACAGCAGACCTAGTATACGGAACAAGAAAGGAAAGTAATGGGGTTGTCAAAGAAAACAAAAGGAAATGCTGAAGGAAAATATGCTCAATTTTTTAAGCTGAGCCTTCAGCCTGAAAGGAAAGTAATGGGGTTGTCAAAGAAAACAAAAGGATGCTGAGGAGCTGGCCTTTTCTTCTAAGCAACGTACCAAGAAAAAGTAGGGACAACATAATTGTGTGACTCAAATCACCAATGAATAAGCAATGATTTTCTGAAACTTTTCCCCGGAACCAGAAAGGAACAGACAATTGAAATCAATACTGCAGTAATCCCTCAATCTGAGTGCTGATAGAACACAAACAAACGATGGACTGTCCTGTAAAACTGTTGCTTGTGTGGTATCAGTGGGCCTTCCAATCCTCATATAATTATTGGCTTGGCTACAACAATAGAAGGGCAATCTTAAAATGTGATAGCAATCAAAATATTTCAAAAGAACAGTGTAATAATATTTTATTCTCCCACCACCTTCATTCCCCTTATGTATGTATGTGTGTGTGTGTGTGTGTTCTTGGGTCCCGGGTGGTGTGGCTGCCTGGGTTCGAGTGCAGCCTGGCTCTGGCCGGGAGTCCCGGTCAAGGGCAGTGATTGGCCATCCACCTCCAGCGGGAGAGGGGGAGCAGGGAAGTTGGCATGAGTTTGTTGTGTGTGTGTGTCAGAGTTACGGTCGATGATGGTGGTGGTTCAGTTCTCCTTTGAACTGGAGTTGCAGATGGCAAATTTGTAGTACGAGGGAACGGGATACTTGACATAGACAAGGGCATAACTGGCCACCAAATTTGGAAAAAAATCTGAAACAAATATATTTAAAAAAATCTTTGTTTTAGACTACACCCAAATCGACTCATGTTCTGCCCTGATGAAGATAAACACAAGATACTTTATGCAAGCCTGAAACATTTCAGTGTTTTATTGTTTTTGTTGCAATATAAAAAATAAAAAAACAACGATCAATAAAAAAATAGAATGAAACCATCAGCATGAGCTTGAAAGACATTGGCTTCATCCTTTCCTAGAGCTCCAATGGGAGAAAGATTTAAATAATCCATTTTAGATATCACGTTTGTACTTGCCAACTCACCTCTTAAGAGTTTTTGAGTAATTGTTACAGGGTAGCACAAAACCTTTCATGCTTTTCTTTGTCAGCTAGTAAATTCTAATCAAACAGGATTTTTTCACCTTCGCCGGGCCCCTTCCCTGGGATACTTCTTTTTAGCCTGCACTTCATCTGAGACGAACTCCACCACTCGAACATTAGCAATGAACCATACCATCCTGTTTTTCTTCCCACACTGGCCCCTCTCCCAAAAAGCACTTACACACCTTGAGGCACTCCAGACATCTTGTTTTTATCCGTTTATATAAAACCTCACTGCAATTATAGCAATAATCCACGGTGTCTTTCCCCCTCATGATTAATCCTGTGCTTAGTCAAATCTTATTTCTCATGCATATCTCTTTGTGGCCTTCCAGTCACTTCCCCTAACAGGTATCCAAACATAAACTAATATTAATAATGCCACACAGCATGATTTTTCATTATAATTCCTTCCGCATACATTTTTGCTTTACCAATGGCTGTCATACCGGTTTAATTTTAAGGAAAATGGCCTAGATGTGTTCAGGAAGGTGAAATTTGATCATTAAATTAAAAAATATAAATACAAAGATTTGCTGCGTTCAGTCATATCAGCATTTGCTCATAACTAAGGATTCAAGTTGCAAGAAAACAAGAAAAGGTGTGGAGCAAAATATTGGATTCCCTGGCTGAAGCTTCATTTAAAAAAAAAAACGAGAATAAAAGCGACAGCTCTTGTTCAAAGAATCAAGTTTTCTGTCTCCAACTTCAAAATCCCTGCCTTTAATATAATATATCTCATAAAAAAAGAAAAAAAAAGAATAAAAAGGTGTTTGTCTTAAACAATGCAAATTGTAAATTCTGGCATATCAATTCTCATGGGGGGGTTCTGTACTGTAATGAAAAACGGCATTGATGTTCCATTACCATGCCATATCTTCAACTGCATTTCCTTGAAATTTTAAATAAATATCTGCAATTATGTTTAACATTCATGCAGAAAGACATCTTCAACACGTTTACAAAATAAAGAAGAGCCAGCGCTCACAAAATGTTCAGTTCTTTGTAAATGTTTCTTCATTGAAATTGTTTAGACTTTAATGCTGCCTCCATGTCCTGTCCTAAATGTCATAAATACCAGTTGCTGACATAAAAGTTACACAAGAATGACCTCTCGAAATGAAATTACAAGTGGGAGCTTTGGGGGAGAAAAATATTCACGAGTTTACGAGTTGTGATTAGGGGTGGGCGGATCGATACCAAAGTATCGATACTGCCGATACTGTGATTTTGTTTTTGGTATCGATATCTCCCATAAAATATCGATACCTATGTTTACAAAAATAAAAATGTATCTTTGCTTACCTGAAGCTGGGCTGAGCCAGTGCACTGCTTTCACTAAATTAAATGTTTATTTCTCTAAACGAAAACCATGTGAAATGGCTGAAAAGAAGCGAAGTGTTGTGTGGTGTTACTTCACACATGTAGAATAAGCAGGGCAAGCTGTGACACGTGCAGCACGATGGTGCAACACTCTGGTAATACCACTAATCTATTTAAACATTGAAAACTTAAACACCCCGATCAATACGAAGAAAGCCAGTCAAAAAAGAGGGAGGAAGATTCCCAAAGAAGCACACCAAGAACTCAGACGTCCACTGAGAGTCCACTGATGGCGTCATTTTTAAGAAGGCAGAGCATATCCAGGTATATAGTCAATCAGATAACATTTGCCAGTCTTCAAGAGGTTGATAGTTTACTTTAGTCAAATTCGTTCATGCAGCATGCGTATATTGAATTTAGTACCTCTACTCTTTAGCTAGGTAGCTTAACCGATCTAATACATGCTAACTTAATGTTGCTAGCTATCTAGGAGCTACCACCAGTTTTAAAGGGTGATTAATGCTTAATTAACTATTCAGAAATATCAATATGATTTTATCCAGTTTTTTTAATATTCTCTTTACATTATTTTAATGTATCACATTACATTACAGTTTTCTGTTCCTGTGTAACAAGTATTGTATTCATTGCTGCACACTGTCGTTACTGCATTAATACCTACGAATAAGGTTAGGGTTAGGAAGGTTAATGTTAATAAAAATTGTAATGTAGTAAGTACAGTGTAACAATAAGTAATTAAGATGTTTAATATGTATGTACACAGTAATTACAGTGGAATCAGAGCACTGTGATGTAAAGTTTTACATTTTCTTTTGTATTTGTAGTTAGGCCTAATACAGTAAATCCACTCTCCTTTACCATTATATTACCAATCTAGATTGGCATTAATTACCCATTGCATAATAATAATAATAATAATAATAATAATAATAATAATAATAATAATAATAATCTGTTTAATCTGTTCTACTTCCATTTAAAATATTTTTCATAAGAGTTTTCGTGTCATGTGGTGTTGTGTGGGTAACTGAAAGTGCCAAGGAATATGCCAAGGAAGCAGAAATGCCTGTATTCATCACAATGTTCACTACTAAAAAAGTACAACAGCATTTATTATTGAAAAGTATCTGTATCGGTATCAATATCGATGATACTGGCCTAGTATTACTTGGTATTGTATCGAACCCAAACTTTGCAGTATCGCCCACCCCTAGTTGTGGTGTTTTACTGACCTTTAAACTGTCCATCAAAGCAAAGGGAAGCGTTGCAACAAGCAACTTACATTTTACAAAGGGGGAAAAGGAAGATTTATTTTGCTTTGATTCAGTTTGGCGCTTTATCTTTATTTTGCTGCAGAGGGTTCATCGTGCTTTCTAAGTGGTATTTTTTTCAGATACACACAACAATTTATTTATGTATCCGTTCCATGTTTGCAACTCCGAAGGACGTGCACGCAATGGGTTCATAGTTACAAGTTGACGGATGGGAAATATGAGCTTCCAATGAACACATTGTCGTAGAAAATCAACCACTCTTAGTTTTGGACTGGTGAATATCAAGGTTGTTTATTCATTTGGAATGGAGAGTGAACTCACAGCAATGTTAAGTGTCCACTCTGCCTTCGGTTTCTGTAGAGAAACATTTAAACGCCCTGTTGTTACTTTCCTAGCAACAGCAGTGCAAGGAAGTGTGGTTATAGTCTTGGGAATAGAAATTCAGAAATAACTTAAACAACAATAACCATACAATTACAAGCCACTACTTTTCCAGCACGTATTACATGACTTTTGACTGACCTGCCCTGATCTCTCTAGACAGCTCTCTCGAACTACAGCATAGTTTAAATACATTTGATTTGTTTTCAGACCTGTGAAGAGCAGACGGATATTAATTGACTAAACTGAGTGAAAGTTTTTTGGCCAGCAAGATTGCTAGATAGGTAACAGAATCATATTGCTTTCCTATTATTGTCATGGAAATTCATGTCAAATGCAAAGGGAAAAAGCTGGCGCTTGATAAATAGTTATTTAGTTAGACTGAGCAAAAAAGCGCGAAGGCATTTTACAACAATGGCTGCATTATTTTGCATGAGTGTGGCAAGACCATTGCCCTTTTCCAAAAATCTGATTCCCTGCCACTTCAATTTGTTTTGCACATTTCATAGAGGTCCATTGTTGCTGAATACGTGGAAGAGAAAAGTTGTCTTGAAAAATATCAATCCTCTGCAGGAGGCATAACAAAAAAAATGTTTCCTGTTGTGTATTAAAATAATGATACACACAAATTATCAGAGAGTCTGAAGTGCAATTCAACGTGTGCCTATTTGTACTGAACTTAGCAGGGCTGAAGTACAAAGGGAGGCATGACCAATCAGTAAATGTCCTTAACAGGCTTACCAATAGATTGTTCTATCTGTACATATAAACGTATAGACATACACTACATTTCCAGTCTAGCCTTTCTTTTGTGCTCCTGGTTGCTTTTTAATCGAGTGTGTCTGTCGGTGTACAAATACCTCTCTTTAATTCCAATTTGATTTGTTTACAGATTGTATTCAGCTTCAGCTTCAGTCTGTATCAGAAACGTAAGTGGTCACATGACACTTTCTTCTGAGAATAACCAATTGGAACTTGAAGACATTGCCCAGTACCCAGTACCTGTGGGGTGTATGCGATTTACTGAACCTGAGGGTGGGACCTAAGGCACAAAAATCTGTTTGCTCTCAGGAATACACATTGCTTTTTTATCCCCCAGTATTTTTTGCCCAACCCAAAAACTACAGGAAACTACCCAAATGCTGGACAGACCTGGTTGCCTATAATTATGGCTAAAGGCCTCTACATGCTCGAGCGACAGCAAAACGACTGCACGCAACCAGGACTCTGCAACATCAATGCAACCTCTGCGACCTACACAGAGGGTGTTGCAGAGGATGTTGCGTACCTAGTACAAAAATCTAACTCGCGACCGCAGCGCAACATGTTGTGTAGATGTTGCGCATAATTGATGTTGGGCACCATATTGCATAGGTTGCGCAGAAGCATGTAGAGGCCTTAACATGGTGAGAAGATGATACATTAGTGACATTAAAAGAGGGGTGATTGGTGGGCAATGTTTGGCAGGAGCTTCAGTGATGAAGAAAGCTCAACTTGCTGATGTTTCATGAGGAACAGTGTCTAAGGTGATGTTGGCATGGAACTCTGAGGGAAAGACATCATAACGAAGGGCAACTGTGGTCAGAGAACACATACTCCTGGATCATGATGTCTATGCATTAGTTTGAGGTGCTAAGGCTAAACAGACGAACACTCTAGATCTGTTGACTGCAACATTTCTAAGGTGTGAGCAGGCAGTTTCATCAAGAACAGTTCCGTCAATAACTCTACAGAGCATAGTCCCGGGGTGTGGATGCAGATTTTTCAAGCCCAGCACTAAAAAACCTGATTCACCTAATCAAGGTTTTGATTAAAGATCATGATTAGTTGATTAGCAGAATCAGGTATTGTAATGTTGAGCCGAACAAAGGTTCACCCCTCTATTGGCTCTTCTTGGATAAGATTGGACACCCCTGCCACAGTTGTATCAAAATATCACTTGAGTAAATGTAAAACATAATTTATTCTCATCAAACTGTATTGGAGCAATTAAACGTAGCAGGCACAAATGAACAGGCCTCAAATTTCTCTCCCTAGAATCAGAAGGCGGTTTCCTGGAAACGCAATAATAGTCCCACTTCAGTTTATTCATTTCTAAAATCTCTGCAATGGCAACTTTTGTGCTCATGAAACTCAACTAATATGTGGCATTTTGAATTCATTGAATTCAATAAGTATCAGACTCCTACTTCTACCTCACTAAAGAAATATTGAATACGTGTACATTGATTTTACCCATGCTAACGCCACTACACTAGACACCAGGGGCCTTATTTATAAAACGTACTAACGCACAGATTTGATCTTAGAACGTGCGTACGCTCAAATCCACGCCAAAGTTCAGATTTATAAAAACGGTCTTTGACGTGGAAAAGTACTCAGCTCCACGTCAGGTATTCACGGTCTCGTCTCTTCTCTGTCCTGACCCCTCGCTGGTGGAACTACCTTCCGCAATCGGTCAGGACCGCGGAATCACTTGCGATCTTCCGCAAGAGACTCAAAACCTACTTTTTCCTACTCCACTACCACTGAATTCTGTACATCTAGCTAATTGTCATCATCACTGCCTACTTGCTCAACACTATATACCCCTACTTACTCCATTAAAAAAAACATGTTTTACTAACCTTTTCCTTCCCAGTGTTACAGGTATGGTACGCAGCTGCCTGCAATGGTTTATTGCTGTATTACTGCACTGATCTCTTGCGCGTACTCTGATTGTTCCTAACATGTATTTATGCACATCTTCTAAGTCGCTCTGGATAAGAGCTAAATGCTTAAAATGTAAATGTAATGTAAAATGTATTCGGAAATCTAAGAGGGCTAACATGCCGTCTGCTGCCTAATTGTTTCCTCATTATTATTATTATTATTATTATTATTATTATTATTATTATTATTATTATTAGTAGTAGTAGTATTACCAGATTTAACACATTGCTTAGGCTATACGTAATGGTTTGCACAATAAAGTTATTAATAAATTAAAACAACATAAGCTAGGCTACTTGTGGAAAACAAAACAAAAACACACATTGGTTTTCCAAAACTACCCATATTAGCATAATTGACACATCCTTGAAGGAAATTTATTTAATATACATATTATTGTTCCACACGTGTAAAACATTTCTGTCAATCTATAGGCTATAAAATGTCCAATAATGCAGTGGTTTGCAAGAGGAAGAATGGCAGCATTGTCACTTCTCGAAGATATCGCCAACCGCGCAATAAGAAGGGAACGAGTTATTAGAGATTTTGACCTCAGTTTTAAATCAGACCACTTTTTCTTTACGTCCTTCAGGGACCCCCCCCTCACCTGGGCTACAGACTGCCAGGCCACGTACTTGGTTTTACTGGTAAAGCCACTGGAAAGGCTCCCAAACAGCGTCACTGCACGCATCTGCACCTCCGTCAACAGGACCTCGATTTCGGCCTCGCTAAAATTATTTTTCTTCCAGCTCGCCATTGTCAAGTAGGGGATTTGTGTTTTGATTAGAGCTCCTTTATATGCTAATGATATTAATTAGGGGGCGTTTACAAGGCGGAGATCTAAAACCATTCAGCTACGCACAATTTCAAGATCATTTGTGATTTACAGATTTCACATCTGGGGGACTGGCGTACGCACGTTTTTGTGTGCGTATGTTCAGTTTCTCGGAATCACACTTACGCACATTTCAGAAATGATCTTAGATCAAATATAGGATGGTTTCTACGCAACTTTTTATAAATAAGGCCCCAGCACTCCCTCAAAAAGGGGCTTAGCTGGCGCTGGTCAATCTCTGTGAGAAATATAAGTTTTTATTAAACTACATATTACTTTCCCAATGCATTTTAGTTTTTTTTGCATAGATGGATAGGTAGATAGGGAACAGGGCTTTTAACTCAGAGGTTGCAGGTTTCGATTCCCAGGTGGGGCACTGCTGTTGTACTCTTGAGCAAGGTACTTAACCTGAATTGCTTCAGTAAATATCCAACTGTGTAACTAGATTGCACATCAAAGTGAAAGCTGTGTAAGTCGCTCTGGATAAGAACATCTGCTAAATGCCTAAAATGTAAATGTAATGTAATGCATGTACAAGAGAAAACGTCAGAAAAAACACATCACCCACAGAAATGTGCTTCCTGTCAAATTTATTTTGCAATACATACAGGCCTTCATATATAACTGGGCATTCCTAATTGGGATAAATATTTACATGATTGGACTCTCACCCCTATCCTCCCCTCTGTGCATGCTGCTGTAAACTGAAATGCAGGTATCGGACAAAATAAAGGAAACACCAACAAAGTGTTTTAATAGGGCATTCAGTCACCACGATTCTACAAGTGTCTGGGACTCTACTGGAGGGATACAATACTATTCTTATATGAGGAATTCCATCATTTGGTGTTGTGTTGAAGGCGGTAGAAAAACGCTGTCTCAGACACCACTCCAGAATCTCATAAGTGTTAATTTGGGTTGAGATCTGGTGACTGAGACAGCATATGGTTTCTATAATTTTCCTGTACATGAAATCATTCAGTGACCACTTGTGTCCTGTCGATGGGGGCATTGTCATCCCAGAAGACTGCTCCCATCAAGATGGGAATGCTTCACCATAGGATAAAGGTGATGAACTCAGAATAGCTTTGTATTTATTTGCATTGACCTTGCCTTGTAAGGGGTTGAGTGGACCTACAGTACCAGTCAAATGTTTGAGTACACCTTCCATCCGGATTATGGCTAATAGGGCACTCATTCATTCTTCAGCAAGATAACGACCCAAAAAACACCTTGCAATTGTGCAAGAACTATCTGGTGAAGGAGGAATGTGAAGGACAACTCAAACTAATGACCTGGCCTGCCCAGTGTCCAGACCTCAATCCCATACAACTTGTATGGGACAAACTGGACAGAAGAGGCAAAGTAAAGCAACCCACAAGTGTCTCTGGGAATTTGTGCAGGAGAGCTGGGAAGACATGTCGGGTGATTTCCTGCTGAAACCTATTAACCGAATGGCCTGTGTTTGTGAGGCTGTTATCACGGCAAAGGGTGGCTATTTTGAAGAATCCAAGATTGAATTTTCAATAACATTTTCTTGAACATTGCTTTGATGTTCCTTTTGTTTATTGTTACATGTGCTTTTTTGTAATTCTCAAGTATTTACAGAAACTTATATGGTGTAAAACATTGTCAATTATGAGATAAGCCTAGTTTCAAGCAGGTGTACTCAAGCAACTTTTGACTGGTACTGTAAATCATGCCAAGAAAATGCACCTCACACCATAACAGAGTTGCCAGCACTGTTAATTTACTCAATTGTTTCCTTTATTTTGGCAGTTGACTGCACATTTGTTGGTGGGAAAACATTACAGAGTAACACCAGGGCAGTAGGACATCATCAAAATTGATATAAACAACAGCCCTTGTAACCTCCGTCAACTGGACGCCGAGGGAAAGCAGCTCTGAAGCTCATTAGCTGCAGGTTCCCCTGGGTCAATTGGATGGGGCTATGATTATGAGGGAAATCAAATGTATTAAACGACTTGACTGACGCAGTGCACTGTTGGTTCTGGAAGAGCTTGTATCACTCATAACCTGGCGTTGTACTACATTTTATGCATTTAGCAGATGCTGTTATCCAGAGTGACTTACAGTTTTACATTTCTTATTAAAGAACGGCACCCGTCAAGCCGCCGACCCTAACTCCGGTACTCCAGAGCCACTCCTATATGCAGCAAACTCATGTCGGCCTCTCTCCCCCCTCCCTGCGGCAGACAGCCAATTGCCACCCCCTAGTGGCACTCCCGGCCAGAGCCGACTCTGGCGTGGCCGATGGAATCTAACCCCTGTCGCAGTGGCCAGCATCAAACGTTGTAACCGCTAGACCACCCGGGAGGGCCCAGTTTTACATTTCTGTACATACAATCCATTTATACAGCTGGATAATTTACTGAAGCAGTTCAGGTTAAGTACCTTGCTCTAAGGTAGAACGGCCATGCCCCACCTGGGGATTGAACCCCCTTCGAGTTACCTGCCCAGCCCCCTCACCATTATACTACACTCCCACCACACTACCTTCTTCAGAAGACACCCACACCTAGAAATACTGTATGAATATTCAAAAACATATTTTGCAGATTTTGTTGGCTATCTTTATGCCTGTGGAGGGCCTGGTTGGATTGTGGACAGTATGTATTAAGAAATCATTCACTGTCAAAAAACCCAAAGTGAATCACTGGAATCGACTGCAACAGGCAATCAGGTCCATTCATTAAAGCAAAGGTTAAAGGTTGCCATGAATTCCCCCCTCCTGTCTTCTGTGTAACCCATAACCTGAAGACAATGAGAAGGCAAGGAACGGCGCTGTGGGCCAAAATAAAAAATGTTTCTCACGGATAACAACATCCTTTGGCTGTGCCTGTGCCTTTGATATGCAATTCTCTATATGCATATTCATGACTGCCATAAATGTACTAAAACTGGGAGGGGATTTTGCAAATCCAGTTGATTAGGCATTCCATAATATTTACCAAAGCGTACATTATGCGCGAGTCTCTGATTTGCATGGAAACTTTGTTGGCACAGTACAGGGTCTTATACAGCGAGTCATGAATAAGCTCTAAGGTTGCCGTTAGTGCTGGACTCTTTCCTCCAGTCACAATCAATAAACTTTCACTCATGTCACATTATGGATTCATGATTAATAAAGATGGATAGATCTGAATAATCTATAACCCCAACATTTACTGAGTTTAGTTTGAATAGTTTATTGAAGTGCTGTAAATGGAGTTCAGAGTCTGGAAAAACATTACTCCAATTATTATAATTTATTTTCATTGACAACAACTAATAACACTGTAATGCAAGGCAATACAATACATAAAAGCAATATATTATACGACTAAGAGCATATTGTAAGGATAATAAAATTAAGATAAAAAATAAGCAAATAAAAATGACAACTGAAAGTAAAATACCAAGTGAAAACTTATGCCCGAGACAGCAGCACACCTTCAACTACCGCTTATTGCGTGCCAGGAATGTGGTTGACAATACCTTTGGAATCGTTCCATTCTACCATTTGGTGTGGTCCCTGAGTTAATTAAGTCATTAACATCCCATCATGCTTAGGGTCATAAACATGCTGGGCAGGCCCAGTTGGCCATTATTTTGATTACAATGGCTTGAAGAAGAGATCTCAGTGACTTTAAAAGAAGGTGATTGTTTGGGCACATTTGGAAGGAGTTTCAGTAATGAAGACTGCTCAACTTGCTGATGTTTCACGAGGAATAGTGTCTAAGGTGATGTTAGCATGGAAGTCTGAGGGAAATACCTCATCAACTAGGGGCAACTGTGGTCAAAAGCGCATACAACAAAACAAACAACAAACAATATCAAAAACAGTCCATCACCAAATGCCATATTAAGACACTTTATGCTGGTGTTTCCTTTATTTTGGCAGTTACCTGTACACCTCCTCACTTTCCTGGGTACCAAGATGACCACCCTGTTGCAGCCACCTTCCTCTATGCCATTGTTTGTTTTTATCGGTGTGCCAAGTTTATATTAGGTAGTGACAGTGGTCGCTCAGCAATGTCATTTTGTGGACTGTTGCATCATGGGGCACCATGTGTTCCGGAGGATGTAGGGGAAATGAAAGGGATGGCGTTGACGTTGTCATGCTGTATGGGTAATGACACCTGATTATCGCCTACGATGTATAGAATTCAGTACGATCCTAGAAAATGGATGGGAAAGTGTGAACCGTGGCAAAATTACTTTTTTGTAATGAGTTAAACACGAGCCCTGCGCTTCTGGAATTTCCTCGAGACTTGGTCTGCTTCCAGCAGTTGTCTGAAACTAACATGATCTCTGAAATTAATATAGTATTTAGATGCTGTAGATTGTATTTGTAGATTTTATTAAAACAATTGTCAGGGAAACGAGAATAGCCAATACATTCACAGGAAGCAGGCAAGACTTCCTGATCTTAACTACGAAAGCAGTGCTTGACACTACATCGCATTTCTGGCTACTGGAGCAGCTATGATGCCACCGCAAAAATTTAGACATTTTGAGGAAAGGAAAAATTTATCAAATTCTTTTACAAACAACTTTTTGCCCCTTCCCTCTGCTCTTAATTTTAAGACACATTTCTTTTTAGAATTCATTTTCATCCTTTAAAATGAGTTCATACAAGTGACTTATTTTATGTGTCTTCCTTCATTCCCTCTTTATTTGTTATTTCTCTGTCATTTGCCATGGCAACAAGCCACAGGAATGTCTGACAGACTAAGCCTGTCGTCAATTAAACATTTATTGGAAAACTTTGGAGTAATGTGTGTGTCACACGCCACGTGACAAACCCTGGATGGCAACAGAGCAGACTGGAGACACGGAGTGGTTTGTTGGTCTACGGACCGGATTTTTATACATTTTTTCTTGTCTCTCCCCCCAGACATGGGGAAGAGACAGTGGGAGTAGCAGGTTAACATATAACAAAGACAAACACAAACACAAACAAAATCTTCACCCTACTTGCCGCAAAGCTTTCGGGTAAAAACAACAAACTAAAATAACAAATAAAAATAATCCAAACTTACAGGACACCGCACCTCTTCCTCCGGAGTTCCCCTGGAACCTCCCAGGCACACACATATCCAGTGACCTTTCAAGTGCTTCCCCCCCATGCATACTGAGACACTCGAACTTTGCAGTTCGAGTTCTCTTTCCCATTCATACAGAGACACTCGCCACTCCCCACAGTGAGAGTTCTGAAACACTCTCTACTGCCGAGTGCGAGCTCTCTTTCAATCACACAAATAAAACAGAGGGCGAGAGGTGCCCTCTTTCAGGGCGCCCTCTATCACGATCACACCGAGGGAGCGAGGCGGACACTCTTAGTGCACCCCCTCTCCCTCACACACACAGGAAGCACTCTACTCAGTCACTTTCAACAAACGCACACAAAACTCCACAAACATCACACATCACACCTCACACCTCACACCTCACACCTCACACCTCACATATCCAACATCCAACCTCAACCATTCCACAATACAACACGATACCATATGCGTGCACAATCACAACAATGACAAAGACACAAGTTTAACTCAACACTCACACAAAATGACATGACAAGACTAACTGATTCCCCACTCGCCCCACCTGCTCTTAAATAGGCTCACTTTCTGCCTGGCTCAGGTGGGACTCGTGAGGCAATCACCCAATCACAATCACTCACTCACATTCTCACACAGACACCCAATCAGCCAATTGACTTCCATATCAATTGACTGATTGACACCAATTAAATAATAATTAAACCAATTATGGCCTTTGGAGCAACCTTCCGGGCCACGGTTTACTCTCACACCCTGTGAGAGTGCCAAACCTGCCCCCGGAAAGTCTACCTGCGCAAAAGGCCTCCACAACATGTAAAACACAGGCAACCCTGCCACTCCCACGTGGCCGAGATCGACATCCTCCACAGTGTGATATAGTGCATCATTTTAGTCTGTGTGCCTAGTCGCAGTTCAATATAATTAACCATTTCACTGAATAAACTGAGAGCTATTTCTAGTTCATACATACCGATGATGTCACCTACAATGGATTGGCAACCCTATATCAAGAAATAAATGTCATTTTAGCACAGGTAATACAAATATTACATTAAATCATTAAATTCATTAAATTTGTAACAGAGGCAGGATAGGGCTTGAATCATGTTTTCAAGAAATGGAAAATGGATGGTGTTTGTGGAGTTGTAACGATTAATTTAGTCTAACTTTCACTTGCATTGCCTTATGGCTTATTGCCGTACACTAAACATGAACAGGAAGGACACAGCTCTGAAACGATTACTGGCATTAAACCATGATATATGAGCCATGTGTTTGATGCATAGTATCATTGAAATATGAAGACCTGGAGACAGCCTACATCAGTCATGATTCATGATTATTCTGTCGCTACTTCAATAGGAAGTTCAGGAAGGTGAATATTTTAACATACCCTTCACATACCTCCACAAATTACTATATTTGAAAGGAGACATCATTTGACAGAATATACCTTCAAAGTATCTTGCCCCCAACAAGATTTTTTCCCAACCGTAATCTTCTCCAACATTAAAGGCTAATGTATATGTATATATAGATTGAATGTAAATGGCATGCGTTTGAGTGACATATCATATGCAAAGGTCTTCATTGATATGAGCTTTATCAAGTGAATATTCTGACTCATCTGCCTCCAACCTGCCTGATCTTATAATAACCTTTTGGATGTCTAATTTTCTGCTCATCAGTAGCTCATGAACATAAATAACATCAACGTAGTGTATGTTCCCTTTCCACACTGAACCTGGATCAGGCTCCTGTGTTTTTGTCCCGCTTTCATCTCATGATCTCAAAGTTATTTACAGTGAATGGGGGGGGGGGTTAGAGGGCTAACCTCAACCACCACCAATATGTAGCACCCACCTGGGTGATGCAATGCAGCCATTTTGCACCAGAATGCTCACAACACATCAGCTGAGGTGGAGAAGGAGGGAATTATTCAGCCAATTAAACTGGGGGGTGATTAAGTGGCCAGATTGAAAGAGCCATGTTGGGAATTCGACCAGGACACCAAAGAACCCCTAATCTTTGTGATAAGTGGCACAGGATCTGTAATGACCGCAGTGAGTCAGGACCTTGGTTTAATGTCTCAACCAAAAAGGCGTCTCCTACAGCACAGTGTCCCCTGTGGTTTTATGCCCCATACCCCAAGCCCTTCATCAGGCCTTACACCCATGGGCGAGCTCAGCCAATCAGAAGGCAGGGAGCCGTCTGTTTCAGACTTGTATTTAAATATGACTTTGTGCCATACTTGCTACAGAATCTGGAAAAAAAACAAAAAACAAGCTGTGCTAAGTAAATCTTCCAAAGAGTCATTTCAGAGAGAGTTGTACCTGTAAAGAAAAACGAATTTAGACCACAGTGTGTGTGTGTGTATGTGTGTGTATTATGTGTATAGATGTATGTCTGCTTGTGTGTATATGAATGTGTGGACAATTACATTTTAGGCATTTATCAGATGGTCTTATCCAGCAAGACTTCCAATAAGTGCATTTAAAATGGCAAGAACAATCACAGCTAGAGCAAGAGATCAGTACAGCAAAAATAAAATAAATGCCATTGTAGACAGATGCACACCACACCTATATGACAGGGAGAGAAAGGTTTTTATTTATTTTTATAAATTGGAACCATAACCTTTCTTTTCTTTTCTGTGAAGCCTGCACAAAAAAAGCGTAAATATATTTACTTTCATTTCATTTTGAACAAACCCTGTCATTGGGCTACTCTAAAGTGAAGATTTTCAATTCTCGTGCTGGAAGAAAATAGCAAGGAAGGTTATGGTGTCAGGAGCAGCCAAGGAAGTGATGTCACGCAATCAGAAGTCATGACAGTAGTTATTTTGTTAGTACCAGCAATCCAGGACTAATTTCACGAGCGCACACATCTTGACTGCAAAACCCTCCATTCTGCACCATTAAAGGGGGTAGGCTACTCCCCAACTCAAATCTAAATTGGAATCTTATCTCGGTTTCCTGGTACTGTCATCGCGTGCTATTTTACAAATTGTGTGCCAATCTCCCAACAAGTGACACATCCTTGCTTTTTGAACATTTCATTTTGCTTTGAGTTGTAAAACAAAGTGGATCGATCTTTATTATCTTTTTTGTTCGTTTTTTTTTCACCCTTTGAAGAGAAATTCTATAATGACATCCCACTGTCGGTAGAGTTCTACGCTGAAATTAATCAAAGATTTTCTTAATGCTTTATTCTCTTTGAAATAATGAACTGATAGAGGATGAGAACGAGGCTGCAAATTTCATAACTCGTTCCCTGTTTCGCATGGACCTATTACCCTGGTGAATTTGGAGTGTTTTTGTGGAACTGCATCATGGAATCGTTAAGTCATTTATGGGCTTGATTTTCGGGAGGGTTTTTGTTCAGGAACACTCATGTCAATCAAGGAGGAAATGCATTGGGGTATTGCTCTGATGATATTCCTTCCTGGAAGGAAAAAAAGAGTGAGACCAATAAAAACCCCTCTTGTTTGCTAAGAAAATAAATAAGCAAGATTGGTGAGAAGAAGTGACAGTCTGGGAGAGACGAGGGAGGGTGGGAGAGAGATAGCGAGAGAGAGAGAGTGAGACAAAAGGAGAGAGAGAGAGAGGGAGGGAGAGAGAGAAGGCAGAAGGACTGAGATGCACACTTGTATGGAGTGAGATTTCTCAGCGCTCATGTTCACTCACTATTAATCCCCCCTTCTTCTTCCTTCTTTCCTTGTCAGCAGTTCTGCCGGCCTCCTGCGGATGACCCCCCGAACAGGCCTATACGGACAACCATGTGAAAGATTGCAGTCATTGTTCTCCATATTGCAGGATGATGCCCTCTTCTTTTTAAAGACCGTCCTTGGCAGTATCAACTAAATTTCATCTCCAGCTACAAGTCTGGCTGTACAGGTTTCATTAACCTTTATAACTGCTTTATGATGCACCGCTAAATGAACCTGGCTTTAAACTAAGTCTCTAAATTATACTGCAGAGGACAGTGGGAGTCGGGGGGTGCTGGTCCTCCAGGGCCATGTCACACCTTGCAATGCACGAGTCTCTCTCCTTGTCTTTGAGGGACACCATTTTCCTCATGCTGTCTCTCGTGTGCCCATTGGCTAAACCGGTGGAGGAGGAGGATGTTGGGGGTGTGGGGACATTTCAAGGGGTTTGGGGGGAGATCAGGAGAGGGGCCTCCTGAAGGTCACATCCGACTTGCAGCTGGGGTGAGGGAGCGAAGAACTTGGTTTAATCGCCTGCGGTTGACATGGGACGGGGGGAGGGGCACGTCAGGAAAAAGTCTGTGCGACTCAGCGCCCTCGCACATGTTTGGAAAAGGGCCTGTCAGGCCGCATTACCGGCACTAACGCCTCCGCCGCGGCCCGCTAAACCACCCCCCCTCCAGCGTGCCATTCTGTCACTTGTCATCGAATCTCGCTCCGCGGCTTCACACCATGGGAGATCGCGTAACAATCAACAAGCGTGCGGGGAAGGTGACAGCCAGTTCCGCGCCCGTCTCCCGTCCATCAAAACGATGCTGCCTCAAAACAGAGGCATCATGGATGGCGTCACATGACAGCATCCCTCAGCGTCTCACCCGACATCTCTATCCCGATGTTTCCGACGTTCCGGGTGCAAGCAGGGTGGTTTCTCAGCTCTGAGGCAGGAGGATTAAACCGGCATACAACAAGGAGAGGTTTAATCAGATGAATCATTAATTATTTTGTGTAATTGAAAAATGTATACATGAAACAAATGGGCCGAATGTAAGATTTAATCTGTGTGGTGAACAGAAGAGGCACAGTTAAACAGCATCGCCGCAGCAGCCTTTATTCTCACAAAACTGTCATGTGCACATTGTGCCAAACACCAGTGGTTAGCATGAGGCAGTTTTCTTCGTGTTAATTTTTTCTGTTGATTGAAAAAGTTGCGTGTGTTTCGGGAAATTAACAACTCCTAGAATAAAAAAAGAATAATGTCCTCTGTTCATGCTCTCTATCTCTCTCTCTGTTTCTCGAGCCCACCCCTCCCCCTCTCTCTCTCTTTCTCTAGTTTCTGCCTTGGTGCTGCTGTGTCATTAGGTTAGTAGTATTGATGGGAATTAGAGCGGTGTGCATGGCTTCGCACCGATGCACAATGAGAAGAAATGCTGTCTGGACTGCCTTTGTCATTTTACGCTTTGCAGAAGTTGTGCTTATATCTGCTCATCCACGCCACGGCCCTATCCCATGTTAATAATACAAGTTATGGCTCCCTGGACCTGTATCGATATACAGTTTCAGATATTATTTTTCATCAATGAAGTGTTAACATGGCATTGCAATAATAACACACACTGCCTCTGAAAACGGCATATATTTATGACCTCTATTAGTGACATCGCTGCACACTGCAAGATAGGAGCAACATTGTAATAACGTCCCTGTTTTATGATTATGAATGTTAGCTGGAGATGCTGACGGGGATAAAAGCGAAGCGAAGGGGGTCCATCCACTGAATGAGAACGGCCTGTCCTCCCTTTATGGCTATCTCAAGAGAGCCGCTGTGATATACGCACCCTTTGGCAATTCTCCTAGGTATTGATTCGGGGGCCCTGAGTTTTGTGCTGTTAAATTCTTTGTCGATCTTTCTAAATGCCAGTCTTGGACCCTCAGGGGCTGCTCGTTGGCTCTTCTTGTTAAGCCGCTGGGTTCTAGGCTGTGGAATGCGAGCCAGGGTCTGGTATCGAACCCTGAGCGTGCCGCACAGCGCCGCACTGTGGCTAGCAGCCGAGCAAGGTGGCGCATTACTGTCTTTAAGGGCACCCAGGGAGGGAGGGTCCCTATGGACGGGATTGTCCACATAGTATACTACATCATTCACATTCAGATCAGGACAGCTATAATACAACAGATGCCATTGTAGACAGCTGCAATAGACCTATAAAACAGGGAGAGAAAAGTTAGTATATATATACAGTATATCTATATATATTCAGTGATAGTGTAGTCTGAGGTGCGTTTTAACTGCCAAAAATAATATTTGTTGTCATTTATTTATTTTACTTGAACTTCAGTTAATGTTACATATATTATATGATTTTATTTTTATATGTATTGATTCGTTGTAAGTAATTATGTAAGTAGTTATGCAAGAACCCTTTTCCGTTTTTGTGTTGCACTGGGACATTTTTGATTGTCGCAATTATTTCCTTTAAGACATGTGTTGCACTATGTTGTAACACTAGCAGAAGCTCCGTTTAAGTGGCTAGCATGTAGCTAGCAGAAGCTCCTTTTATAAGTTTATCAAGGTTTACAAGAAGCTCCGCTTATAAGCTTAAATGTGTTTTTTGAAGATTTATGTTAGTATTTTTTCGAAGACGTTTTTTGTTCAAGTGGACCCATTCCCTTCTTGGTTATGTGCAGCCAGTGAGGTATGTTAATGTTATACTGACTTTGTGTTCATGTTTTTGTACTTAGGTTGTAATTGTTAGGTGACGATGTATTTATGTTGTGCATTATTGTGAACTTTGTACAGTTCGACGGTGGATTTGACGAGAGAGAGAATAAATTCATCCATCTGTAATCGAAGAACCCAGTGCAACACAAAATGAATATGAAAATACACGTCTGGAAGCAGCGCAACCAGGGGAAAAGCTATGAAAGGAAGCGGACAGACCATTTGGAATTATTTAATAAGTATCCATCCATCCATCCATTATCTAAGCCGCTTATTCCTGGTCAGGGTCGCGGGGGCTGGAGCCTATCCCAGCATGCGTTCCGGGCGAGAGGCAGGAATACACCCTGGACAGGTCGCCAATCCATCACAGGGCACACACACCATTCACTCACACACTCATACCTACGGGCAATTTAGACTCTCCAATTAGCCTAACGTGCATGTCTTTGGACTGTGGGAGGAAACCAGAGTACCCGGAGGAAACCCACGCGGACACGGGGAGAACATGCAAACTCCACACAGAAAGGCCACGGCCTGGATTCGAACCCGAGACCTTCTTGTTGTGAGGCGACAGTGCTATCCACTGCACCACCGTGCCGCCTATTTAATAAGTATTCATGGAAAAAATATAATTAACATCAGTCTGTGATTCAGATATTTTTTAGGCCAGCAGAGAAGGCCTTGCAGGCCCTGACGGCCCACCACTGGTGGAAACTTCTCCTTACTGTCACCTCTCAATAGTTGTGACCCCACTTCTCTCAGGTGCACTCTTGATGCGTGGATCTATTCCTTGCCCCTCTCCTGGTTGCTTAGATTCTCTAACTCTGTCACATATTTGTAAAATGCACAAACCTTGCTCAAGGGTACAACAACATTGCCCCACCTGGGAATCGATCCTGCATCCTATGCATTACAAGCTCAGTTCCCTAACAATTATACTACACTGCCGCCCCATACAGATGCAATGTTATAGTGAAGAAGAGTGTTCTCTGGTCAATTGGACACCTGCAATTTGCTTGCACCAGCTGCGCATTAGGTGTACCCATCCTGTGCAATGACTCTGCACAGCTCAGAACAGTGAACCGTGCAGATAAAAGAAGTGGCATCAGGGAGCCATGTTTTGGAGGAGGGCATGTACTTATCGGCGCATGTCAAAAGATGGAGGAGGCTGCAGCGATGAGATGGGCCCCACCTAGCGCCAAGGCGATTAAACACCCCCTCTACCCCCACCCCCCATACCCAGCCCCACTATTTTTCCATACGACACCTCCAGTTAAACTCTTTCTCCGTATGACACCGCTAGCCCAACTCTTTCTCCGTATGACACTGCTAGCCCAACTCTTTCTCCATATGACACCTCTAGCCCAACTCTTTCTCTGTATGACACTGCTAGCCCAACTCTTTTTCCGTATGACACCTCCAGCCCAACTCTTTCTCCATATGACACCTCCAGCCCAACTCTTTCTCCGTATGAGGCCTCCAGCCCAACTCCCTCTGAGTCTGCAGTCGTAAGGGCAGGACCAGCTCAGCCCACACGTGTGCACAAACTTCCCCTCAGGTTTCTGCCTGAAGAAAAAAGTCATAGAACATGTGCTTTGAAAAGGACAAAGTCAATCTCATTAAACCTGGCTAAAGCATTTGAATGGACGCACCAAACGAGCGGTGCTGATTAATATGATTCTAATAGGGTGGGATGCGTCATGTTGGAAGGATGAATCATGATAGTTTGTGAAAAGGAAAAAAAAATGGTTGTAGAGGAAATATTCATTTGGATGCCTTTTTTTCCAGAAAACGCACAAACCAGGGCCAAGGTGTTGTGTTTTTATTAAACCCGTGGTCTTTCTTGGGGGACCACATCACAACACACAGGCCCGACCGATGCTCAGATCTTCTCTCTATCGATCCCCTTCCAAGGGGTTTCTTCTGCTCGGCAATGGAGAGCAGTCTAAACTTTTCTAGCCTTATGGAGGGCCATATTTCACCGATCCGTGAAGTGGTCATTCAAGTGTCACTCGATGTACAGGGGAGCCAGAGCAAGCCGAGGCGGTTGCCACGGCAACGTCCTGGTGAGGACCACTGGTGCATTGTCGGATGATTGCTTAACTGAAGAGCGAGGCTGATGAGAGTGAACTTGAAGCAACAAGGGCTGGCGTCCAATCACGGCTCGCGTCCATGTTGTTAAGAAAAAGAAAGAAAAAAAACAGCATGGATTTACTAAGCGAACTTATATTGCTATGAACTATCAGATGGGTTTTTCCAAGGCTTTTTTGCTCTTGAACTTAATTTGACATTCGCTAATGACAATGTGCTCTGCTCAATGGGAGTTGATTACAGTGTGGTAAAATGTCACATTGACACTCAGGAAAAAAAATTAATGAAAGACATGTTAGATACAACAATTATTCATTGGGCTGAATTCCACAGAGAATGATGTGATATGATGTTTCAAACAGTGAACTGTAATGCTTGCATATATTGTAGACTTTGGGGTGTACATAGGATTTTTTTGAGTGAGCATTTACTCCCAAGTAGTTAGGTTACCTTGCTAGAGAGTCTCTTATATTTCATGAAGTTATCAAAATATTGCAAAAAAAACTGTAAGAATTGTATCTCCTTTATGATGTTCTTGTTTCATCAACCAAAATATGTGTTACTTTCCAAACACAGAGCACAGCACTGTTTTCAAGCTAACATTAGCCAGCTAGCATAGCATTGCAGCAGTTCAGCTGGCTTGCTCCTCTCTTGCAACATTCTGAGGTGAGAAATTGATCAGTTATAATCCCCTCTCCCGCCTCCCAAATACCAATTTAAACTCTGGGTACACAGCAGTGCCCTGGGATTTGGACCTGCAACCTCCTGAGCTACAAGCCCAAATCCTTAGCCTTCATGCTACACTGCAATGCATTGGACTGTGGGAATGGTGCATGGATGTAATGCATACATAAGATTGTTGTTATGCTGTCCAATCAGTAGCGTGTGTGTGCATGCCTTAACGAGGAACAGTGGATGTTCATATCTGCATGCTTGAAAGATGTTTGTGATCCCCCCCAGCACTACCAAGGCGTCTCACAGATCCTGGCCGTGACACATAACCTTAGAGAGGGCTCCTGCCTCTCACCGAGTCCCACTCAGCCCATGCCAAATCTTATGTATTTGGCCAATAGAGCAGAACTCAAATGAGTCACCCAGATCTTTTATGCGGCGTGGCACACAAAGATAAATGGCTTCATAAATAGACTGGATTATTTTTAGGCTACTCTACACTTTGAGGGATTCATTATAGCAAATAAAGAGTTTAATGTCCTCTCGTGGTTACACGGTATGGGGGGGGGGACAGAGAACGGCAGGAACAGAGAAAAACATAATTCACACTCCTCCAAAAATAACTTATCTACTACTGCATAATGGGGGAAATAGCTAAGTGAGTATCTAACAGCTCTGGTCACTTCTCATGCGGAGGCTAATGCAGTTTTTGGCATTAGACTCCACTGGCTTCCAGGCAGGAGCTTGAAAGTGATCGGGCATCAGGGAAACAAACAGGCACTGGTGGCCACACCTGAGTCACCCACCATGATGGTGAAGGGCATTTAGCACAGTGTAAACAGACGTGGCTTGAAGGTGCCTAACCACCTGTACGATCCCTGATGAATGTCTCCGGTAATGTTTTCAGTGAGCGTTTGAGGGAACACCTTGAGAAGCACCAAGCTTTCTGTCATCACCTCCCAGGGCTCGATTTGAAGAGTTCACGCGGAGGCACTTAATATTTCAATAATTGTCCTGGAAGCAGGAGAGATCCATCTCAATTAATGAGGCGAAGCTGAAGTGGGGAGGGAGCATTCGTCACACGAGCCAAAACAGAATGACAGTCCAAACCTGTTTCCCTGTGGGAAAGCAGAAACAATCAAGAAAGAGAGGAAAAAGAGGAGGAATAACGCATAGAAAATCGACTGTCAGTAATTCCACCCTCCACTTTTCAGTGAAGAAATGGGGATGAGGCAGCACTCGCAAAAAACACTCCTGGGTGGTGTAGCGGTAAGCATCCGACCAGGATGCATGCTGCCCACTGCAACCGGGGTTTGATTCCACCGGCTGCGCCAGCTCGGCTCTGGATGGGAGTGCCACTAGGGGGCAGCAATTGGCTGTCCGCCCGAGGGAGGGGGGAGGCCGATATGAGGTCGCTGCGTATAAGAGTGGCTCTATGTGTACTGGAGTTACAGTTGATGGCTTGGCGAGTTCCTGTGCAGTGGCTCGTGCAGACAAAGGCCTCCTTTCACATCCTATTTTTTATCCTTATATATATATACACCGATCAGCCACAACATTAAAACCACCAGCCTAATATTGTGTAGGTCCCCCTCGTGCCACCAAAATAGCTCTGACCTGTCGAGGCATGGACTCCACAAGACCTCTGAAGGTGTCCTGTGGTATCTGGCACTAAGACGTTAGCAGCAGATCCTTTAAGTCCTGTAAGTTGCGAGGTGATGCCTTCATGGATCGGACTTGTTGGTCCAGCACATCCCACAGATGCTCGATCGGATTGAGATCTGGGGAATTTGGAGGCCAAGTCAACACCTTGAACTCTTTGTTATGTTCCTCAAACCATTCCTGAACAATTTTTGCAGTGTGGCAGGGTGCATTATCCTGCTGAAAGAGACCACTGCCATCAGGGAATACCGTTGCCATGAAGGGGTGTACTTAGTCTGCAACAATGTTTAGGTAGGTGGTACGTGTCAAAGTAACATCCACATGAATGCCAGGACCCAAGGTTTCCCAGCAGAACATTGCCCAGAGCATTACACTGCCTCCATCGGCTTGCCTTCTTCCCATAGTGCATCCTGGTGCCATCTCTTCCCCAGGTAAACGACACACACACACCCGGCCATCCACATGATGTAAAAGAAAACATGATTCATCAGACCAGCCCACCTTTTTCCATTGCTCCATGGTCCAGTTCTGACACTCACGTTCCCATTGTAGGCACTTTCGGTGGTGGACAGGGGTCAGCATGGGCACTCTGACCGGTCTGCGGCTACGCAGCCCCATACGCAGCAAGCTGCGATGCACTGTGTGTTCTGACACCTTTCTATCATAGCCAGCATTCACTTTTTCAGCAATTTGTGCTACAGTAGCTCTTCTGTGGGATCGGACCAGACGGGCTAGCCTTCACTCCCCACGTGCATCAATGAGCCTTGGTCGCCCATGACCCTGTCGTGGTTCACCGGTTGTCCTTCCTTGGACCACTTTTGGTAGGTACTAACCACTGCATACTGGAACATCCTTCCTTGGACCACTTTTGGTAGGTACTAACCACTGCATACCGGGAACACCCCACAAGACCTGCCGTTTTAGAGATGCTCTGACCCAGTCGTCTAGATCCTTACGCTTGCCCATTTTTCCTGCTTCCAACACATCAACTTCAAGAACTGACTGTTCACTTGCTGCCTAATATATCTCACCCCTTGACAGGTGCATTGTAACGAGATGATCAATGTTATTCACTTCACCTGTCAGTGGTTTTAATGTTGTGGCTGATCGGTGTATATGTATATATAAAAAAACGAAACCGATCAGAAGCATTGGTTAGGTGGCCTTCCTCAGAGCGTGCATTGTTAAAAAACCCACTTATTTGCCATGTAACTCTAGAGGAACGTTCTGGTTTATTCACACATACAGGTAACAAAGGTGGTAAATGAAGGGCTCTGGTGGCTCTGTTATGGTGTGGGTGCATTTTCCTGGCATGGTTTAGGTCCACTCAACCCCTTAGAGGGCAAGGTAAACACCAATAAATACAAAGCCGTTCTGAGTGATCGCCTTCATCCTACGGTGAAGCATTTCTATCCTGATGGGAGTGGTCTCTTCCAGGATGACAATGCCACCAATCACAGGGCACGAGTGGTCACTGAATGGTGGTTTGATGAGCATGCAAACTATGTAAACCATATGTCATGGCCGTCTCAGTCACCAAATCTCAACCCAATTGAACACTTCTGACCTCATTCTGGAGCGGTGCCTGAGACAGTGTTTTCCACCACCATCAACAAAACACCAAATAATGTAATTTATTGTGGAAGCATGGTGTTGCATCCCTCCAATAGAGTTCCTGACACTTGTAGAGTCTATGCCAAGGTGCATTGAAGCTGTTCTGGCAGCTCGTGGTGGCCCAACACCCTAATAAGACACTATAATTTGGTGTTTTCTTTATTTTGGCAGTTACCTGCATATGCCATGTTTGCATTCACTCGTTGTGCTTTCACTGCACGTTGGAAAAGACAGATGGTGTGCACTGATGCATATTCGCACGCTCTCAGCGAACTCTTCAAATGCTTTGTCTAGTTTGACATGTACGGAGCTTAAAGTATGGTATCGGTGATCACAAAGCTTGTTGAGTTATTTTATAAGTGTGATAAAATGTATGGATTTGTGCCACATTTTACAATGAATGACCATTGCTTACGAACAATACGCACAGGAGATTTGGTATTCTGACTCATTTTGGGGCTGGCTGTTGTTTTCACCCAAGGCTATCGGAGAGAAAAATGTTGTAGATATCGAAGTACATTTCATACACAATCATCATGACAATTATGAACATTCTATGATCATTTTCTGATCATTTTACGAATGTCCATTTTTCTTCTTCTTCTGTTCCAGCTTAATTCAATACCTTCAATTTACTCACCTTTGGTGTATTTCAAATAATGTGTGTTTTATACTTTCTCTGGTGCAGTGGATAGCACTGTCGCCTCACAGCAAGAAGGTCTCGGGTTCGAATCCAGGCCGGGGGCCTTTCTGTGCGGAGTTTGCATGTTCTCCCCGTGTCCGCGTGGGTTTCCTCCGGGTACTCCGGTTTCCTCCCACAGTCCAAAGACATGCACGTTAGGCTAATTGGAGAGTCTAAATTGCCCGTAGGTATGAGTGTGTGAGTGAATGGTGTGTGTGCCCTGCGATGGATTGGCGACCTGTCCAGGGTGTATTCCTGCCTCTCGCCCGGAACGCATGCTGGGATAGGCTCCAGCACCCCCCCCGCGACCCTGACCAGGAATAAGCGGCTTAGATAATGGATGGATGGATGGATACTTTCTCTGAGTGACCACTGATTTTTTTCTGGAGAAGCAATTTTCACACAGCTTGATTTCAGCCTGAAATAATTTCCCAGTAAAATTCAAGATTAGCTATTAAAGCCATCAGGTTGATGGAGCTGGCATCATTACAAAGCTGTGTAATATACATTGTAGAGTTGAAAGTGCAGAATGAACACAGGTTACAGCAGTGTTTAGCTGAATTGTGCACTGAATATTTACATAGAGCACAGCGCAGTGTTTAGGCTAACTGTGTTAGGTTGTTTACCATGTGGTCCTAAACATCAACTGCATGAATCTATAAATACGATCTGATTGCATTCCTTTTTTTCTCCTCAATATTGAAGTTAATGTCTCTTGCACAAATAAATTCCTCAAGGAAAATATATACACAAATAAAATGAATTATATCACAGACTATATGCTCATTAATTATTTTTCAGTGTTGATAGTATTTACCTTATGGGTTTTTTTTAGGTTTTAGGTTCTCCTTTGATAGTATTTTCCATTTTATGTTTTTTATTTATACAATTATTTTTAGGTTTTAGGTTCTCTTTCAAATTAATCAGACCAGATTGTTTGGAGTAAAAGGCTGCAGTTCCACATCATTAAATCTGACTTCCAAAGTGAAGAAAACACAGACTGCGCAATGGAATCACTAATAGAGGAGGAAGATTAACATTCTCATGACTAGACAGCAGTGCATGCCCTAATTTCCATCAAAAGGTTAATCTTCAGGATTGGAATGACTTTTAAATGCCTTTAACTGCTGTGCCTTTAACTTAATGGTATGAAGTGAAGGAGAATATCCCCCCTGAGGAACAGGCTTCTATACGAAGAGAACTAAAACTCATATTGGAAATCTCTAGCCTTAATCGAAACCCATTTTAGATCCAGTACAGGGCAACTTATGTTTGTTGGGCTTTTATCCATTCAATTTTGAGTGTGTGTATTTTTTTCCACTAAGTCACATTGATATAGTCAGGGAAATGTGCCTTTCAGAAGAATAGACAAGATATTATAGGATTTTTTAAATTATGTCTGTGTTTTCTAATGCTGATGGATACATTCTGCAGGTGTATGGACACAAACTGTCAATGAAAAACTGAGTCAATTTAAAACAGTTATTGTTGATATAATGTGAAAATTCATCCCAAACGTAAGACAAAATATGATGAAAAAGCTAAAGTTTCCACAGTGGATGAATGAATATTTACAGGACATCATGAAGAGACTGTATGGAGTGTATAAAAAAGATGTAGGGCAGTTCACAGAACCATGCCCTGAAATAACCCAAAAGAATGTGAGCTGTGAGATGTGCAAACAATGGTATTGCCCCAAACATTTAAAAAAAAAGGTAACCTTTATTTAACCAGAAAAGCCACATTGAGATTAAAAATCTATTTTTCAAGTGTGCCCTGGCCAAGACAGGCAGCAAGAAAACAATTAGTTGCATACATTCAAAACGTATAACATATAACAGAATCAAAGTTTAAAATAGAAAGAGAGAGAAAAAAAATAAAATTAGAAAAAATAAATAAATAAATAAAATGTATATATATTTTAAAAAATTACAGGGACAGTTTTCCTAATTAAAACATTGACATCCTGATGTGCCTACCTCTAAATCCTTTAGGATAGATTTAAAAGCATTTAACGAAACCAGCTCCTTGGGGGTTGCAAATGCCTTGCAACCCCCACACTAATAAAAGCAGTCCTGCTGACTAACAGGACATGGAGTTGATGTGGTATACTGTAACTTACATGTACAGTATAATCATGTTTGGTGTTGTTGGAAAACTAATGTCATGAACAATGGGTTGGTGTCATTGATGATATGGTACAGGTGGCGCTTACAAAAGATCTCAGAACACTGTTCGAAAGTGTACGGTGGAAATTCAAATGATCTACATGTCAGAGGCCATCTGTGAAACTAATAATGAACGTAGTGTGATGCAGGTACAGAAACAACGCAGGGAGTAGTTCGTTTTTCAGTGATTGTGTCTTTATTTGGTGTTTTATGGTTTCCTTTGATGTGTTGGGATATAAGGGGAAAAGTGGTATACTTCTAGGAGATTCACTATTACGACCTCCTGCGTGACATTTGCGTATAGCCGTTTTTGTATGTCTACACTTACAGAAACATCAAACAGAATTTGAGAAATGTAACTATTTATGCAAGCCCGCCTAATAAACATTTTCAATCTCCTTGAAGTATACCACTTTTCCCCCTATATCCCCACACATCAAAGGAAACCATAAAACAGGAAGTACTAGGAAAGAATTGTCAAAAAGGCAAAAAGACAAATAAGGCAGCATAAGTAAGTAATAAGGTGTACTCAAGAAACATTATTTATTGAATAATAACTTATTATTATTTATAAATAGATTATTTATAAACCACTGACAGATATTTTGATGCAATCCCTAGATACTGCAGAAATATCAGATGACTGGAAGCAAGGTAGTATAATTCCAATATATAGGGGGGCTGTATCGACCCAGGGAACTATTAGCCTGTCAGTTTAACTTGCATCTCATGTAAAATACTAGAATGACTTCAGTAGGAATTACAGTAGTTATTTCAGAGTGGGTGCACAATTGGCTGCGAGGTAGAATACAAAGTATAATAGTAGGAGGACTTGTATCTGACCTAGGGGCTGTGGACAGGGGAGTCCCATAGGGATCGGTGCTGGGACCTCTACCTTTTCTTATTTACATGATCTTGATAGGGATGTTAATAGCAAAATAAATACATTTGCAGATGATACAAAACTTGGAGGTATAGCAAACAGTTTGGAATCGATTAAGGTAATCCAAGATGATTTAAACAAAATAAAAAAATGGTCAGAAACATGGAAGATGACATTCAATATTGCAAAACCCAGCAGCATTAGAAAGCTGAATTACTCTGACATGGGACAATGACAGAATTATTATTTCAACAAGAATACAACTAGCCACCTTCTGGCACTGACACTTGGTAAAGAGGCGCGATTTGCTGATATTCCAGCCATTAAACCATCACAGGGGGACTCTATTAATAGCCCCAAAACGTATAAACTTTACTTAACTGTGATACAGACAGTTGTGCATATGTTCTGCATATGCTTCCATGACCTCCACTGAAGCTGCAAAGCTCGCTGAGCATGTTACACTGGAGGAATTGCGGGAAGGAATTTGCGAAAAGGATAAAGGGACATCACAAGTCTCTGCCTGAGACTTAACCATAGGTGAACCTTCCAACAAGACAATGACCCCCAAAATAGCTCAAAATCAACACATCAGAAAGGTTGAGTGAAAACAAAATCAATGTTTTGCAATGACAATATCATATTAGCATATTAAGGATCTTGAAAGGTTCTACATGGAGGAATAGTCAAAGATCCCTCCAAATGTGTTCTCCTTGCTAGGGGAGGCTGCACCAAGTAACAAAAATGGGTGCCACTAATTGTAATTTTTTTACATTTTATATATATATGTATATATACGTGTAGTTGAACCTTTTTATATACATGAAACAAGTTACTAATATAATTTTTGGAACTGAAATTCACCCTGAACAGCAAATATTGCTTTCACACCAATGTGTAAATCAGCTCCTAACAGTACATTCGCAGAACATGAAATGTGCTAAATAAAACAAAACATTAATTCATAATCGTTACAATCCCGACTTCAATCGATGTGCTTCCTCAAGGGATGTTGGGGCCCATATTCTTTGGTGCACATTAATAACAACATTGTACCACGCTAAATAAACTTGGTCGCCAAGTGTGATAATGCTGGTTTGTGGTAACACAGTCTAGATGGGAACTAGCTAAAATGCAGCTAATGTGGTCTAGCATTTTAACATGGAATTGGTGCACTGAAGTAGTTGTGCCCACGTCACAGCAGAACGTCCTCAGTAGTTGTGAAGCAATGCAGGATCCATGGTGGCACCCATAGAAATCCAAGCAAAAATGGGCAAAAAGGGCCCTTGGTTATAAGGGTTTTGTTGCACACTGTACGACAGAACCTGGGGAGGAACAGAACTATAGGATGCAGGGAATGCAGGGAGTCATCAGTCTGGATTCAATAAGTTGCTCTGGGTACGAACACCTTTGGCTAAATGCCAAAAATGTAAAATATGCATGGGAGCTAGCAACCTCCAGTTTACTGGTATTATGAAGGAACTGTCATGTTTTACTGGAATTTACTGACATACACACCTATTGGAGAGTATTTAAGGCACAACTTCCTGGACCCATTCACATTGCAGAGCACACAAACAATGTCAGCTACTATTACCTCATTGAGCAAATGAAATTCAAACTGAACAAAGGTGGTGTCATTGGAGCAGTATTTTTTTTATCTACGCAAGGCATTTGATACTGTTAATCACAATTTGCTTATTTCCAAACTTAGCAGTTGTAATTTTTCTGAGAGTGCCATTAAATGGATGGAATCCTACATAACATCAAGAAAGCAATTTACAAGGATTGGAGCTAAACTCTCCCCTTTAATGGACTGTTCAATTGGTGTTACACAAAGGTCATGTCTGGGCCCCTTGCCTTTTAGCTTGTATGTCAATGATCTTCCTCCTGTATGTCCTGGAGTAGACACTCAGGTGTATGCAGATGACACTGTTATCTGTGTAAATGCCAAAACAAGACAACAGGTGGCTCACAAGTAAACAATGGCTATGGCTAGAATACCAGGGTGGTTTACATTTACATTTACATTTTAAGCATTTTGCAGACACTCTTATCCAGAACGACTTACAAGATGTGCATTAATACATGGTAGGAACAATCATAGTTAGCGCACAAGATCAGTGCAGGAATACAGCAATAGACATCATTGCAGGCATCTGCGTACCATACCTGTAAGACCTTTTTTATTTTTTTTATTTTTTGGGAGTATAGTGTTGAACAAGTAAACAGTGGTGAAGACAATTTAGCTAGATGGACAGAGTTCAGTGGTAGTGGAGTCTGAAGAGGTGGGTTTTGAGTCTCTTGCGTGATTCCGCGGTCCTGACCGATTGCGGAAGGTCGTTCCACCAGCGAGGGATCAGGACAGAGAAGAGGCGAGACCACGAGGAACGGCTGCCAGGCGCCCGGAGGGAAGGGACAGTCAGTTTACCAGAGGAGGCGGAGAGGAGGGGTCTGGGAGGGGTGTAGGGAGTGATGAGTGACTGGAGGTAAGGGGGGGCAGTACCTCTGGCCGCTTGAAAAGCAAGCACCAGTGATTTGAATCTGATGCATGCTGCGATGGGGAGCCAGTGCAGAGAGGAGAGTAGAGGGGTGACGTGGGTGAACTTCGGCTGGTTGAACACCAGACGAGCGGCAGCATTCTGGACTAGTTGCAGTGGCTTGATGGCACAGGCCAGAAGGCCTGCCAGCAAGGAATTGCAGTAGTCCAGACGTGAGTTCACCAGGGCCTGGACCAGGAGTTGAGTGGCCTCTTGGGTGAGGAACGGTCGGATCCTCCGGATGTAGTGGAGGGAGAAACAGCAGGTCCGAGTGATCGCTGCAATATGGCTCGAGAAGCACTCGAGCGCTCGAGTCCAGGGTTACCCCAAGACTCCTGGCAGACTGGGACGGAGACACTATGGAGCCTTCCACGGTGATTGATGCATCAATCATTGGGGAGCCCTTCGCTGGGAGGAAGAGCAGCTCTGTCTACCCCAGGTTCAGCTTCAGGTGGTGGGTGGACATCCATGCGGAGATGTCAGGCAGGCATGCAGAGATCTGTGCCAGGACCTGGGTATCAGATGGAGAGAAGGAGAGAAACAGTTGAGTGTCATCAGCATAACAGTGATAGGAAAAACCATGAGCAGAAATAACAGAGCCAAGTGTCTTGGTGTACAGAGAAAATAGGATGGGGCCTAGCACCGAGCCCTGCGGGACTCCGGTAGAGAGGGTGTGGGGAGAGGAGGGGGATCCTCTCCAGGCCACCTGGTACGACCGGTCAGCCAGGTAGGACTCAAACCATGTCAACGCAGATCCAGAGATTCCCATCTCGATGAGAGATGAGAGCATGATCTGGTGGTCCACGGTGTCGAATGCTGCCGACAGGTCGAGGAGGAGGAGGGCGGAGCTAAGGGATTGGGACTTAGCCCCATGAAGAGCCTCAGTGACAGCAAGGAGAGCAGTCTCTGTGGAGTGGCCTGCTCTGAACCCAGATTGGTTGCGATCAAGCAGGTCGTTCTGTAAGAGATGAGCAGACAGTTGGTTATAGACAGCAGGATTCACGTCAACACCAGGAGATCTCGGAGGGTGGATGAGATTGGAAAGGTTTCGGGTGTGAGTAGAGTCTATCCTTCTAGGCAATCTAGAAGAGGAGACATGGACTGGGATAGGGAGGTAGCATGTAGTGTTAGATGCAGAGGAAGAACAGGGAGATACAAAACTATGATACTTACCGTGCGGCGAGCACTCCCTAGCTGGCCCCCCTCGGTGGACTCCTGCAGGTAGACTCCTCCGTCTTTGTCCGCCAAGTCTGACTCCTGCAAGTAGACTCCTCCGTCTTTGTCCGCCGAGTCTGACTACTGCAGGTAGACTCCTCCGTCTTTGTCCGCCGAGTCTTCGTTCGGTGAGGCTAGGAAGGTGAGGCTGCCGCGAAAAGCTGCCGCTATCCACAACTATGATTGCTTATATGTGGCGAATGCCCCCTGACAACAATAGAGACTAATTACCAACTCACAGGTTCGTCCCACTAATCAACTACAGACACGGGTGCTACACCTGTTAAAACAAAACCGATTGAAACGCTAAGTATCAATCAACTTTGAACTAAATCTTTTAAGCAGCGACTGAAGCTAGTAATCGAGACTAATAAACTGGAACAAAAGCAACAAGCTACTAATTAAGCTACTAATTAAGCTAACAAAGTAACGAGAGCTGCTACTGCAACAGGTGAAAACAGGCAGCGAACGCATAAAACTACACACAAAGTCTAACACCGGGTAACCAACACTTACTGGAACGCAACGATATGACTCTTACCGTGATCGAATGCACACCGTTTACAGCATCTTACCTTATCTTAAATGTGAGCAAGACTGTATGTATGTCCTTCTCAATGAGGAAAAATGAGGTTCATGAACCAGATGTTACAGTTAATGAAGAAAAACTACACATTGTGTCTGATTTTAAATATCTTGGAATAATCATTGATTCTCATCTTCCTTTGAAAAACATGTAAAGAAAGTCACCAACACAATTAAATATAATGTCAGGAACTTCAGATTTATAAGGAATGAACTGCTAACTAAGGCTGCTAAGCTATATATGCATTCTATGGTTTTTCCACACCTGTCACACTGTGTAACCAGTTGGTCTCAGGCAAGTCCACGGGCGTTTTCAATTCACACCCAAACAGGAGGCTGGCAGGCGTGCACTGACTCGACCCCTGCACGGCAGTGCGGTATGCCCACAGGACCAGGGGCAGATGGTCCTGCTGGTGCTGGCTGGCGATAATGGCTGTGTACACCTGTGTACGCTTGCACACCTCACCAAACAGCCGGGACTCTAAGTTCCTCCCCTGGTCACTGTGCAATTCCGCAGGGGCCCCGAACCGGCAGAACATCTCCTCGATAGCTAAAAGGACCTTACGGTTGCTGGAGTCAGTGATGGGGAATGGGCCGAGGATGTTGACGCCAACACGCTCCATCGGAGCCCCCACCAAGTACTGCTGCAGGGGGGCATGCGAACGCCGGGTGGGCCCCTTCTGGGCCGTACAGGAGTCGCAGCAGTAGATGTAGACGTCCACGTCTTGTCGGCAGCCTGGCCAGTAAAACTGCCCCCTGAGGCGGCGAAGGGTCTTGTTGTTCCCGAAGTGCCCTGCACCCATGGCTCCAGTTGCAGGACTTAAGTCTGGAGGGTGCTGGGCACCAGCAGCTGCAACAGGTTGGCCCCCCGGCCGGTCTCGTCCATCCCTCGCTCGAGCTGACGCTGCATTTGGAGGATGTCGTCGCTAATGGCTCTTACTTCCTCTTGATACATCCCGCCCCTGACACCAGTGTAGCGAGCGTGCGTTGGGTGATGTATCAAGAAAAGAGTCCGAGTCCAGTAGTAATGCAAAACTGACTATGCGGGTAGCCACTTTATTAAAGGAAGTGATAATTATCCATGCTCCATACACCGCACAGCTATGGATAATATCGGTAGCAAGCATCGGTGTTCCATACACCGCACAACTACGGATGATGCTCAAAAATAAACCTTGCTAGCCTACCCTATCCTTAAAAGGACACAAGAGACCATTAAAACGCCTTCCGCAGATGTCGTAATCAGTCAGGAATGTTCTTTTATTGAGTTTTAAATTTTCACATTTTAAATTCTTCACAGTTGAAAGTTAGCATACCAACTAAAGGGGAAAAACTAAAAAAACTAAAAACAATATTTGTTAACAATAGGATAGTGCATTTTTCAAAGACAGGGAAACAACATAACAGACTAGACTATACAACAGACAGGACTGGAAATACATATAATCTTAAATCAAAACAAACAAGAAACAAAAAGCAAAAGTTTGTGCTTAGGCTCCTCTGGGGGGGGGGATGAGCTATATAATGAGTTCTTTCCAGTGGCTCACCCCCCATTTCCTCCTTGCCCCTCTCTCGTCCTTCAAAAAGTCCACCATAACGCCGTCCTGGAGGAGGTTTTGAAGCCTCCTCTGGAGAGTGAACAGGTCCACTATTTGTTCTTGGAAGACCCTGATGTTCCTTGCCTCCCACAGGACCTGCTTAACGGTGTTAACCCCCTGAGGTCGACGGGAGCGGCGCCGCTCCCAGCAGCAATACAAGTATATTACTATTTCTAACTTCGCGATATTTTATCATACACACGCGACAAAAACATTGACAGAAACCTTAGAATCGCGACTTTCCGATTTGAGCACTGGCAAATCAAATGGGATTTTTAAAATTAGGTTAATTAGACCAAAAGTAAACCTTGCCTTTTACTCTCTTTTTTACCTGGTAGTAACGTCCCCCTTCTATTGACATGGTAACTAGGTGCGAATTTCGGGGAGGTGTGTGGGGAGGGGCGTGGGGCCATGTGTGAAAACGCCGGCGTAAACACATAAACTGTCCCGACAATTTGAAGCAAGATTTTATACAGACATACAATTTTATTCAAGATGGAAAGATTTTCTGCGCTGCAGTGTTTGAGAGTATTGATGAAAAGCGACAAAGACAATAACTGACGAAGAGTAAGTAACTATATTTGATTTGCCATGTTATCAAATACTCGTATATATATTCAATATATGAATTCGCGTCTTGTGACTACATATTCCGCGTGTTGCAACGTAACAAATTGCAATATGCACACAAGATCTATGGAAGAATACTTTTCAAACAGCCTAAAATGTTATTTATTTCGCTTGTTTTCAAATACTCGTGAAAATATATGAATTCCGCGTCTTGTGACGCCAAACATATTCCGCGTGTTAGTAACTTAATCTAAATCCCTAACGTTAGTAGATTAGTTGGTTAGTACTATACACATCTACCTAATATATACAAAGTGCAATCTAGAAAGTAAGAAGGAAGAAAACGAGATAATAAGCGAAGGCGGAAAAAAACCGAAAAGTATAAACTCCCGAAGTGCATGACAAGACAAGGAGTGGATCTCGACAGACAGGGAGCAGAACGTTACAGAACAGGGAAAATTCAATACTGGATAAAGAATAATGAATAAGGACTGAATGAAAAATAAACAAAGACCAAAAAACAACAGAACAGGAACTCAGAATATAACACTGATGGCCCAGTGAGATGGCCCATCTGACAGATCTTAGAGGTGTGGACAATGAATAATGAATATTCAGGTATTTAGCATTTAGCCCTCCCACAGCCTGAAATAAATGTGACCAGTTCTGATAAAAACTGGTTTTTAGCTATTTAGATCTCAGATGTGCTAAACTGTTTTCACACCCTTACATAACCAAGACCTTGATGAACAAACGCACATTGGCAAAACAATTCGTCACTATAGTTTAGTGTGTGCTTTCACAACTTTTGTGACAGCAGAAAAATTTACTATTTTTAACTTGTGTGTTTGTAGATCTATTTACAAGCTGCATATGATACTGACCAAACTATTGATGGCATACAAATGTAGCTGTGATTGTCCTTCAAATAAAAATATCAAACACTTTGGAGTAAGTGTGTGTTAAATTGATGAAATTGAGATAAATATCAGACCATGCCAAAATCAAAAAACATCTAAAAGCTTAGCACGGACCTCAGAGGGTTAATGATCCTTCACTGGCGCTGCAGCAACGGGGTCCTACATCCCTCATGGGGGCCGTACAGGACCCTCTCAGGGAGGATCTCGGCAGGAGCCTGTTCTGGGAGACAGAGGACACAACAAGGCCCCAGACCCGTCTGGCCATGGAGCACTCCCAGAACAGATGGTGTACATGTTCCGAGTCAGTGCATCCGTGGAGGCAGTTCTCGGTCAGGGCTAAGTGCCGTCTAAACAGGAATGGCCTGGTGGGGAGACAGCCATGAGCAGACATCCATGTTATGTCTTTTTGTTTATTATTTAATGTTTTATGATTTGTATTTTTCCATACAATTTCAGGGTTTAAGGCTGGGTTGCCCCTCGGGAGCGTCATGGTCTCTCCCGATCTCAAAAAGGACATGATATTTTTGTATGTCCATGAGGGCAACCCAGCCCAGACCAATCCCGTCCTAAAGGCAAAATCCCTCAGGGCCCTGTATACATATGGGGGGTCCCAGCTGTATGGCACATTGTGGTCCAGCCCACACAGACCCATAGATCTGAGGAAGGGAGTGGCAAAGTATTTAGCAAATTTACCAGTGGCCGATTCCCCCCTAGAGTGTTCTGGACCAGTGCGGCCAGACCCTGTGCTAATATCACTGATGTTATATCTGGGACCCCCCCTGCCCCCTTTCTCCTCCTCTTTCATCAGGGTTGTCCTCCCCAGCCTCTCCATTTTGCTCCCCCAGACAAAGCAAAAGGCCATTCTAGCAACAAGTTTGCTAGTGGCTCTGTCCGGGGGAAACACTCGGCCAATATACAGAAGGCTGGGAAGGAGTATTGCCTTCTGGACCAGGATCTTACCCGTCATTGTCAGGGGCCGTGTGCTCCAGCTCCCGATTTTTTTCTGGACGTGACGGAGGGACTTCTCCCAGCTCCGGTTCCCTCCCCCGTCGTTCTGGAAGGTGACTCCCAGAAGCTTTATGCCTTCTGTGTGTACAGGGAAAGAACAGGTTAGCGACTCACTCCATGACGGCGACAGGTACAGTTCGCTCTTGCCCCGGTTGAAATCGTCCACCACCTTTGTAGCGGTGGTGATGGAACGACTATCTGTGCCAACGATGGTGATGTCATCCATGTACACCATCACCCCGAGCCACTCCCCACTGCCACCCGGCAGTAGGTATCCCCTGATGTTTTTGTTTCGCCGGATGGCTTGCAGAAACGGCTCAAGGTAGATGACGTACAGGAGGGGCGCTAGGGGGCACCCCTGCCTGACACCGGACCTGATGTCAAATGGGGCAGAGAGGTGCTTGTTGACAACCACTCTGCCCGAGATGTCACCCAAACACATCCTGGTCCAGCGCCGGAGGGGATTTGGAAAGTTAAACCTCTCCAGCACCCTCTCCTGGCACACATGGCTAACCCTGTTAAAGGCCTTCTCTTGATCTAGACTGAGAAGGCCTAAAGGGGACCTGCGCTCCCCGGAGTGGATAATGATATCTCTCACGAGGAGTAGATTGTCATTTGTGGACCTCCCAGGAACACTGCATGTTTGATTGCAGCCAATCACCGCTGGTAGCAGGTCTTGGAACCTCCTCATCAGTGATTTGGCCATGATCTTATAATCCACTGAGAGGAGGTTGATCGGCCGCCAGTTCCGGAGGTCCTTCAGGTCCCCCTTCTTTGGGACAAGGGCCACTGAACTCTGTTGCAGTGAGTCACCCAGCCGCCCCTCCCTGAAAGCCGCTCTGAAAACATCCGCTACGTCGTCCTTCAGGAGATACCAGAAGGTCTGATAAAACTCAGCTGGGATTCCGTCAGGACCAGGAGCTTTTTGTAAGTTAAGGGAGCGCACGGCCCGGGTGAGTTCCTCGGCGCTCAGCTCCCTCTCCATGCTCTGTCCCTCCAGGCATCTGTCCAGGCCGTCCAGGAAGGTGTCCATGAGAGCCCTGTCCGTGGGCCTATTGGCATACAGACCCAGGTAGAACTCCCTGGCCACCTCCCGGACCTCTGCCTCTTCAGACACCACCACCCCAGCGTTGTTATACAGGGAGAGAATGTTGGTTTTCCTTGACCGTGCCTTGCGGAAGAAGTGGCGAGTGCATCTCTCGTCCTCCTCGAGACCCTGAAGTTTGGAGCGGAAGATGTATTTCCTCCACTCCTCCCGACAGAGGGCGGAGAGATGCTATTTAGTCTGGGCCACTTCTGTACTAACAGAAGAAGGAGGCTCAGTCTTTGGAGGGCAGCATTATGGTGGTTATAAGCTGCCCTCCTTTCCTTTGCCTTCCTCTGTCCGACTGCCCGGAAGTAGCCCTGCACCCGATCCTTCACCATCTCCCACCACTCTATTGGTGAGTCAAAAAGGGGTTTTAGTGTGACTCACTCCAGGGTCTCGAGAAGGAGAGGCGCACTTTGGGGTCCTGGAGATGGCTGGTATTCATCCTCCACGGACCCCTACCCACCGTGATATACATCGGGAACAACAAGACCCTTCGCCGCCTCAGGGGGGCGGTTTTACTGGCCAGGCTGCCGACAAGACGTGGACGTCTACGTCCACTACTGCGACTCCTGTACGGCCCAGAAGGGGCCCACCCGGCGTTCGCATGCCCCCCTGCAGCAGTACTTGGTGGGGGCTCCGATGGAGCGCGTCGGCGTCAACATCCTCGGCCCATTCCCCATCACTGACTCCAGCAACCGTTACGTCCTTGTGGCTATGGATTAGTTCACCAAGTGGTCCGAGGTGTATGCAGTGCTGGATCAGAATGCCAGTACAACGGCGGGGAAACCAATCGAGGAGATGTTCTGCCGGTTCGGGGCCCCTGCCGAACTGCACAGTGACCAGGGGAGGAACTTCGAGTCCTGGGTGTTTGGCGAGGTGTGCAAGCGCCTGGGGGTAAGTAAAACTAGGACCACGCCCCTTCACCCCCATGGCGATGGCCTGGTCAAGCGCTTTAATCGAACACTGGCTACACAGCCATTATCGCCAGCCAGCACCAGCAGGACCATCTGCCCCTGGCCCTGTGGGCGTACCGCACTGCCGTGCAGAAGTCGAGTCAGTGTACGCCTGCCAGCCTCCTGTTTGGGTATGAATTGAGAACGCCCGTGGACTTGCCTGAGACCAACTGGTTACACAGTATGACAGGTGTGGAAAAACCATAGAATGCATATATAGCTTAGCAGCCTTGGTTGACAGTTCATTCCTTATAAATCTGAAGTTCCTGACATTATATTTAATTGTGTTGGTGACTTTCTTTACATGTTTTTCAAAGGAAGATGAGAATCAATGATTATTCCAAGATATTTAAAATCAGACACAATGTGTCGTTTTTCTCCATTAACTGTAACATCTGGTTCATGAACCTCATTTTTCCTAATTGAGAAGTACATACATACAGTCTTGCTCACATTTAAGATAAGGTAAAACCACCCTGGTATTCTAGCCATAGCCATTGTTTACTTGTGAGCCACCTGTTGTCTTGTTTTGGCATTTACATAGATAACAGTGTCATCTGCATACACCTGAGTGTCTACTCCAGGACATACAGGAGGAAGATCATTGACATACAAGCTAAAAGGCAAGGGGCCCAGACATGACCTTTGTGTAACACCAGTTGAACAGTCCATTAAAGGGGAGAGTTTAGCTCCAATCCTTGTAAATTGCTTTCTTGATGTTATGTAGGATTCCATACATTTAATGGCACTCTCAGAAAAATTACAACTGCTAAGTTTGGAAATAAGCAAATTGTGATTAACAGTATCAAATGCCTTGCGTGGATTAAAAAAATACTGCTCCGATGACACCACCTTTGTTCAGTTTGAATTTCATTTGCTCAATGAGGTAACAGTTAGCTGACATTGTTTGTGTGCTCTGCAATGTGAATGGGTCCAGGAAGTTGTGCCTTAAATACTCTCCAATAGGTGTGTATGTCAGTAAATTCCAGTAAAACATGACAGTTCCTTCATAATACCAGTAAACTGGAGGTTGCCAGGTTTTCTCATTTAGGGTTAATCTACATGGTAACTTCACACTTCACACGTGGCTTGATGAACACTCTCTCCTTGAAACTCACTTGACGGCACTAGTTACACTGTGCGTTCGGGTCGCGGTGGTTCCAACATTATACACCGCGACCAGTGTATATATATATATATATACAGTATATATAAATATATATATATATATATATATATTGTCAGGCAGTTGACAATATTACTCCAGTATATATGCATTTAGATGTATTATAACTATAGTTATAGGTATTCTCATGTTAGATATATACATATATATATTTCTGTCCTGAATTTTTCTAATATACCCACTTTCTCCCCTCCTCTCCTGGAGTCATAACTGTCGCCACCCTAGAATGAAGAACACCAGACATCACGTTTCCAGGGAAGCTCCCTTCTCTCCGCCGCTTAACGGGTGCGAACTTGGCTCCATGCTTTCAACCACGAGGCAATCAGGTGTTATCTGTTTTATAACACCTCCTGGACAGACGCCTCCCCTAGCGCGCAAATCATCAAACTAGCATCCCAAGAGGCTCTTCTCGGATTAGGCGTTGATCCGAACGTAAATAGTTTGAATGTCGTTGGTAACAACAACCTCTCATAGACTAAATAAGGTGCCAAAATTCTAATCATTATCGTAAAAATACTACGACTTACGCACGCCCTTTAGCCGTGTTTATTATTGTCGACAACTGTAACCATCACCAGCGTGTTCGGTTGGGCTCATATACATTTGCATTGAGTATTTTCGGTAATCCGATCCACCTCAACTCTACCTAGCCATTCTTGGGCTGTGTTTGAAACCGCTCACTCGTTCACTATTCCCTATATAGTATTTACTATATAGTGTACTATGTAGCGAATGAGAAAACTGTTTTCGGATACTACAACTGAACGTCATTTGCGTCAAAAAAAAGTGCCGGATATTCAGGTGACGCAAGCGGACGCGCCCAGTATCGTAAACAAACCGAGCACTCATGGGAGCAGGTTGAAATGTACTCAGGTGGTATCGGTTTGCATGTTCAGTTTTGAATGTTAAATCCCAAATAAATTGTTGAAATTCTAATGATGTGCAACTGTGGTTTTGTCAACTGTGGTGCTGTCTGCTAGCCACTGCTTTAGCCACCAATAGCTACCGTTATGGAAGTCGTGAGCTAACTAGCTCGAGTGGAGAAAATAACATTAGGATAACTCACGAGCTCACGACTAGCACCAACTCCCATAGCGATAATAACAGTAGCTATCGGTGGCTAAAGCAGTTAGCTAACGTTACCACCACCATGATTCCTAATGCTGTTTTACTGCTGTTGGCTCAACTTTCGTTCTTGAGGCATAAACGGAAGTGTATATATGACGGTATGACACGACCGCATTGCATTGTGGTACACAGGAGAAATTGTAGGGTACATTCGCTGTTCACTACAAATCACGGTGAATTGTGGGTATTTTGTTGTTTGCTATATAGTGAACGAAATTAACAGTTTAGAATTCGTCGCACACTACAAAATGGCGTACACACTATATAGTGTACTATATAGTGAATAGGGAGCGGTTTCGAACACAGCCTTGGTATTCTCTTGTTCGATATGTCCCAACAA
This sequence comes from Aldrovandia affinis, assembly GCA_029706075.1. Classification (NCBI taxonomy): domain Eukaryota; kingdom Metazoa; phylum Chordata; class Actinopteri; order Notacanthiformes; family Halosauridae; genus Aldrovandia; species Aldrovandia affinis. Next base: position 4,591,630 of record JAINUG010000050.1, on the reverse strand, counting down.
GTAGTGATTTGATATGTGCAAAATCAGCAGCCAATCACCAAAGCTGATCTTAAATTGTTGCTACAACACTTCTTGCCGCTAAACAATGGTTTGTTATATATATATATTTGTATTAGTGGTGGGACTCGATTAAAAAAATTAATCTAATTAATTAGAGGCTTTGTAATTAATTAATCGAAATTAATCGCATTTTAATCGCATATCAATATTTGACACGAGAAGCAACATTTTTCAATTCAAATGGATTTTGGTATACGAGTGAATCAATGAATAGACATATACATAAGTTTAAGCAGCAAAATCTTGTTTATTTTAGCTACTACACAGACCAGTGCAATTTTTAACAAAGTGCAGCAATTTTAGGAATATGATTGGATTTTTTTCGAAATGGTCTTTCTGCATGGCAGTTCATAAATTGTGTCAGACGACGCAATCTGTAGCACCTTTTCTAGCCCCTTATCTTCGACCACCGAAAGTGGTCTACAGTCCACGGCAATCCAGTGAGCCAGTGAGTTGGTTACTTTGTTAGACGTGGTCTTACTCATCTTGGCTCTGAACCCCGTCATCTGGTCGAGTGTGGGTTGGCGACTCTGCTTGCTCTTACTAGGACTAACGTTAGCCTGATCCGCGTTAGCTCTGGCTTCCACGCTAACTGCAACATGTTTAGCATTGAGAAACGTTCCGTGGTGTCTGGAGTGCAAAAATATAGTGCGATTAAAATGCGTACATTTTTTAACGCGTTATTTTTTCTGTAATTAATTAATCGAAATTAACGCGTTAAAGTCCCAGCCCTAATTTGTATATATTTGTAGTAATATAGGCTACTACAATGCATAGCTGTCCCACTTTACCTGATGTCCCACATTACCTAAACTCACCCCTATATATCTGATAAAATGATGTATCCATCTAGCATAACGAAGCACCTAACCAACTAAATAATTTCCCTAAAATTATGAACGATTAACCCAGTACAATGTACCGAAGGTGTTGGCCTGACGCCCGAAAGGGACGGAAAGTCTGGTGACCAATACAATCCTGAACACGCCTACAGACCCAAAGAAGAATAAAACGAATGCACGCAAGTGCTAGATGCTTTTAAAATTTTCCTAACTAGTAAGTTCTTCTTACCGTTGGTTACGAACCAAACAAACAATTAATTACGAACTACTACTTTACAGGTAAGGAGATGCCAGCAGGCAACATCTCTCTGTGTTAACGATATTTCCAAGATTAATCATAAATAATGTGCAGCTTGAATATTTTGAAGAATTATTTGATCAAACATCAGTTCTCAGTTTTGACTCTGTAGTCTGTAGTGACAGGTTCTGTTTTAAATGTTTAAATTTAATTGTAGATTAAATGTAGTTTAAATGTAGAAATTGCCATGTAGATTAACCCTAAATTTGTGAAAATGTTTGAATAAATGTTTTGAGGTTTCATTAAATTTGTAATTGCTAGTGTGGTGACGTTATTCATGCGCACACATGAACAGATATGGCAGATACGTGGGATGACCAGATGCCCTTCATCGTTTCAGATTTTTCTTGCTTTGTGATTTTGATTATCACTGTTTTTTAAATAAACACATTTTATAAAATGGGGATGTGTCCAGGAAATCCACCCTGCTTGTTCTGTATTTGGAACATCTTAATCTGATCACCCTACAGATAAATCTCCCGTTACACAAGACTGTTTTGCGGATGTTCTTTAGTTCGCCTCACTCTGAGGCAAATCGTTCAATAAACGGATATTTTAAATGCAATCTATTCAGCAAAACAGTAGTTTTGTACTTGTAAGATCCAATGCACTTGAATGAGAGAGACAACCTTCTCTACACCCATCAAATTGTATAAGCTACATGTTTTTAGAAATATATAGGCTATAAATATGTGTATGCCCACCGGTTTTTGTTACGTTAAGTATTAACCGTCCACTGGAGTACATAGTTGCATGGCATATCAGACAACAATACTGTAAGCGATTGCTGAGGTTGGAGAGACAGAGCGCATTGGAAAGGAGGGCCCCTTTGAGCTGAGCATTACATCAATTAAACATAGTTAATACAGTTCATAAACAGATTTTAATATTGATGGTTTGGATGAAAATACACAAACGAAACTAAACCTCCTCATCGAGGACAAGTAAAGTAGGCTAGATCTGTTTCTTACAGAGAAAATAAACTGATACGTCCAGTTAGTTTTAGGGTGGCCAGATTCAAACAATCCAAATGCCTGACATTGAGATACGGGATGGTTGTAATAAAAAAGTTTTGAAGCGATTTTTTACTGATGCTATTATTGAGCTGTGGGTCGGGTCATAGTCGTATTTTATATCCCTAAAGGTTTGTAGTCTACTTAGTTTAAAATCATATGATAATCACAATACGGAGGCGAGAGAAATCTGAAATGACTTTTATTGAAGAATCTAAATGCGGGACACCAGGTCAGCCTAGTTACTGTAGTTTAGTGTAATTATGCTGTCTAATTATGTAATCATTTTTATATGTTCTTATGCAAGTGGTGGAATGACAAAGACAATCTGTGACAGTAAGGGATTTTAAATAGGATTTCTAAAGGGCTTTGCTCTGGTCTCTCTCTGACAGGCTGGATGGGTTTCTGCTTCTTTTCCCGGATGGAGATCAAAACGCTGATCCTACTTTTCCAAATCTTGGCCATTTCAACCGTCAAGCCATTTGGACCAGGTTCATACAGGGAAGGTACACTCCTGTCCATGCACACGCATTATCCTGGACTGCACCTGTTCCTGAAAGGTTACGTTAGGTGTTTCTCTGAAAAAGTGCCATTACTTTAACGCAGTTATCCTTTAATCTTTACCCTTTAACGTATATCTTTAGTTGGATGCACAATAAGTCCCTTTGGATAAAAGCATCTGCTAAATGATTGCATTGTATTGTGTTGTATTATTCGATCTTGTAACTGATGTGAAGTTTTTGAAAGAGAGAGAGAGAGAGAGAGAGAGAGAGAGAGAGAGAGAGAGAGAGAGAGAGAGAGAGAGAGAGAGAGAGAGAGAGAGAGAGAGAGAGCCATACGTAATTGAAACTGTTTCCATGTACATGCTTACTCAACTTTCACAACAATGTTGTTTGATGCTTGATTGCATGATTGTCACAACAATGCTTCCCCCACCCCCTCCATCCAGAGAATGTGGCTTTACGAGGGAGGGCGTCTCAATCCCAAATTCTGTCGAGCTCAGAGACAAGCCTCAGTCAGCCGATCAATGCCATTGATGGAAACAGAAATTCAAATTTCTTCGAGGGGTCCTGCTCCTGCACCAGCGCATCTCCAGCCCCATGGTGGAGGGTGGACCTGATACAGATGCACACGATCAGCTCTGTCACCATCACCAACAGAGGAGACTGCTGTGCAGACAGGATGAATGGAGTACGGATCCACATCGGAAACTCCCTGGAAAATGATGGCAAAGACAATCCACAGTTAGTATCAACCTTTGCCGTGCAAAGTTTTGACATCACAAATGCAAAAAAACCAAATATATATATATATATATATATATATATATATAAAATATATATTTCCCTCATTATGGAATGCCCAATCAAATTCATAGACCCGTTTCATCGCTGCAAAATCCACCGTTAATTCAGTAGTGCACAGACAAATATGCGCTACTCCTCCAAAGTGCAGGCTGCCCGTAGCTGCTTCTTTTCACTGTGCTGTCCACCAGCTGAGCTGTGCAGCCACTGTGTTTCACGCTGCTGTCCACCAGCTAAGGTGCACAGTCACTGTGTTTCACTCTGCTGTCCACCAGCTGAGCTGCGCAGTCACTGTGTTTCACCCTGCTGCCCACCAGCTGAGCTGCACAGTCACTGTGCTTCACCCTGCTGTCCACCAGCTGAGCTGCGCAGTCACTGCTGTGAAGGAATACATTTACATTTACATTTTTACATTTTAAGCATTTAGCAGACGCTCTTATCCAGAGCGACTTACAAGATGTGCATAAATACATGGTAGGAACGATCATAGTTAGCGCAAGAGATCAGTGCAGTAATACAGCGATAGACATCATTGCAGGCATCTGCGTACCATACCTGTAGCACAAGGTTAGTAATTTTTTGAATTTTTTTTAATATAAATGGAGTAAGGAGGGGTATAAAGTGTTGAACAAGTAGGCAGTGGTGATGACAGTTAGATGAACAGAGTTCAGTGGTAGTGGAGTCTGAAAAGATGGGTCTTGAGTGTCTTGCAGAAGATCGCAAGTGATTGCGGGAGTTCATTCCACCAGCGAGGGGTCAGGACAGAGAAGAGGCGAGACCGCAAGTAGCGGCTGCCAGGCGCCCAGAGGGATGGGGCAGACAGTTTGCCAGAGGAGGCGGAGCGGAGGGGTCTGGCTGGGGTGTAGGGAGTGATGAGTGACTGGAGGTAAGGGGGGGCAGTACCTCTAACCACTTGAAAAGCAAGCACCAGTGATTTGAATCTGATGCATGCTGTGATGGGGAGACAGTGCAGAGCGGAGAGTAGAGGGGTGACGTGGGTAAACTTCGGCTGGTTGAACACCAGACGAGCAGCAGCGTTCTGGACAAGTTACAGTGGCTTGATGGCACAGGCCAGTAGGCCTGCCAGCAGGGAATTGCAGTAGTCCAGACGTGAGATCACCAGGGCCTGGACCAGGAGTTGGGTGGCCTTTTGGGTGAGGAACGGTCGGATCCTCCGGATGTTGTGGAGGGAGAATCGGCAGGTCCGAGTGATCGCTGCTATGTGGCTCGAGAAGCACAGCTGGTTGTCCAGGCTCACTCCAAGACTCCTGGCAGACTGGGACGGAGACACTATGGAGCCTTCCACGGTGATTGAAGCATCGATCATCAGGGAGCCCTTCGCTGGGAAGAAGAGCATCTCTGTCTTCCCCAGGTTCAGCTTCAGGTGATGGGTGGACTCCTGGTTTCTCTCTTCAGGAGAGAAAGAGTTGAGTGTCATCGGCATAACAGTGATAGGAAAAACCATGAGCAGAAATAACAGAACCAAGTGACTTGGTGTACAAGGAGAATAGGACGGGGCCTAGCACTGAGCCCTGCGGGACTCCGGTGGAGAGGGTGTGGGGAGAGGAGAGGGATCTTCTCCAGGCCACCTGGTAGGACCGGTCAGCCAGGTAGGACTCAAACCATGCCAATGCCGATCCAGAAATTCGCATCTCAATGAGGGATGAGAGCAGGATCTGGTGGTCCACAGTGTTGAATGCCGCCGACAGGTCGAGGAGGAGGAGGACGGGCTGAGGGATTGCGATTTAGCCGTGTGGAGAGCCTCAGTGACCGCAAGGAGAGCAGTCTCTGTGGAGTGGCCTGCTTTGAACCCAGATTGGTTAGGATCAAGCAGGTCGTTCTGTAGGAGATGAGCAGACGGTTGGTTATAGGCAGCCCGCTCTAACGTTTTGGAGAGGAATGGGAGGAGAGAGACAGGTCGGTAGTTTGAAATGACAGTGGGATTCAGAGAGGGTTTTTTGAGGAGGGGGACAACATGAGCGCATTTGAGGGAAGAGGGGACAGAGCCAGAGGAAAGAGAGGAGTTAATGACATTGGAGACAAAGGGGAGGATGTCCATAGCAATGAACTGGAAGAGGGGGGAAGGAGTGGGATCGAGAGGGCAGGTGGTGGGACAGTGGGAGTGAACGAGTTGAAGGATGTCTGAGTCAGGGAGGGGCGAGAAAGTGGACAGACTTGCCAACACTGTACCACCCCGGTCGACTGATGGACAAGTTTCCCCCTTGCTTTTATGGTCTTCAGCCTTTGAGTGATGACTGATTTTTTAAATCATGATCTGCTCCTGAATGTTCCTCAGAGTAGCTACTTTCTAACATGATTGTTTTTCTATCACTGTAGACCACTTTGTAAGAAAAATGCACACATTATTACGTAGCTCTAGGTTATACTATTTTGCCTCCACATAAAAATACTGTGGCTGATCCGCAAGATGCTAAATGTTGGCAGATCTGGGAGTAACATTCATGTGCAGCTGGTGTAGGCAGACTGCAGGAGCCCAATTAACCAGAGGAGTCGTTCCTGCATGGTGAGACGAGGACAGCACCTCTTCCTGTATCCAATAACAGCCAATAATACGCTACCCTGTGGGAGGCCAGCCAATTAGGATTTGGTACCTAAATGTGCCAATTCCACACATTTTATGCAATAATTAGTTCACATTTTATGATGATGAATGATTGTAATGATTGGTATTCAAAAAGACCAAAGTCAATGAGCTGAACAGCACCCTCATTCTGTGTTTCCACTTCCAGGTGCAGCGTGGTTGACGCTATTGGCCCAGGGCAGACTAAAACCTTTCATTGCAAGCAGGAAATGTTTGGGCGCTACGTAGTTTTGTACCACGTACGTGAAGAGTACCTGACGATCTGTGAAGTGGAGGTGAATGCCTGGATTCCTACTACTACTCAGCAATGCTAAAGGATATTGCTAAGCAATAGTTTAAAAATCCCTAATGGATTTACAACCTTCTTGATATTTAGTAAGATCAAACTGAAAGAATTTGGGGTAATTCAACTATATTCATTTAGGGTTTTGGTTTTACAGTATATGAGTATATTTCATGGTTTTTATGTACACAAAACCTAGAAGGTGTTGTGTTATTTCTGTGGGTTGGGATTGATTGATTTTCATTGTAGTGCATTAAATAAATCATCTCAAGAATTGTTTACTTCAGGCGAGCTGACTTTAATAAAATGATTTGGAACCTATTTGCCAAGTTTAGTCGCTGTAGGCATTAACGTTTCTGAGCTATTCACAATTATGCATCACTTCCTGTTTATGTGTCTTCGTTGTCAACTTAATTAGCATATAACGGGTACAAACAATTTGAAACATAAAAAAAGTGGGGTGGGGTGGCCACCATGCCAGGTGGTGAGTGGATGGAAGACCAAACAAAATAACTAAGGTTCGATAGGCCAACGGCCAATTTATTATCTATATACAAAAAAAATACCAACAAAACACGAAAATAATGCAGTTAAATCAAACTAGTACTTCGAGGGAAACAGCAACCAAAAACCACACCTTTTCCTCCATGTCCCAAAACTCTCTAATCAGGCATGGCAGGCTGTGCTTTTATAATGGTCTCATGAAGGCAATGGCTCACAGCTGAGTTGATTGCTCATTAGCCACAGGTGAGCCTGCCTGTAAGTGAGGCTGCTGCTGTCCAAGGCCCTGTAGTCCTCTCCAGGCTGTGGGAGGGAACAGGAACACCTGACAGCAGCTAAAAGGGAGGTGCAGCCCTCTCTACTCTTCCCTCCACCTCTCCCAGTGTCACATATCCTTTTTCCAGTTTGAGTGAAACTTGGTTGATTGGATCAACTTTGTAGGAGAAGAAACAAAAAATATGTTTTGGACTAAATTCAAAATGGTGGAATCTAATATGAAGTGAATACATTTTATCAAATAGATTTTCCTTGAGCCATAATAATTGTAAAATAAATAAAAGAATAAAATAAAATAATTCTAGGCTTCACGGTTCAGGAGTTATGGACCAAAACGTAAAATCGCTTTTTGTATTGCCACCATATGGCCGAACTGTTTAGTTTTGTTGCCTGAGTAGAGGGTAAGATTTGGAACCTATCTGCCAAGTTTGTTGCTGTAGGCCTTACAGTTCCTGAGCTGCAGACAAATCAGGGCAGAAACACAATAATAATACAAATAATCAGAACAAAAATAATAGGGTTTCAGCAGCTTTGCTGCTTGGACCCCAAACAACAATCCCCATAGTGTATGACTAAATCTTTACCGGAGATTTTGAGGCAAAATAAAATACTTCATAGGGTATATAAAAAGGACAATTCAGAGAGAAACAAGGTAGATCATTTTTAATAAGCGAGCTAAGGCTTAAGAAAAGAAAAAAGGACAACTAAAAGGCACTTTGAAATTACAATTTCCCATAATGCAAAAAGGAATCCTAAATCGTGTTTTCAATATTGCAGTAGAAAAAGGAAAGTTAATGATTAGGTTAAGTGCTTAAGAATAAGGAAATAAATCAGATTGATAATAATAAGATATTGCTAACACACTAAACAGTTACTTTGTTGAGAGCTTTACCAGAGAAGAGGTTATAAATATGTCTAAAAGTATAGCCAATGTACAGAATGTTTTAGAGGACCTTGATATAAGTGTGGCCACCAGGAGGCACTTATGAGCCCCACTGTATAATCAACTACACCACTCCCACTATCAGGGTGGGAGAATCCTGTTAGATATTTGAAGGAAAGTTTTCAATTGAATGAAACGGATGGCAGCTGACGTATAGAAAAGTATAAAATACTTTTATTTTTAATTCTCCTTTCTTTTAAATTGAGTCAAGTGTAGTTAGGATGGCTCACATGTCAAACAAACACATACATAATAGACACAGTAATACAGTAAATAAGTAAAATAGATTAGGGTGAACATTCACTACCACCAGGGCTAACTTTCTTTAACAATAGTAGCATCAGCATAGAGAAGAAATAGTCAGGCACTAATGCAAATCTCGGTATTGAGGGAGATTAGTTGCTATAGCACACCTACGGCATTTGTTCACCGCACTCAATCAAAATATTGCACTACACCCAGGAGTAAGAATAATTACGTGCGTTAAGAATAAATAGGGAAGCCACACACCATTAGAGGCACAAGTGTTTCACTGCAGTCGATAGTGGAAGGTCACACATCAGAATACACAAAAGCGAAATCTCTCCTAATGATATTGCACGCTGCCCAAAGACTAACTGCGTATTGATGAACTGTATTTAGTTACCGTGGTGGTAGTGACTGAAGGTGTATCAAAACAGTGTACAAAGTAAATCAAATAACATAAAAGTAATGGGTATTTACAGTCAGAGGGTGCCCCTCTCTCTCTCACTGGAGCACCCGCTTCCCTATTGCACTTCCCCAAAGCACACAAACCATGTGTTTGAATTCACTGGGCCAAATAAGGATGGTGACTTCATACACAATAGAAAGAGCTTTGCACACAGAGCAGGCAATGCTGATTCGGGTTCAATAGGGCCAGTTAAGAACAGTGTCTTCATACGTGATATGGAACTTTGCACACAGAGCAAATGACCACTGGGCCAGTTAAAGACTATGGCTTCACACAACCAATATAAGGAGCTTCCCACACGGTGCAAATGACGTGGTCTGATTCCAAGACACACAAAGGAAAAGGGCTGACGCCATTATATGCATGCTGGGAGATACACCCTACTCTCCAGTGTTGCCTCTGGGTCCTAGGTCCTGCCTGTTACATAAGGGATGGAGAAGTGCTAGAAAAACTACAAAAACTGAAAACAAATAAGGCAGCAGACACCAATAGAATATATCTGGGAGTACTCAGAGAACTTGGGGAGATTATATATAAATCATTGACAGATTATTTTATCCAATCTTTAAACATTGGAGAAATACCAGATGACTGGAAGCAAGGTAGTATAATTCCAATATTCTCATAGTGATGAGCGGAATCTAACTGCCATGCACTTATAGTTTAATTAACGCATCTGTTCAGACTGATTCTGCGCAAGCGTGGCAGAGCAGGAGGACTAATTAAAAAACAGGTGTGTTTTGTTATGCGGGTGGCTCTCTTGTTTGGTGCCCGAGGATAGCGAGGAACATGTGTAGCCAGCGCTTGTGCTTGTTTTTTAAAGGGTGTTTGAAAGAACTGTTTGGGGCTTCGGTCTGAAGTAATATGTATTTGCACAAACCTGCATGAACTGTTTAGGCAGTGTCATTTTAACTTGCATCTGATGTAAAATATTTGAAGTTGAAATTATTCCTGAAAAATAATTTAAATATTTTTATAGTATTTTAGGGGAACACCAACATGGTTTTCTTAGTGGGAGGTCATGCCTAACAAACCTCCTGGACTTCTTTGAGGAAGTAAGTGTTTTGAACTTGAACCAGGCTTATGATATTGTATACTTGGACTTTCAATAAGCATTTGACAAGGTACCCCACGAATGGCTCATTGTCAAAGTGAGTTATATCTGACCTGTGTGCTGTACGCAGTGTCCCACAGGGATTGGTGCTAGAGCATACGAAACTTGGGGGTATAGTAAATAGTTTGGAATCTACTAATGTATTGATATGTAAGATGATTTAAACAAAATCCAGAAGTGGGCATTAACATGGCAGATGACATTCAATATTGCTAAAGGCAAAGTTAGATTGATCAGTGTAAAGGCTATAGGCAGATCAAGTAATTTTGGAAGTAGAACTAACAGGTACAGTATATTCATGGCATAAAAAACATTATTTTAAAATATTATAATGTACACATTTTCTTTATTACTGTTCCTATATGTTGATATGAGCCTATTAATTAGAAAATAACAACCTTTTAAATCATGACAATGAAGCAGTCTCAAATTTAGGCGGTTTCAAACAGCACGTGAAAATAGTTTTTGAAACTATTTTTGAATCTTATTGGGATTTTGAAACAGCAATGAATGGCGAAAAGCATCACGATCTTCATGTTTGAAGAATATTCAATGTTCAAGTGGTTCATTTGATGCTTTGAAATTAGCATATTGCTCAGGACGACATTTTGTAAAAAGAAAAAACATTTACTAATCAGAATGCTTCTGAAATATATTGCTCACATCACTTTAAGAATCTCTATAGATGGATCATGAAGAACATATTTACAAAATGGCAAAGGTTGATTTAAAAATCATATTCAAAGGCAGCTTATGATGAAAAGGGTTAAAGAAACACATTTGTACACGTGCACACAATCATTTAATGGGTCTGTGTGTGAAACAGTATGTCAAGTGATTTATAATACATTCTATGTCATTAATATTTATGTTAAAAATCCCACAAATCTATGCCAGTGTATGCTGCATCATGTGCATATTGTAGCCACTCCAAACTGGTGGCATAAAGTATGCAAATTATGTTGAATTGCATAACCACATTTAAATGTATTTAATTTTTTCCAGGCAATATATATATATGTAAAAAACATTGGCATAAAAATGAACCTCATTCAATCTAAGTAAACACAAAACAAAAACAAAAAGGAGAAAGGAAAACAAAAACATTTTAAATATATCAGTTGGTAACACATGGTAACTGTTTTTAGAATTTGTAATATTTCAGGGTCTGCTTAGTTGGAGTAAAAAAAAAAAGTGGTGTGAAACACCATGACAGACACCATTTCCCATTTCTCAACCCTGATCCAGGAGAGCTGCATGGTCTGGTAGTTTGTGTTTTCACCTTAAAAATCAGCAACTAATTTAGACTCAAGAGTTTAAACCCAGGTGAGGCGAGTTAACTGCATAGTGACGATGCTGGCTGATGCCACATCACATGTATCTAGCAGTTACACAGCTACTGGGATTTAGCTCTGTTTGATTTTGATATGCATGAACAATATAATTCTCCTCTTTTGTAAATAAACATACCCGGGTGTGATTTTACTTCCCTATGTTACAGTGAAGTTATCCCCATGTTAAAAACTTTGTCGGCTTTCGTGCCTGCAAATGTGAAAGTGTACATCCATCCAAGTTAGTTCAGATTTTTTATTAGTTATTAATAGCAGTGATTATAATGTACTTTTTACATTCATAAATTAATTTGTACTGGGTCAGAACTGTTGTTCAGGAAAGTAGCAGAAGTGAAGGATAATTTGCTTGTGTAACAGAAGAAATAAATAAGGACTCTTCATGGGCCAAACAAAGTTGCTGCGGTTTTGTATTTTCATATAGGAAATGGTGCCCCTGTGCTTGCTCCATTTATAGGGGCAGGGATAGAAGGGGAATGTATTCCTCAGGATGGTCCAAACACTACCTGCATGCCATTATGTGCTCTTGTAAATGTATTGCCAATGTTCATTTAGCTTACATTTTGGAGAAATAGCTTTTTTTCCTTTGTGAATTGACCCCTCCACTGGGTAATTATATTTCATGGTTTTTTTACCTACTGTCTTTGGGTGTGAAGAGTGGTATGCCCTAATTGTTGTCCTGGTCAGGGTATAGGCTGTAAAAGGCATTCTTCTTTATCACCAGGGGAGAGGATGATGATATTGTTGTGAGGTGGTCATCCTGCTGTTTTGGCAGAGTTGGCACTAATTAGTGCCCATTGTTTTTATATATCGTCACCTTCTTAAAATAATGGCCTAAGTAATTTTTTGAGGAAAAATATTTTTTTGCCTAAGTCATCTCTTCATGATGCTGGCCACCTCTGGTAAAATTGCCTACAGCCTTAATTGAAAAGATCATGCTGTTCCTACCCCGGTAGTATAATGGCCTACGTCAAGAGTGTGACTTAGACAAAAAATAAAACGGCCTAAGTCACAAGACAATGTGACTTAGGCAATTTTACAAGCTTTCAAGATGGCGGCTGCTTGCCTAAGTCACTTACTCCAGAAGTAATTTGGCCTAAGTCAGGTTTAAAATTGCCTAAGTCACAACGGGATGTTCGTAAATTGGCCTAAGTAATCTAATCCTCTTATGTTACATAATTGACCGACAGCGTTATTTGTATGTCAATAGTCATATATTGTCATAACCTTTTTGTGTGAAATGATTAATAAATATCATATATTCTATATTTGGTTCAGTTTATTCTGTTTTTTGAAAAACTTGAAAATATGACTTGATTTTGGCCATTATTTTAAGAAGGTGACGATATGCTTATTTGAGTTTTAATTAGTTTTTTTTTCTATCAACACATTTTCAACATTTGGAGATAAATTCTGGCCTTTTCACACAGATTTTTTGGAATCCTGAGTTTCCCTGCCATTTAGATCAGCTAGCAATACTGCATCAGATACAGTGGTGCACCTGGCACGATGCGATAAACTACATACTTATATAGCTAAATACTTTGAGCACTTATATGTCAGTAACTGGATACGACACTGATATGCCATCTGAAGCTTGGGCCACACCACAAGAGTTACTGTCTATGGTAGGTTATTGTACAGAATTCAACATTCAATCACCATGACAGTATTTCTGTGCTGGGGTTTACATAGAAATGTGCATAGCCAGGTAGATATTAAATATCCCAAATGTGTTCACAAATTAACTGCATGGGAAATTGTCAAGAATCAGTCTAATGCCATTCACCATGTTTTGCATTGTACCAAGGGAAGTATATTTACAGTATGTGGCAGATGTTTGCATTATGATTTCATTTTTTACTTGATTGACCATTTTATTTTTCACATATTTTATATGAAATGTAGCATTTATTTCAGCTGTAGCCAAGAGAAAAACTCCAGGCCTGTTAGTATACATGGATGTATGGCCCTTTTGGGGTGTGTAACTACATTGATGTGTAGGGACTGCACATTCAAAAGAAAAATGATATTTGAAATGCAATTTCATTTAATGTAATTCTGTGTGCTTAATGTTTTTTCAACAAATGACATCCACAAACTGACACTGAAATGTAAAGGAGTGCCATTTTTGTGTTACTCGTTGTCACCTTCCCATTGGATACTGTAAACCAGAAATACAGAACTCACGTGCAACTCACAAAGCGTAATCGCCATTCTCTCTCTCTATCACCAGCACTTCAAACAAGAGGTTCTTTGTTCTGTTCCTTGTCTCACCAGCACCTCAAAGGAGAAGCTGCATTCTTTCTATAGGCCGCGTGAAGAATCGCATCAAGAGAAGCATGGAGAAAAGTTATCTGAACAGCAGTGGAACCGCAACAGAGAGCTATCTCCAGGAACTTAGCTGCAAGCAACGCTAATTTGTGAAGAGCTGTGAAAGGATACAACTAGCAATATCAGACATCTGAGTTGTACAGAGGCTTTCTTTCCATCTTTCCTTTTGCCTTAGTGACAAACTAGGTTTAAACTCCCCTCCATCTTTCCTCTTTGTTCTCAATGACCAAGCATTTAAAGCGTGCATGCAGACATGAGAGAACATACACATTTATGCACGGCCATGTGCCTCAGAAAGCCTGCACATGAACACGCTTCACACAGACACACACACAGATACACACAAACATTCACACGCAAATAGTTGTTGTTCATTAATGCATTGAATTGTGCTTTGCTAGTTTGATATTTTATGTTTAATAAATGTCATTATATATTTTTTTTACAAGCTTGTCTGTCTTAATATACTTGTATTGAATTGAGCTTCAACCCCTTCAACCCCTTAGTTATGTCATCAATATTATTAATTTGGTATTAACTAAAGGTATAATGTTGTGATTTGATTAAGATTCATTAACTATTAATATTGTAATTTAATTATAATTATTAATTGAAATTCCAAATTTATAGTTAAGTATATTTTATGAGACTGATATACTAAAACTAATGAGACATTATAAGAGCACACATAAGAGTATTTTTGGCTGCTACCATGTGAGCAATTAACAAGCCTTACATTGTGGTGACAACCATATTACAATTCTAATTTCTAGAGGGATAGCGTCTACAGACGGCATGCAAAATATTTTTATATACTGTATACATGGAATATGCATACACACACACACACACACACACACACACACACACACACACACACACACACACACACACACACACACACACACACACACGTACGTGATGCATTATAGGGATAGATCTGTTTTTTGCAAGGGAAAAATAATTCCAGTGCACAATGAACTTCTCCACAATGCTGCTTTTCAAAACACCTGCTTCATGCACTCTCTGCACTGTGGCATTTTTTAGACTACAAATTCTCACCTTTTTTTCTCAGTCACCGCAATATTTGACATGCAGAAAGGGGAACACATTTCTGTTCTTGAATGCTGGAATCCATTGTCATTATCCCACCATGGTCTCTGTGTACAGTTACAATTGAATGATATTTACATTAGTAATATGTAGCTAGTTTTCTGCTGTGCCAGTGTTGCAAGGCTGGCACACCCATCCCATCGATAGTCGTAAGCATGTTTGTGCTGTTAGCTGTTTTAAATATACAGGTAACTGCCAAACAAAAATGAGCACTTGAGTAAATGAGGGATCCTTTAAACGAGTGCCAGTCAGGGGGTGCCATAGCCAGTACCAGCATATAGGACCGGCCCTCCCCTTTCCAACAACTCTCCTAGCCTGAGCCAGTGTCATTTGAGTGTCCCCCCGGGTTGCCAAAGTGTTGCCCTTTTTTGGAAGTTTAGCAGTACACATTTTATTTAGTTTCAATTTAAACTTTTAGTTGGTCCACTGAGACCTTCATTATACTTTCAACGGCCAGAAAGGGAAAAACCAGAGTTTGAGAACCAATGTGTCAGATAACAAAGAGCAAGGAAAAACAACAGTGCCCAATGAACAAATCAACAGGGGCCTTACGTATGCTGAAATGAAAGCCTTCTCATTGCTGGGAAGGTCTGTGCCTTCACTATTGGGGTGTATCCATGCGGAGAGGCTAGGGGAAGCTAACAGCATATATTTCCGCTGACTAGGCCTTAATGCAGGGTGGCTGACATCAGTGGCAGCTGGTGAACTGGGAATAGAGGAGGCTGCATCTTATCTTTAAATCAACCATTATTCCTACCTGTTTTCATTTTTTTGCTTAATTAACAAATCTGCCAATTCATTGAATAATCTGCTTGCGAGTAATCACAAAACTTCCTCTTAATTATGTCTCACGTTGTAGCGATCTTTCTTCACTTCACGGTAGAGTATGCAAATTACAATAATTGGTTTAATTGAGTAAAAATCAACTGAATCATTTCAAAGTAAAGGCTACTCTTTAAACTTAAATCCTCCTTTAACTGTGTAGCTTATAGCTTTGAGAAACACAAAGGCTAGAAAACAAACTTCTCGCGTTAAACTGCCCAATCTGCAAAGATCAGATTAATGGATATTTACTTTAATATTAAGTCAATAATTTGGGCATTTCAAACAAAGAATACATTTATTCTGGAAGTTAAACAAGTTCAGATCATTTGTATATGTAAGAAAATTTCAACACAGTTTTGAAATAAAGTTTCAAAAGTTTTGGTTAAGCTATACTTAAGTATTGATTATTCAGCAAATGAATTGCTTGATTGATCATTAAGGAATATAAACAGAAACAGGTTGAGAGTAACCATAGCATAAAGGTATGGGTTACGCCATTGACATTGTTATAACGATATATATCGTTACTGGTTGACATGTAGAAGGGGGTACGGGAGCAAATTAGAGACTACCCCTGACTGTATTAGCATTTACTTGTACATCTGATGTAAGGACGTTGATTGTGTTACACCACCCGGTACTGCCACCTTAAAAATCCTAAAATACATGGCAATGCCCCAATCATTCTAAATATATATACTTTATATATTGGAAAATTAGGCGATATCTGCCTTTTATCTCAAATTTGAGTAAAGCTGTACACTTTCTGCATCGCCAACTGGGTTCAGCGTTAACACAGAGTTCACCAAAATGAACTTGTCAAACTGTGTTTTTAGAAAAAAAAGACATCAAGCCAATGTAGCTAATACAATTGAAACTAAACACACACACAAATATTAAAGGAGATATCCAATCAAAAGTGAATTTGTATTGTTTTATGACATGCAAGCAATGACATTTGTCAAACTGCATCCTGTCTGCCAAGAACCCCTCGTGCCTCCTACAGTCCCAAAGACCCATCGCTCCCACTCCAGTCTCAAGAACCCACTGCTAATTACATTACAGAAGGGGTTTCTAATCTTATGAGGAGGGCTGGTGTGAGGACAAGCTTTTGTTCAAGCCCAGCACTAAAACACCTGATTCAGCTAATTAACTAATCATGGTCTTCAATAAAGACTTTAATTAGTTGAATCAGGTGCTTTAGTGCTGGGCTAGAATGCAAGCCTGCACCTACACTGGCCCTTCTTCTATTTGCAGTTGAATTTAAAACAAAATTTGCCCACCCGTGCATTAGTAGATGGGTAGACTGTGGCCATAAAGGGATGTACATGGTCAGCAACAAGACTCAGGTAGGCTGTGGCATTTAAACAATGCTCAATTGGTATTAAGGGGCCTAATGTGTGCCAATAAAACATTCCCCACACCATTACACCACCACCACCACCAGCCTGAACCGTTGACACAAGGCAGGATGGATGCATGGATTCATGTTGTGAACGCCAAATTCTGACTATCATCTGCATGTCTCAGTATAAATCTAGATTTGTCATACTAGGCAACGTTTTTCCAATCTTGAACTGCCCAGTTTTGGTGAGCCACTGTAGCCTCACTTTCCTGTTCTTAGCTGACAGGAGTGGAACCCGGTGTGGTCTTTTGCTGCTGTAGCCCATCCACTTCAAGGTTCGATGTGTTGTGCATTCAGAGATGCTCTTCTGCATACCACTGTTGAAATGTCATGATTATTTGAGTTACTATCGCCTTCCTGTCAGCTTGAACCAGTCTGGCCATTCTCCTCTGACCTCTCTCATTAACAAGGTGTTTCCACCCACAGAACTGCCGCTCACTGGATGTTTTTGTTTTTTGCACCATTCTTTGTAAACTCTAGAGACATGTGTGAAAATCCCATGAGATCAGCAGTTTCTGAGATACTCATACCACCCCGTCTGGCACCAACAATCATTCCATGATCAAAGTCACTTAGATCACATTTTTTCCCATTCAATTTGGTCTGAACAACAACTGAACATCTTGACCATTTTTTCATGCTTTTATGCATTGAATTTATGCCACATGATTGGCTGATTAGATAATTGCATTAATGAACAGGGGTACAGGTGTACCTAATAAAGTGGCTACTGAGTGTATACTCTATATAGCACACATAGGCCTATTTACCAGAGCTTGAAATGAAAATTTTATGAAAGGATGCAGGATTTATATCAATATGTCATCAGCTAGCAGTCAGTATAAAAACACAGTCTGAATTTGAACAATTATATTGTTGTCCCTTTGCGGTCAGGTATAGAATGAATCGTAGGCACAAAAATAGAATTGTTCAAATTCAGACGCTCTGTGGCCTTTTCCAACAAATTGAAAATTTCAATAACTATGCTGGCCAGTTTCTGTATATCAAGTCACACAGATATAAAGCCAGATAGAATCTCCAAACCCAAAGAATGAGATATTTTATATCGGGTGATGTGATACAACACCATTATAGCACTGTATTTTCCCAATTCCTTTGATGCAGTGAGTAACTGCTGTGATTATAATTTGAAATGACATCTTTCTCACAATGCCCTTGTTCATGCTGTATGCCACACCATGCCACTGGTACCAGGCACTGAAATGCTTTACTGCAGAACTGCTCAAAGGCCTGGATTCTATCAACATTTGTCCTTCACTTTGAATTCAAAAATAAATGCACATATTATTTTTTTATTTCACATAAAAAGACCCACACAATTTGTCCAGCAATAACTGAACAAAATGGCAAATTTCAATAATAAGTAAACATTATATTACCAAGTTTGGAAAAACCCTGTATTGGAGCTCCTCTCTAAAACCCTGCATTGTAGCTCCTCTCTAAAAACCTGTATTGGAGCTCCTCTCTAAAACCCTGTATTGGAGCTCCTCTCTAAAACCCTGTATTGGAGCCCCTCTCTAAAACCATGCATTGGAGCTCCTCTCTAAAACCCTGCATTGAAGCTCCTCTCTAAAATGCTGCATTGGAGCTCCTCTCTAAAATCATGCATTGGAGCTCCTCTCTAAAACCCTGCATTGAAGCTCCTCTCTAAAACGCTGCATTGGAGCTCCTCTCTAAAACCATGCATTGGAGCTCCACTCTTAAACCCTGCATTGGAGCTCCTCTCTAAAATGCTGCATTGGAGCTTGGCTATAAAACACGGCATTAGAGTCAAAAAGAGGCCTTTAAGAGAAACTGCAGCCAGGTGACCTGTTGTTTCCAGATTCCTGCTGCATGGGTATGCAGATCTTGTGCACGAGCTGCCACAATATTTATTTATTTATTATGATGTTGACAACATATGAGATGGCAATGGCTATTTTTTAATTATGAATAAATCTACGAATTAATCTACAGCAGTTGTCTTTGAACTCATACTGAATAAGGTCAGGATATGGACAGCGGAAATCTGATCCTAGATCAGCACTCCGACTCTTATGCTTTATGCATACGGGCTGGAATCACACTTCAGTGATCATATTTGCCATTAGTCAGGATGCAATTCTACTTATCCTTAACCAATCAGAGTGCAGTACTGTCTGGATGAGAGCCTTGTGAGGGGTGACCAAATTCCTTTAGCCATTTCTTTCACAGCGTAGCTTGATTTTCTTTAGGGACTTATGGCGTTTCCACAAGCTGTCGATGCAGCGAAGCACGGACGTTGTTCTTAAATGCAATCAGACCGCACGGCATGCATCCTGTCCATCCATCCATACATGTCACAGGTTCATGTGAGTCCCAGTGCTGACCCGCTATCTGAACACCCACAGGATTGCAGGGAAAAGGACATAGAAAGGAAACGAGGACAAGGGGGGAGCGGAGGATCACATACATCCTGACCCAACGGATCCACTAATGGCTCGCCTAATGACCCGAGCGGCCATGGCTCTTCTGCAGTGCATTTAACTGTCAATAACGCTAACCACTGCGGTCTTTACCTTCTCAGTTACATTTAAAGGGACCACTTTAATTTCTTCAACATAAGAAGCAAATTGATTTACTGGTCTCTGAATCGTTAATTAAGGTGCGAGGGGGGGCGGGCTTTTCCAGGTTGACCTGGGACGTTTGATGGAGAGGGGATCATTAAGGGCACCCCCCCTCCCCAGCAGCCTTTAATATACTTTCCCGACAATGGGCAGTTTGGAGTCCAAGGCGGGGGGGCACAACCCGCAAATCACCCTCCCTGACATGTCGGTCCGATTTGCGCTGGAGGAGATCGACGGCAATAAAAACTGGGAAGGTCCCCTCCAACCCCTCCCTCCACACCCGCCAACCACTTGCAGTTCCCGTTTATTATCCTTGCTTTATTATCTGGGAGTATCGGTTTTGTTAAGGAGGTAATTCTGCTCTTTAACATGAATCAACGTCCGGCAGGGATCTATAAACACGTCTCACCGGTGAAATTTAAGAGGGAGGCCAGGCGTGGAGCTGCGGGACGGAGCTCTGACAGCACCACTAAGGTTTTGCCAGGGAGTTTAGGGAGGGTGGTAGTGAATGTGCGTGTGTGTTTGTGTTGTATCGGGTACGTGTGTATTTGTATGCGGGTGTGTGTGTGTGTGTGTGTGCGTGTATGTGTGTGTTTGTTTGTGTAGTATGGGGAAGTGGGTTGGTGTTTGTGTGTGTGGTATTGCTGTTTTGTGTGTGTGGTGTCCTGTTTGTGTGCGTGCGTGTGTGTGTGTGTGAGTGTGTGTTCTTCCAGTCTTGGTTGTGTGTGTAGGGGCTATCCCTCTAGAAATTAGAATTCTAATAAGGTTGACTTCACAATGTAAGGCTTGTTCATTCCTACCACGGTAGCAGCCAAAAATAGATTATACGTTTTCTTATAATAATATCATATCAGTCTCATTAGATTTAGTATATCAGTCTCATAAAATATACTTAACAATACAATTTCAATTTCAATTAATAATTAAATTAACAATTACAATTAAATTACAATATTATTATTCATCTTAATCAAATTACAACATAATACATTTAGTTAATACCAAATTAATAATATTGATGACCTAACTAAGGGTTTGGAGGCATCAGGGAGTTCTAATCAGCTGAGTTTGGCTCAATTCAATACAAGTGTAAACTTAAGATAGGAAACCGTGTAAGAAAAATAATATATTGACATGTATTGAACATAAAGTATCAAACTAGCAAAGCACAATTCCATGCATTAATGAACAACAGCTATCTGTGTGTGAATACACGTGTGTATCTGTGTTTGTGTGTGTGTGTATTGGGTGCATTCGTGCGCAAGCTTGTGTATGTGTGTGCTCTCTTGCGTGTGCATGGGTTGCACATATGTGCATGCATGCTTTAAGCGTGTGGGCATTGAGAACAAATAGGAAAGATGGAGGGAAGTTTAAACCTAGTTTCTAACTAAGGCAAAAAGAAAGATGGCGCTTACTGCGCACACCAGAATAACTGTGGAGTTATTGCATGCGTTGAGATGAGAATGTCGGGTTGTAACCAAGCTAGTTGGTAAGAATACATGCAAGACCTGGGTCTATGTGTAGTGTATTTTACTACTAACACAGGTAGTCAATGAGCAGCTATGCCAGCTACAAAAACAATGGTAAACACAGTGTCATGAACCATGGTACATTTTACAACAGTTCGTACATTCAGTCATGAATATAAACAGTCCGTTGCTTAGCTATGCTATGCCCAGTAGTGACAGCCTTACTGTGTGTTGCCTGCTTCGCTGTCAGCGGGGTTCGATGCATGCCGGTTTCGGAGGAGATGTGGGAAGTTCGGTCGCCAAGTCTTCAATGAATCCGATGTTTCATTGCAGTGCCTCTAGCAATAGATGAGGTTTGAGGAAGGGAGCTGGCTGCTTCTGTACCACTCAAATGACCAATATTACTAGCTGTATCCTTTCAAAGGATAGAGTTCTCTGTTGTGATTCAGCTGCTGTTGAGAGAGCTTGTCTTGTGCATGTCTTCACAAGGCCTTTCGTTTGAGGTGCTGGTGAGAATGGTGCAAGGTGCTGGTGATAGAAGGAGAGAAAGGAATAGAAATAGAAAATGGTGATTGCTCTTTGGTTTTACTAGTAGTGCATTCTGTATTTCTGGTTTACAGTGAATATGGCAAGGTGACACAAAGGGGCATTGATTTGTTGTCATTTCCTGTGGGTCATGTTTCAAGTATTTGCGGGCAAGCGTTTGTGGATGTCTACTGATTAAAAAACGTTAATCACACAAAATTACATCAAATGAAATTACATTTAAAACATATAATTGTATGTGGAATGTACAGTCCCTACATGTGTGTGGTTTTAGTCCTTGTTCGGGCGTGCAAGGTTATGTATTCTCTCCAGAGGACGAGGTGCACAGCGGCTGCGAGAAAGAGGACAGGCAGAGCAAGGGTGCATCAATTACTAACACAAGGGAACATACTGAAGCAAAAACATGACTTTCACCTCCCCTCTCCTCTCTCCCCCCTTTCCTCTTTTCTGCTAATGCTGACATTTCCCTCCATCTCAATCAGCTCCCCCCTCCACTGCCCCAGCACCCAGGAATTACTTCGTTAATAACATGCCACAGTGATGGGGTGTAAATTTTGGGATTTATGAAGCTAGCGGTGTATGGATACATAGGGGACATCCCGGTCAAGGAGAACGAATGACAGAACTCTGTTGCACGATGAACTACTTTTTCTATTGAATCTTTGCACCTGAGAAACCTGGGCTGACCAACAGATCAAGGGGGAAGGGGGATTTGACTGAGGTTTTTCAATTCATAAAAGGGATTAACAAAGTCAACGACCAAAGATTTTTCAAGTTGAGTTCAGTTAGCCTAAGAAGAGGACATATGCGGAAATGAGTTAAAGCTACATTTCAAACTGATATGAGGAAGTTTTTCCACAAAAATATATTTTCAATGCATGGAACAATTGTCAGGTCTACTAATTTTTCTCACTCAAGGGGTAAAGTATACGGTATATGCCATTTAGCAGATGCTTTTGTTAGGAGTGAGTAGACTAAATACCCCTTCATGGTACAATAGATTGATGAATCCATTGGATATCCAATGACGAAGATGCAATGCAAAAAATGCAATACAGTGACTAACATATTTCCCCAAATTAAATGATTGAATTTATGTTTTACTCTATTTTCCCACGAATGTCATCTTTTTTTTAATGCACCTAAAGAGAATCTGTGATTTGGCCAGCATGTTTAGAGTGCATCACGTAAGACAACAGTTCACTGCAGAGTCTGTTTCAGACGGACATAATAAAGCATTCCAAGGGTTGTATTTCACAAAGGTCATTCCCCTCTGCCAGTGCAATTGAGACGTGTTAGGAATTGAAGCCCTAGCTACCGGCCATGTTGGTTCAATAAAAAATGACTGTTTCCCCCCCCCAAAATCAATTAAGCTATTCGTTTTTTTCCCTTTCTTTATCACAGAAGTGTTGATGGATCCTCTTCTTTTTGTAAGCTCGGGTCAAGTGGAGGTTTTAAATCGACCCTGCGGGTGACAGAGTATCGCTTCCTCAAAGACCTTGCGTCACCAAAATAAAAATGAAATGAAAAATGAAAAATGATAAAGGGGGGAAAAGTTGAGAGCTGCACTCATGAAAAGGTTGAAGGTGCGTTGTTGCCGCGGTAACCTTGGGGCTACTTCACGCCGGAATCCGGACCTGGTGAGAGAGGATGCTGACCTTCTTTTTTTCGGGGAGGAAAACGATCGCACTTCAGCAAATGAAGCCATGACAAAATGACTTCTTGAGTGTTTTCTACTTATTTATTCATTTTAAGATCGATAGGGGCCCCTTTTGAAAGGTGGGAGGGGTGGGGGCATAAGGGTACGGCGATAGCTTTCCCCCTCCATGTGCCACGCCTGTCATCGTTGTCGCCTCGGGCCACGAATCAAATCATCCGGTTGATCGCCTCCTCAACGGGCATTGATTGGCCGCCTGAGCCGGCAGCCCCTGGGTCGCCTCTGACGACTGCTTCTTCAACAGAGAATGGGAGGGCAGGTCACGGTGACCTTCCTAAGATGTAGGACATGACATATGCGGCTGGGGGGGTGCGGTTTGTGTGTTTTTTTGACACTGCACAATTGGGACTTCTGAGATTTTCTTTTTTTCCATTAAAAAAAAAAAAGACACGGATACAGAGTACGGATGACATTGACATAGTTGCCGAAGCATCATTCAATGCACTCTACATGTGTGAATAGCCAAGGCTCATTTCCAGCACCAGTCCCTTGATGGGCATTGAATGCACATTGAAAACAAGAGCGGTGACACATTATTACAATATAAAATCTGTGTAAAATATGAGAAGATATTAAGTTAACGACAACAATACAGTGCATTTAATAAACATTAAATGCAGACCAGTTTGAGTCATGATTACAGCTTTGTTTCCACTTCAACCAGGTTTTAACATCAGTGGAGAAAGTACTTAAATCGTGAGTTTGTTTTATTCTGCCAGGTAGAGAGTCCCAGAGCCTAGCGCCTTTAATCAAGAATGCAGTTTGAGCAAAGGAAGTTCTACAGTGTCTGGGTAGGCGGTTTCCATCTGATTTGCTGTGTGTGCGCATGCCATGAGTGTAGTAGAGCCTAACTACAAATTCATCAAAGATAGCTGGGACCAGGTTGTACAAACGTTTAAAAGTAAGTTTGAGATTGGAATAATCAATGAAACTGTTAAAGCTGAGGAGATTGTATTTCTTAAGAATACTGCAATAATGGTATCTTAAAGGTTTCTTGTCCATGGCTTTGATGGCTTGGTTATAGAGGGATGTTAGTGGTGTAATGGCTGTAGCCGATGCCTGGAACCAGGAGGTTATACAGCAGGACAGATGAGAGAAAATGGCATGCATACGTGTGAGAGCTGTGTGAAACGGTAAGGGACGTCTGATTGGTCTGAATGTGTGAAGATTTGCCCTGGCAGTTCCAACTACCTTTTGTCAAATTTCAACTGAGAATCCAAAATGACTTCTAAGCACTTAAAATCCTCTTCTAGTTCGTTGCCATTTTTTCTCAGGGTCTCTGTGGCAAAATTGTTGAAATTTATGTTGCATGAAAAAAAAGTATTTCCCTCTGTTCTGTAAGCTGTAGAATTGAAACCGGGGGCTTAAGAAGTCCAAGCTTTGAAAGTCTAGTTAATAAATGGCAACACTTTCATTGACTTAAACTTAATAGTCAATGGGTTACAGTCTCATTTGGGCAAGGAAGAGAAGCAATCTACCGAGCTGGACTCTATTGATATGCACTATTTTCATTGTATTGTGTTGAATATCATATTTTCTATTATAATGTCATTTTTTGAAATACTATATTTCAGGTTTGCACATCTGGTATGGATTATTTGCAACATGATGTAGCATATCAGCAGTTTATAGCAGCATTATTAATTGATTATATTTTCTGGGCCTTACATTTCTGTTTCTGTGGTTTTAATTACAAGAGAAGCAGTATGAGAAAAATGATCTGTTGTTTTGGAAATAAAATACACTGCTGTAATAACAGAGCTCAGGGTTGACGGGACACAGGTGTTCTTGCCGGATAATAATTCAGAACATTGTTGCTGTTGAAAATGGGGGGGTAATGCTGAAAAAGTTAGAAACACGGCCTGCAGTTTCTGACCGGGGCGAGAGAGAAACAACGCAAGCAATCAAATAAAGTGTGGAAATACGTTCCGCTCCACTGGGCCAACCGGCAACTGCCTTCCATCACAAAAGACAAGATGCTTCCCTCCATACCCAGTCATAAGGCATGGGGGGGGATAATCATCAGCTCACGAGAGCTTCACCGACAAAACACCGGAGTCACTGCAAAAAAAGAGCACGGTTTCGCCCCCCCCAGGGGCAATCTCGATTTTCTGCAGCAGAGAAAAGAAAATGGTGGTGTGCCTCCTCTCTCCTCCCCTCTCCACATCTCCAGCTGTCCAGGGTTCGAGTCTTTGGCACCTGCCAAGGGCTGGGAAGTGTGGGGGGTTGGAGTTTTGGAAGCCAGCAGAGTCTCACTAATCAGGCCCTGCTTGGTTGAGCATTAAGACAGACATGTTGGGGGGAAATGTGACACCTGGAAATTACACAATGTAATGGAACCAGCCAAGTGGTAAATGTAGCTTTTAAATAGGTTTTGTGTTCTCCATTAACTTTCCTGATGCTGATGAGTTGTGACAGTCGTGCTGGTCAGCAGCTTCCCCTCAGCTCGGTGCAAACTTCTGCCTACTTGGGGCAGGTAGGTCCAAATGACAATGCGGTCAGTGATAATCGCAAAGTGGAAACGATTGGCCGGACTGGGGGGGGGTCTGTGTTACCAGGGGCTTTCTTATTTCTTAGATGCAACCCCCCCACCTCGCCACCCCCTGAGTTCACAACACCCAGAGGGTTTGCTTTTTTAAAACTGCGTACAATATGTAAGGAATAAACCACACTGGGCTGTATGAAATGGTGTATTGACAGGGCGGTCTGATGTGGCCCCGAAGCAAAGCCGAGGGGTTATAACCACCCTGAAGTGGTTTACTTTCATACAACTGCACAGCTTGGAGTGTTATAGATCTGATGTGTTTTTTTTAACAAAACTAAGGATTTTTTTTTTTACAATTTAAATTGTTTTACTATCATTCATACTTTGCTACTACTCCATCTATACTTTGATACTGGAATTGAATTGATGCGGGCATTTTTTTGCCCCCACTAAGGTATATTAGCAGTAAAAATTACATGTGTGAATTAAGCAAACATATTGGTCCGTATATCCGTATATATTAATTCCACACAGAACAATTTTAAAGAAAAGAAAAATATTATTTGATTGACATGTTTTTAATCATAAAACTGTATAAATAATTTCATGCCTATAATGAATATTTCATTCTTGTTTCTCCTCCAACATCTAACAATGTACCAAGTACTGAAAATATTATATATTGCGTTGAAATATTCACAATCTGAACCATTATTTTCTTCATGTAACTGTTTGAGTAGGGGATAGATACTATCATATATTTGTATCATGCAATTTGATCAGGTATGAAATGTAATAGGTTATAGATTTAGAAGTAAAAATAGCATGTATTGTTTACTTCCTAAGATATCAAAAGTTAATTTTCTTTTGTCCTTCGGTACTTGTGATGTCATAGCCGTGTGATTGACTGTCCTGATGTCTATGCAAATAGTCTTATAGACTTGAACATTCCATGCAACGGGAAACATTGTCCCTCAATTCAAATCGAGTGCAATCAACGACGGACCCACTCAGAACAGTACCTGGCAGAAACTACACGGCATTCTGAATTTGCCGTGGGGTAGTGAATTCATATTGCTCACAAACAGCTATGGTGCAGCGTGAGCTCACCAGAGGATGTGTGACTGGAGAAATTGAGTTCGCCTCATCGATCTTATGGCTTTTTTTATTGCACTCTTGTTTTTGCCGGAGACTACATTCGGCATAGCAGCACATTCTCGGCATGTCCACATTTCCGTCACTTTCGTATAGTGCTTGTCCTTGCCACTATGTCAACAGCTGTGAAAGTACCATTTACAGAGGTTGGCATAATGCTACTGCAGTTCTGGCTGTGAAAGACACTCTGACAGCCTACAATGGCATTATTGGTGCTTGTGTACTGGCAGACAACAGCACCGTCCAGGAGGAAGAGAGGTAGGCCGAGATGAATGACGAGAGAGTGAAAAAGAAATAAAAAATGAAGGTCTGTTCAGAAATAGCCCGAGGCTCAAACCCAGACATTGATAAAACATCATGGTGGAGGCATCAGTCTGTGGGTCTGGGGACACCCAGGGCCCTGCGGCCTTCATGCTGAGGCTTTGCTGTGTGAAGACCCTGATGGTACTGAGTCTGCAGGGGGCAGCGGTGTGTGCATATACACACACATGCACACACACACACACACACACACACACACACACACACACACACACACACACACACACACACACACACACACACACACACACACATAAGAATACATGATGATGAGCCGTTCGGCCCATCTAGGCTTGTCATTTCCTAGTCTAAACAATATCCAGTACTGTATCAAGCCTGGAAAATAATAACTCAAGTATTTCTGCCTCAACTACAAGACCTGGCAAGCTGTTCGAGGCATTGACAACTCTCTGTGTAAAAAACATTTGTGATATCCATGCAGAATTTGCCTTCTGGCCCTCTTGTTCTGCTAACACTTATCTTTAAATCTTTGGTAGTTCACTTTTTTAATCCCTTTCATGAATTAAAAAAATCCCCCATAGTCTCTGATTGCTAAACTTGAATACTTATTTCCTCACAACCTTTTACCTTTCAAACCAGGTACCAATTTAGTTGCCCTTCTTTGTACTTTTTCAAGAGCTTCCATATCTTTCTTGTAGGGTGGTGCCCAGAACTACACAGTGCTCTAACTGAGGTCTGCAAAGGCATCATACTATAACATCAATAGAGTATAATCTCTTTTGATTCATACTCAATACTTTTTGCTAAATATCCTAGCATCCTGTTGGCCTTTTCACTGTTGATCAGCTAC
Source organism: Aldrovandia affinis (assembly GCA_029706075.1). Classification (NCBI taxonomy): domain Eukaryota; kingdom Metazoa; phylum Chordata; class Actinopteri; order Notacanthiformes; family Halosauridae; genus Aldrovandia; species Aldrovandia affinis. The sequence goes on along the minus strand of JAINUG010000050.1, from coordinate 4,563,546 downwards.
AACTCCTAAGAATTTTTAAAACTGAACACATTCTAATTTTGCTCTTCCCATAAAATACACCTGTCTTAAATGTTTATTTCTCACATGCATAACTTTACATTTATCAATATTTAATGCCATCTGCAATGTTTCTGCCCACTTCTGGATTTTGTTTAAATCATCTTGGATTACCTAAAATCATTTATGTAAATAAGGAAAAGCAGAGGTCCTAGCACCAATTCCTGGGGGACTCCACTGACCACAACACTTACAGTCAGATGCGATGCTTCCAACTCTTATTCGACCTTGCAGCCAATTATGAACCCATTCCGATATAAGTCCTGTAATTCCTACTGAATTCATTTTGACAATGAACCTCTTGTGCGGTACTTTGTAAAATGCTTTTTGAAAGTCAAAATATCATAAGCCTGGTTCAAGTCAAAACACTTTGTAGCTTCCTCAAAGAAATCCAGGAGATTTGTTAGGCATGACCTCCCCTGAAAAAAACATGTTGGCTGGCTCTTAAATACACACACACACACACACACACACATACAGACAAACACATACACTCATCCATCCATCCATCCATTATCTAAGCCGCTTATTCCTGGTCAGGGTCAGCCTATCCCAGCATGCAGAGGCAGGAATACACCCTGGACAAGTCGCCAATCCATCGCAGGGCACGACACCATTCACACACACTCATACCTACGGGCAATTTAGACTCTCCAATTAGCCTAACATGCATGTCTTTGGACTGTGGGAGGAAACCCACGCGGACACGAGGAGAACATGCAAACTCCACACAGAAAGGCCCCCGGCCTGGATTCGAACCCGAGACCTTCTTGCTGTGAGGCGACAGTGCTATCCACTGCACCACCGTGCCGCTTACATACACTCATGCACACACAAATATATACACAAACCTACACACATACACCCATGCATACCCACAATCACACACACACACTCACATTCACACGCACTCACACACAAACACACATATGCACCTGCACACACCCTCACATACCTACACACATACACAAACACCCATTTACCACGGGTGTGGCTCCAGTAGTCAGGCCCTTCCATTGTATTCCCTCAAGACTGAAAGAAGAACAACCACAAAGCCCCTTTTTTCAGAAGGAAAGGGTTTTGGGGAAACTCTTAAGACAACTAACTTTGTGCCCTCAGGTATTTTACTTTGAACAAAAAGCCACAGGGAAATGTGTCATCCTGCTGAATTAGTTCTATGAGATTCACTTTGTGTCTGTATGAGGGGGAAAAACACAACACCTCGATGTACCTTCAGACAATGCACGCAAACAAAGAAAGGAACAGAAAAAAATGCAACCCTGAAGAAAAGATGCATTTACCATCCCCTTGTGTGCTGTTCTAGACCTCAGTAACTCATAATAATTTTCTGAGAGACAGAAGGGAGTGTTCTCTATCTGGGTTTCCACTAGATAATCACACTGTGTTCTAGCATCAACCCTCACTTTCCTCGCCTACACCGTAATATAGTTTCATTTGAAGATTCTCACTAGCCGCCATTGCAGTCTGAGCCCAATCAAACGGGCAGGCTTCAACCTCAGGCCCCAGGCCTTACAATGCAAAGAGCAGCCAAACAGCTTTATTGTTATTATTATTATTATTATTATTATTATTATGAAAATTGTCCAGATCAGCAACTGGTTTAGACCCACAAAACCAGGTGAGATGAGTTAACTGTGTAATCAACTGCTTTGATTTATCTGATTTATCAAAGCAGAGCTGAGTAACAACTATAACCAGCACACCCTGTGGATCTCCAGGACCACTGTTGGAGACCCCTGTTACAGTATGTTTGAAATCGCCAGGGATATGACGTTTATAGTTTCAGATGTTTTTTCATATTATTCTATGCCCAGGTTGTATAATAAGCAAAGGACGTTTTTCTTATTTGGTCATTATTAACTATGATTTTGTTCTTTTTCTGTCAATTGTAGGCCCGTCTCTTCACTACGCCGTCCTCCATTAATTTGGGAGAGTGAAGACAGGCACACACTCTCCTATGAAGAGTTGTTTATTTTACTCTGCAGGCCACCAGCTGAGCTGCGCGATCACCGTATTGGAGGAGGACAGTTCATTTGCAGCTGGCGCAGGTGGACTGCATGGTCTCCACCAAACAGAGGAGGGCGCTGGCGCACAATAAGACATGGATAATCCAGCTGACTGAAACTCTCACACATACACACATATACATGCACACGTGCACATGCACGCACATGCACACACACGCACACACACACACATGCATGTACCCACACACGCACACACACATAGTACACATGCATACATACACACACTCTCACGCACACAAATGCACACACACACAGACACACACACACACACACACACACACACACACACACACACACACACACCGACTTTGTCGCTCACACACACAGATGCGCACACATTTACATTACATTTTAAGCATTTAGCAGACGCTCTTATCCAGAGCGACTTACAAGATGTGCATTAATACATGGTAGGCACATACATACGCAGGCATACGCACACACACGTTATGTAAAACCATTTTTTGAAGGTTCATCAGGAGTAAGGACCTTTATTATGCTTGTTGTTTATGGTAATTATCACCATTGCCTGCAGTACTTGTTGGGATTAGGATTTCCATAATGATGAGGCTCTGCAATGGCACACAGCCGTTGTGTGTCTGGAGGCCGGCAGAGAGAGAAGTGGTCCCAGTGCCACACGCCATAATTTATTTAACCTTTATTTAACCATGGAGTCCCATTGATATTAAACCTATTACAATTTTACAATTGACAATTTAGTTATTTAGCAGATGCTAAATATTATCCAAAGTGACTTACAAGAGTTACCTGGCCAAGGTAGCAGCAGCACATACAGGAACTGCCAAAATAAAGGAAACACTTGAGTGAATTATGGGTTCTTGCGGCTCTGTTATGGTGTGGATTGCATTTTCCTGGCATGGTTTAGGTGCACTCAACCCCTTAGAGGCCAAGGTAAAAGCCAATAAATACAAAGCTATTCTGAGTGATCACCTTCATGCCGATAACTGACTACCTTTCAGGAGCTCCAGCACGGGAACGCCCCCAGCTGCTATAAAGACTGTTATGTCCACTCGGTCCTGTGGTTCCAATACCACTAAACATCACACTGGATCTAATGTGAGTAACTCAATTTTAGTTACATTGACTGACTGTAGAAGACATTTTACAGGGCAGCGCAGGCCGGAGGAACTGCGAATGGCACTTTTAAATATTGGGTCCCTCTGAAACATAACGTTTCTAGCAAATGACCTTACTACAGAGCGTCAACTAAACTGTATGTTTTTAACCAAAACCTGGCTCAATGCTGATGCATCTACTGTCTACTTATTGAAGCAACCCTCCAAATTATAGCTTTTTCCATTCCATTAGACAGGGAAAGAAGGGTGGGGGGCTACAGCTACTATATCCATTGATGCTCTGGATTGTAGGGGCATCTCTTTGGCTAATTTGAGGTATTTTGAATATCATGCTGTTCTACTGTAATGCCAGTCTCCCGTGCTTGCAATAGCAGTGTATAGACCATCGAAGCAATGTTCTGATTTCTTAACAGTTTTTTCAGAGCTTTTGTCTATTGCCATCACAAATTATGACAAGATTATAATTATTTGTGATTTTAATCTACAAATTGACAATGCGATGTACAAAATCTATTGAATGCCTTGGGTTTCACACAACATGTTACTGGCCCAACCCATAATCGTGGTCATACCTTAGACCTGGATATTACGCGGGGGCTTACTGCTAACACATCATCAGTTATGGACATTGCATTGCCTGACTACGACTATTTAATTGACTATGTCTATGCCCGTACCTCAGGGCAATCCTGAGCACACTATTAAGAAACACTATCTTACACCTGAAGTGGCTGGTTATTTAGTCACGCACATTAATAACTTTCCCCTGCCGACTCTACCCTCGTCCGTTGATGATTTGGTGAACAACTTCAATACGAAATTACAGACAACCATTGATTCTGTTGCACCAGTCAAATTGAAAAAGGTTTCTTCAAAACAAAAACCTCCATGGAGAAATGCCACTGTTCATGAACTAAAAAGAAATTGCAGCAAAGCCGAACATAGATGGAGAAACACAAAACTACAGGTCCACTTCTGAGTGTCTGTTTGGTTTGTTTTTTGTATGTTTATTTATCTTTCTTCGAGTCATGTTTCAGTTCTGTTCCCCGTCTGTTATTGTTCATTTCTAGATCCACTCCTTGTCTTTGTCAGGATAATCTTGTTTTCTTCCTTCTTAAAGCAGTCAGAAATGCCATGAGGGCTCATTTATCTGAACTCATTAGTAATAATCAAAACAATTCAAGGGTGCTTTTGTATATATGTTTGTACTCCGTGTCTTTCGTTTCTCCTATAAGCCCATGTGAGTTTTTTTCTCAAAAATTATGTGTTTCCTGTCTGTGCCTGTACACATTTTCAGCCTTCTTACTTTATTGTATTCCTTCCGAGAGATAAGATCTGGACTGCCTTCCTGTTAATGCTGCCTGTTTTTGACTGAATATCAGTCAAACAAGGTCGGATAATAATTTAGAATGTGGCATTACACACTGTGAATGCATAAGCCCATGTGAGTTTTTCTCACTTATGTGTAACTTTCACTCTGTTGGATAAAGAAATTATTAATAATTTAGAAAAGTGGTATCTGTTGGAGAAATTTAGAAATGGTATCTCTCCATGCTCCCTTGACCCCATCCCCACCAGATTTTTTAAAACAGTTTTTAACTGTTGGTTAGAGGAATTATTAGCTATAGTAAATCACTCCTTGTTTACAGGCACATTTCCTGAAGCAATTAATACTGCCATGGTTAGACCACCTCTCAAAAAGATTTTAGAAAAGCAGTTTTTTAAACAGCTAAATTACTTCCTCTTCCTCCCTTGAGACTTTCCAGTCTGGTTTTAGGGCAAACTATAGCACTGAGAATGTATTAGTCAAGGGAGTGAATGACCTTAGAATGAACACAGATGCCAAAATCTCTCTGTCCTTGTTCTCCTATACCTCAGTGCTACCTTTGATACGGTTCATCATATTTTCCTACTGGACAGACTTGAAAACTGGGTTGGTCTTTCTGGAACTGGTGTTTCCTTTTAGGCAGGCAGTGTGGTATAATGGTTAGGGAGCTGGGCTTGTAACGTTAAGGTTGCAGGTTCAATCCCCAGGTGGGACACTGCCGTTGTACCCTTGAGCAAGGTACTTAACCTGAATTGCTTCAGTTAATATCCAGCTGTATAAATGGATTGTAAAGAAATGTAAACTGTAAGAGCGTCTGCTAAATGCCTGTAATGTAATGTAACTGTTCTCCAATCGATCAGATGTTTTCCACCACCATCAGCAAAACACCAAATGATGGAATTTCCCATTGAAGAATGGTGTTGCATCCCTCTAATAGAGCTTCACTTTTAGAATCTATTCCAAGGCGCACTGAAGCTGTTCTGGCAACTCGTGGTGGCCCAACTTCCTATTAAGACACTTTATGTTGGTGTTTCCTTTATTTTGGCAGTTAACTGTACATACAACTTTTCAGTTAAAAACAAACAAAACAATATCAAATATTGAGAGGTTTGGGTGCTAGAAGGGACACTAGGAGGTGTTGTATGAATTCATGGTTATGAGTATTCATATATTTTAGCATTTAATCATTGTTGTTTTTTCCTTTACAGTGTGGCATTTATATATCTATACTATGATGGGTAGGGAACTGGGTTGGTAACTCAAAGTTTGCAGGTTTGATGCCCAGTTGGGGCATTCCTCTTGTAACCTTGAGCAAGGTACTTCACCTGAATTACTGCAGTAAATATCCAGCTGTATAAATTAATTGCATGTGAAGAAATATAAACTGTGTAAGTTGCTCTGGATAAGAGCCTCTGCTAAATGACTAAAATGTAAATGGTATATTTTGCCATACAGTCATGCCTTTTTCACAGAGGACAACAATGGAAATAAATCTACGAGTTTCTTGTGTAATCCATGATTATTGTAACGCACATACGTACCTTTTTAAACATCAGTGATATGCTTCTGACTGATTTGTTTCTATAATTGTAATTATCAAATAAATCAAACACGCAAACAGCAGCACAGCAATACATACGAGCACACAGAGAAGGACCATTTAAGCTCACATTGTGAGACGCACTGTAAAAGGATGACATTTGTCTGACGCATTTTCTGTATAGTACAGCAGTGGCCAAACCTAGTCCTGGAGGGCCACCTGATCTTCTGCAGGGTTTCGTTAAAATCAGCAACCGCGTTAGACCCACAGAACCAAGCAAGGTGAGTTAGCTGTGTAATCAACTGCTTTAATTGATCAAAGCAGAGCTGAGTGACAATGATAACCAGCACACCCTGTGGATCTCCAGGACGAGTGATGGAGACCCCTGGCACAGTATGTCTGAAATTGGCCAGGGATATGACGTTTATAGTTTCCAACGTTTTTTCCTATTATTCCACACCCATGGTGAATAGAAAACAAAGGCAAAAAAAATCTGTACATGCATAATTTCACCACAAGAAATATCACAGCCTTTTTCCCTTTTCTGACATTAACATTTCTGCAATACCATGGCATCCTCAGCTTTATGTTACTGTGTACCTGGCTATCTCTAAACAAAGTGGTGTATCACCTCTAACACCACCCCCACTGGCTTTGTGTAACTCACTGGGTGAACACTGCACCGTCGGAATATGCAATTCAAATCATATCCTCACTCACAAGATGCAGGGCCTGTGTACACGCAAGTCAAATGGCAATTATTGTAGGCACTGAACTCTGTATAATCCGCGGGTCGTTACACAACACTGCCACTCCATCATGGTAGAGGAGGAAGAACATAAAAAAAGACAGCACGTCTCCCTCTTCCAGAGCCATTTTCACATGAAATATTCAAAAATCTGTGACACATAAATGCAATAATGTATCATAAAAAGATGATTTCAGTTCCAGTCATTATGGTAAGTTTGTTTTTCTTAGGAATCTCCCCATCAGCCGTGAGCTACCGTGCTTCTACTTTTTCCTTCTTGTTACCTGGCGTTGTTCTGTCTCACACGAGTAGTGGGGAGCTTCGAACGGTGAAAATATTTGGCCTGACAGGTACAGCAGCTGGGTCACCTCCAGGACGCGGATAAACAAGCGTCACAAGGTCCAGTGAGCATCTCAAATGCAATGACTCGACAGTGAAACGGTGAGTCATGGCTAAGCACAGTAAAAGTTAAAAAGTTCTAAGATGTGGGAGTTTCTGTTTAACTCTAATGGCTGTATCATGGATACAGTATGGTTCCCAAATACCATATGGGGCCTCCCAAGGAGAAACTATGTCTGTGGAACCAGCCACTATTCTGGGACTGGCAGTGTCAAAGACGCCGTACCACCTCCTTCAAAACAGAACTCGAGAACATGATTCCAATACATTTACAATACACACAGAGATCTTTCTGTGCATGTGGCGAGCCTGTGCTGGCTCTCCCCTCCCCCTGGGGCAGACAGCCAATCATTACCCCCCAAATGGGACTCTCGGGCCAGAGACAGGCTGGCACAACTGGGGATCGAACTCAGGCTGCAGTTGGCAACCTGCACTTAGGCCAAGTGCCTTTACCGGTTGTGCCGCCTGGGGGCCCGATGATAATCAGGCAAGATGTCCCACTAAAAATAAGAATGATATTAAAGACGGTGAATACGAAAAGAGACTCGTCAACCTGACTCGGCATATGAATTTCAGTTCTTTCCAGAAATAAAGGGTTGCATTTTTCAGTGGACGGATGCAATGCAGAGCTGCTGATTTTATCTGACACTACTCATAAATAAATAAAAACTGTATTTGTATTCCTGTCTTGTGAGGACAGTGGATTCTCAGTGACAGTTTGCCAGGATTTGGGGACGCTTCTGTGAATGTGCAATGCCTAGAAGCAGTTAGAACATGGAGTTGGAGGTTCTGTTGTCTAAAACACTTAGGAGAAACAACTGTTACAGTCAGTGACACACGAATGGAATGATGTCTGTGTGTGCATGCACAACTCTCTAAGATGCATTGTGTGCGTGCACCAGCACAGGTTAGTAAATACATACACAGGTAACTGACAAAATAAAGGTTGAGTAAATGAAGCTGTGATTGTTCTTATTAAATGCACTCATTGTAAGTCACTCTGGATAAGAGGGTCTACTAAATGCCAAAAATGTGAAATGTCATGAAGGATTCTGGGCTCTCTGATATGGTGTGGGGTGCATTTTCCTGACATAGTTTAGGTCCACTCAACCCCTTAGAGAGCAAAGTAAGCACCGATAAAGAAAGTAGCCAATATCTGTATCTTGTATGGCATCTGCAGCAGTGACCAGTTTCTGTGTTTACAACTCGTCATCTATTTATAATTCCAAATTTTGCCAGAGCCACCTGATTTCAAAGCAAATATCTGGGACAATAGCATTATTTATTCATTTTGTTTTTTATATCCACTGCGGTACTGTTATCTACTTAAAAAAAATATCTGCTTGTTTGAGTGGAATTATTAATGGCAGAGTAAAAAAGAAAGAAAAGAAAGAATGTTGGCTTACAGAATCCATAATATTCCTATATTATATTATAATGTAGTTATGTATTGGCTTTGGTTTGCCTGCTTTAATAAAAACGGAATACTGCATATGGATATTAAAAATGTATGAATTCATGAGATCTGCGTAACTGAGAAATATAGCCCACAAGAATGCATGCGAATCGTTTGTCCGCAAAGTGCTCAGAAAATTAATGGGTAAACACCCGCAATGAGAGAGTACATGGTTTAAATCCATGCACATTATAAAAATTAAATATTGGAAGAAACAATCTCCTCTCCCCACCCCCAAGCAGAACAAACACAGAATAAAAGCACAGAAATGATAATAGCCATCAAAGAAACTCCTCTTCTTGAGATAAGTCAATTCCATTAAAAGCTGTCAAACAGAGGTGAATCCTCCCAGCCGCCCCTTTCCACCTCCTACCCGCCCCTACCCACAACCCTGCTACATGTGGGGTATCACAGTCTCAACACCATAAGTTATTATTTGTATGATTTTTTATATAATATCTATTATTATTATTATTATTATTATTATTGCTATTTTATTATAAAGTATTATTATCGGGCTGTACAACTACTTTTCCTCTTTCACTTCTAGGAAATAAATATGAAGATACAAATAAAATCAAAGCCAAGACATGAACCGACTCTGTGGTGTGGTAGATTTGACAGGTATTTCAAATATGATGTGGCAAACTAGACAGGTATATCAGAGGTGTTGTGGTAGATTAGACAGGCATTTTTCTGTGGAGGGCAGAGTAGTGTTCTACAGGCAGATACAGAAGAAGATGCTGAGCTGGAGAGGAATCATTGTTTTGCTGTGGTAGTGACAAGGCCAAGGATATTCTAAAATCGACTGCATACATGAGACAACCTCACTTTAAGTACACCTGTAGTCTGCAGAGTATCTATGAAGCCTGCTCAAAAGCAAAACATGTTGGCAAACACGTGATCTCACAAATGTGAGGGTTAACAGCCGTTATTATTATTATTATTAAGGCTATTATTAGTCTTACATCAGCTCAGAATGACTCTATATTTAAATGTAAAATTAAATATCAGAAGTAATTATATTTAAAATGGATGCTGAATGTTAGGATTGTGCTGAAATGTTGCTGGTTTGCAATTATTTTATGAACAACTTAACAAAAAAATATGTTTTGTACAACAAGTATGTTTTGACATAAGGAAACGTGTAAACGATGACTGAACACCTGGTTTCATATGATTGGTTTCATATATGAGAAAACACCAAAAATGTTTATTCGCTAGGAGTGCTAGTGCGTTGCTAGGTGATGTAATAGCCAGCTGCTATTTTATTGCTAAATTGCTAGACTGCGAAAATGTATAGACTGTAAGACTTACTTCAACTTTCAATCATCATTTAAATCTACCAAGCGTGCGGGCAGAACACTTACAAGTTAGGAGATGAGTTCACTGAAATCTCATCATTCTACATTATGATTGAACCGAATATAATATCAAACAAATGGAGACAATAAAATTTCAAGCAAATAAATGCTAATGCCTGATAATGGAGACAATGTGACTATGGTTAAACCGGATGTCTGCTCGCTGCAATCAGGTATTACCAGTGTGATTCCACGTGTGCTGTAATCTCAATGCAGTGAGCTTTAGCTCAACAAACAGGTTATAAATATCAGTCAACCTTTTTTAAATTCATTTCTGGACACCATAAAAGGACAACATCCATGGTTTATTTCCAGAAAGCATTAAAAAATATTGTAGTGAGCTCACATCAGTGTTGGTGAGAAGAACGGGGAGCATAGGCTTAGCAAAATCAGTGAGCATATCCTTCTGGCGCCACTAGTGGCCATTTGTGAGAATGCGCAAATTAGAACAGATTTGAATGTCCTTTCCAAAGTTATAAAACTCTTATATGACACACTGCCTAGAATGATCTGTGCCTGCATGAGGCATTTTTGAGCAGTCAACTGGGTGGGACTAGCCTATCTCACATTCTGTTTCAGTTGTATAACTCTGCGGTCCTTCCTTATTTTTCAAAACATCCAAATAACATGGGCCTCTGCACCCCTGAGAGAGTGGCTCCACAACCCCCACTTTGGGTTGAGCTACAATGAGCTATCAATCACCAACGCGTTTGAACCAATCAAAAGATTTTCCTCACCTGCAAACATAATGATTGGTTCAATTAAACAAGTCACTAATGTCATGTTGTAGCTGCACCCTTTTATTTTGTTTAACAAATTCTCACTTTCCCATTACAACTCTTGGTTTAAACATCTTTCTATTAATTTAATCATTCATTTATGTATTTTTAGCTTCTGCCTGTTATGTGGCCATTTGTGAGTTTTAGTGGACACAAACACACCAGTTTGGAGCAGTTTTGACTTGTTAATGTTGAATGAACAGTTCACGTATTATTCTTCTTTATGCAATTAACCCTTTGAGGAGCTCTGTGGCACTATGATGTTTATTCCAGAACATGGCGTAACATTCTAGTTGATTCTAATTGATGACATCATAAAGGGCTAATGGCATCTTCAAAAAACAGTAAAATTCCAGAATAAAACACTATGAATTAGAACTAGAATTCACACAGAAAACTCACTCCTCAAAGGGCTAAGAATGGACAATTTAAGCACCTAGCAGACACCTTTAACCACAGTGACTTACAGAACTGCATTTAAAATGGCTGGAGAATCATCGCTAGAGCTAAAGATCAGTGAAGCTACAGTCCAATCAGTCAAGATTTGAGCTGCGAGACCAGTGAAAGAGGGGATTTATGCAGGTGGGCTACATAAAGTATGCAAAAAATAAATATAAAAGACCTATTGATTTACAAATGTTCCAATGTAGTAGTTTTGCCATAAACCAAGGGAAAAAGTCAGAGGGAGTGTTTAATTAACAGATTTATTGAACACCCTGGCTGTAAGAGAGAGAGAGAAAGAGAGAGACCTTTGACCTCAGAGACATTGGACGGAGAAGAAAGTTATCTCTTTCCAGTCAGACAGCCACATATACGCCTCAAATCGATCTGATTCTTATTTCCTGATAACCCCCCAGATTTATAATTCATGACCTGGTGGTGCAGCACAACAAGAGATATGGATATATTTTAGATCAAACACAAATATTATAATAAATAATATAACCTGGATTATTAAAATCTATTTAATTGATTTGGACATTCTTCACTCACATTGATTAGAGTGGGTGAGTGAAAAATAAACATAAAAGTAAAAACAAAAAATAAAAGTTTGGACTTTCAGTATATTTTCACCAGGTGTGTACGGCTATTCACCAGGAAGCTGGCAAAAACCTTTGTATTAGTTATAATTAGCATTTTATTGCACATCATTTGTGTGATTTAAATGTAATTGCTGTATAAATACCATAAAAGACACTGATGGAAGCAACACATTTGCTGAGATATATATCACATTTGTGCTAGCGTGGTATTTTCACAGTTTCATACGTCGAGCAATAAGCCTTCTTTTCAGTTACATGGGAATGCCATGGCAAATATACCAGCTTTCTGCTGCTGCAATTCACAGCACAGTAGGGGTAGTCACAGTGAGCCTAAAAACAACGACTTAAAAAACTATCACATTGTTATTGAAAACACACACCATCCCCCTCCTGTTCTCACTCTCTCCTGACTTCCACACAACCCAAATGCCATCAGACCAAAATAGCGCTCAGCTTGTTTATGGTATAACTGCATTTTCCCAGAAATTTGTCTTGGTTGCTGCGTCTTCATTTACTTTTAAAACAACCCAGAAGCCAGACTCTTCTAGCTTAACCCCCGCATATGTGGTAAGAATCACTATATAGGTTCAAAACATACTCTGCCCAGCCCTTCCAATCAACCGGGTCAAACATGCACCCCCACCCCGGTCAGGTCCCCACGGTCTGCCGGTATGAAGCTGCACAAGTGTCTTCCTCCAACTCCAACTGGAGCTTAACTGAGACTGTGGCGTGAAAACAAGTGGTGGCTGACATGATGTGTTTTGGAGGAGAGCACGTGCTTGTCTACGCTCACCCGAATAGACAACGGGGGTTGCAACGAGCGTGGCTTAGAACACAACTGGAAGTTCCAAATTGGGAGAAAAAGGCGTACAAAAATAAAATAATAAAATAGAATGCACACTGGGGCAATGGCGAATGCGTTTCTCGCTTGGCTCTGGTGTGCTCTGCTCCTGACGTGGTGCTGTGATTTGAAGGACGGGCGGCGGGTAGCAGAGCGGTGTTGGAGAAGCCGTGAATCACACGCCGACTGACACATCGCTCCGTCATGTGTCTGAATCGGGGCACATCACATGGTTAAAAAAAGACGGGTGATGTTATTGATAAATTATGTATCATATGCCGCAATACACCTGGAAGGCAGCCGGCTACTAAATATAGCTATGAATGTTAAATACAAACTGTAATGGGGGGGTGTGAGGTGATTCATGCTGAATTTGAAAATGTACTCCTGAACAACATTAACAATGTAAAATACAGCAAGATGCAGGTAACTGCCAAAATAAAGGAAACACCAACATAAAGTGTCCAAATAGGGCGTTGGGCCACCACGAGCCACCAGAACAGCTTCAATGCACCTTGCCATAGATTCCACAAGTGTCTGGAACTCTATTGGTGGGATGAAACACCATTTGGTGTTTTGTTGATGGTGGTGGTAAGCGCTGTCCTGTACCTGTTCAGCTAATATGGCTATGAAGCTTGTCTAAATTGCCAAAGTATGTTCGTACATACGGTGTGCTAGGTGATGATTAAGATGATCTTTTCTTGGCTTTTATTGCATAGATCCAGGGAATGTGCTTTGAACATAATATCATGCATGAAATCATTTCACCAAAATCACATTGGGCACTGTTTTTGCATTAAAATGCTTAATTTACTCCATGTGAACATGAACATCTTCCTCTGGTAATCCGACTAAAACTAATTTCGGAATACTTGGAATAATGCTTAAGTGAGGACAGCCTGTCTCAGTATGCTCAACCTTGGCTGGGAACCAAGCAAGCTGTTTTATTTAAATTTATTTGACTTGTTTTGATGGTTAAAATCTTTTCCTTTCTCCTTAAATAATGTTCAGCTGTTGTCGAAACGAGGACAGACCGTGGGGAGTGGGGGGGGGGGGGTACAACACCCGAGGCGGTCCCTATCCGAGTCTTCCAGCCAGGTGTGGTAGAAGTGTACGGAAGTATCAGTGGCATTCCCCAGTGAGAACTCTGCGAGCCAGGACCACAGTTCACATCTGTCAAACGGAGAATCTTCTCTCTTTGGCAAAACGCCGCCCGGTTTCAGATAGCCTTTTCTGCCCTGGAGCGTTCTTGTTCCTTTGGGGGGGGGGGGCATTTGCAAAGGCTTCTGTCACCAGCTCCTGAGCATGTCTCCAATATCTCCTCTCTTTTTGTTTAGTTTTTTTTCTCTTGTTTTGTCAAACTGGATGGGGTCCCTCCTGGGTGTCTTTGGGACTCATTAGTCTAATTGGCAATAAACCACAATTATTTCTGCAGCTGGCAGAATGAAATCAAGATTCCGGCAACAACAAACGTTGCTGGAGAGACAAACTAATCAAAAGTGAAATGTCCAGTTATGGAGGCTTTCTCCATCCCCCCCCCTCTAACATTTAGAGGTAGACGGTCACAGCTGGAGTTTTCATGCCCAAAAGGTCTGCCACTGCAGTAAGTTACCATGGCTGCAGACGTCTCCGTTAACATCCCCTATGTTAATGAGCAGAAAAGTATTCGGCCTTCTCTACTTCTTGCCAATCGCCGTGGTTTATTTATTCTGCAAATCGGAGCTCGGAACAATATATTTTTTATCCCCCTATCCTTGTTAATGTAGCTCCCTTTCCACCCATCATAATTTATAATTCATACAATCATGGAGTACAAGAGCTGGAGTGATACCAGTTCACAGGAAGAGGAAGTGTTTGAGGTGTTGAGGCCTCTGGAGAAATCACACAAGAGAGCAAAGCGGTCATACAGGCCCGGGGTTCAATGAGGCGTACAGAACAGCAGGAGGAGGAAGGGCTTTTGGGGGCTGGGGATAGAGCCTTAAACCCCCCACAGACCCGGGAAATGAAACCCTTCCAAAACCCTAATGCAGTGAGATTGCTGTCCGCTCAGAACCTGACAGCAAAAGTGTTTGGCCGTGACTGAAAGATCAAGGCCAATTACAGCGACCAAAGCCATTTTGCGGTGAACCTACATCAGAATGAAATGTTTACATAATAGATTTATCAAAATAAAAGCTGCTTGAAACATAATAGCCTTGTTTCTATCAGCATTAGTCCTTTACTTTGATTTACAAATAAATGCAGATGCTTGGGGGCATGGGTGTGGGGGTTCCATCTTAGCAGTTTAAGGATTTGGGGGGGGATCCATTGCAGCTGTTTGGGGGGTGGGTGTGGGATACATCTTGACTTTGAGGGAGGGGACGGAACCAGGGAGGGAGCTGATCATGATCCTTTTTGGTGCTTCTGAGGGTTTAAGGGGGGGCAGAATCATTTCAGCAGTTTGGGGGGGGTCCATGTGGGTGGTTTGGGGGCAGTGAATCCATCTCAGGGTTTCAGGGTGGGGGGGCATCTGGACAGTTTGACGGATTGGCGCTTTTCACGGCAGGGGCCGTGGTGGAGAGCAGCAGCCGCAGCTAAACGGGAAGCTTTGTTTTCAAGGCCGCCCATTAACCGCCGCGGTTTGACAGCCTCCCCTCCTTGTTAATGGGGAGCTTGCCGGCGGATGCCTGCCATGTGCCGAGTAGAGTCCATCACCGGGCCGAGGGATGTCACCGGGGATGGCAGCAGGCTCGCGGCCAACACGTCCTGATAAGGAAAGCCGGGCCAGAGCCACTTGCCGATACGTAAGTACATATCAAATAAGTCCCTATAAGTCCCAATGGATGTGAGAGAAGTATACAATGGGTCAGGTATGCTAGGCTTCTGCACAAAAAGGCTTTCCAAAACCATTCCAAAGCATGTACATGTGAGTACGTGAGAGCATGTATCTGTGTGTGTCTGCCCATGTGTGTGTCTGTGTGTGTGTGTGTGTGTGTGTGTGTGTCTGTCTGCGTGCGTGTGTGTGTGTGTGTCCGTGTGTGTGTATCTGCACATGTGTGTATATCTACGCATGTGTGTGTGTGTAACTGCACGTGTGAGTGTGTATGTGTGTGTGTCTGCGTGCGTGTGTATGTGTGTGTGTGTGTGTGTATCTGCACATGTGTGTATATCTACGCACGCGTGTGTGTATATCTGCACCTGTGTGTGTGTGCATATCTGCCCGCGTGTGTCTGAATGTGTGTGTGTGTCAGCGCATATGCGTGTCTGCATGTCTGTGGACAGATAGATCTCCTGGTGCCAGGACCTCAGACAGCAGAATAATTGATTTAGAGAATCTTAAAATCAATTCCCAGGCAGCTGGGGCCACAGAGATTAGAAGTGAAGTAAAGAAGACCAGAGTTCAGCAGCCAGGCCAGTGTGGAAACAGCAATCTCAGGATTATAGACCTGAGGGGAATCTACCTGTTTCCTGTTCTTTCTCTCTGCCCCCTTGACTATATTCATAGACTATCCCTGGCGCCCTGGAGCAGGCAGGAGAGGAGAACTCAACAGAACAGGATTCTACCTGCCCCAGTGGAACTAATGGAACTACGGCAAAAAGAAAGTACTAATAATGGAGAAATGCTATCCGACCTTTGACCTTTGACCTTTCACATCCCCAAAGTCGGAGTTGGTGCGCCGATAGTTCAGCCACGGCCGTGCCTCATCCTCAGGACAAGCTCTTTTTTTTCGAGAGGTATCAAGGGCAGAAGAAGCAAGCTCCTCGTTCCTCTCCCTCCCGTTAAGGAAGGAAGCACTTAAACTAATGAGGGGAATAAGGTATTGCGCTCAAAGGTTATTTGTATAATTGTTTTTTCGGCCTGACTGACCACCCTGGGATGATGCAGGGCCCCCATGGTCCGTCCGTTTCCGGGAGCCGGAGACGCATTGGGTCTGCCCGTCCGGCAGATTTGATTAAATCGCCGGCGTAAATCTTTCTGCTTAATGACGGAAAAAACCTCCTGGGGGGATTTCAGATTGCTGCAGTTAGCCTGAACCACTGCAATCAAATCTCTATTTGTATTGCACTTTTAAAAAATACATTGTCACAAAATGCTTAACAAACAAGAACCCAAGCCTAGTCCCCCTTAGTCCCAAAAGCAAGCCTAAGGAGACAGTGGCATGGAAAACCTGCCTTGGTCAAGAGTATAGGGAGAAACCTAAATAGCCTATCCTCTTCTGACCCGCAAAGGGTGTCCAAGTCTACAGGCTACTCACTTTGTGCGTACTGGGTTGGGGGGGTTGGTAAAATGGGGCGTGGGGAGGGGGGCAGATAAATCAGATAGGACAATAATTAGAAGGAAAAAATATTTTTTCTCACCAAGCCGCAACCACGCTGAAAAACATCACCTTTTTTTTAAAAATGTCTCCTGAGGTTTAATCAGTATTACTCACACCACTAAACGGGAATGACCCCTTCATTCTCAGACAAACCAATCTGTAATTTCAATGACATTCTTTCACATAATAAATGAAAATTAAATGGCGTGCTTGTTTTTTTCCCCCCTTTCCAAAATGTAATATTTAATGAACATTTAAAGAGGGAGGAGAAAAGAGAGTGGCATGATTTAGTTTTAATTCAATTTCATTTTTAATCACCTGCTAGTACAGAATAAACAGAAATGACACAAGGCTGTGCGTGCTGCTCTTAGCAAACACGACGCGGACGCTGCAGCAAATTTTTAAACGGATATAAAGGAAGGAACATGACATGCCACTTAATTATAAAATTATATCACGGAAGAAAAGGCTAGAGGTATGCAGATTGTCACATTATTTTTTTGTGTAAGTCTTCTCACAGAATTAGGAGTTGTCCTGTCTTGTCACGTGGGTTTTGTCAAACGTCCAAAATTACTGTTTCTCTCTGGCTGTTATCTCTACGTTCAGGCACCTCCCACGTAGAAAGCTTTTGTTTTCAACATTTCTTCTGAACATCATCCCAGGAAAAATAGAAGATTTACCTTGGTAAATGGGGCGCCTGTCTGTACCAAAAAACAGATCTAAATAGGAAACATTCCTCTTCATGTAAAACCACAGCCAGAGCTTTGTCCTCTCTGTGGAATGTCACAGTGAAAGGGGAGCTGGGATCTGAGCCCGTATCATAAAGCATCTTGAGTGAGACTGAGAGTGCTGATCTAGGATCAGTTTTGCACATTTAGCTCATAATTGGTAAGGTTAGGATATGGACAGGGAAAACCTGATCCTAGATCAGCACTCCTGTTCTGAGACGCTTTATGAATATGGGCCCTGATTTAGAAATATACGCCGCTTTTTTATCTTCTCTCTCTCTCTCTTTTCCCCCTTTTCACTCGTGGGTGTTTGAACAGAGAGACGTAGCCCCGGAGCTCACCGAATACCTGACTGCGCCATTCGGGCCTGGGCACATTAGAGAGGTAAACGGTCCCAGAAGCCTCGGAAAACATTTACCTTCTCTTCTCTCTTTTTTAAAAACATGTGAAAGCCTGAAAAATAATACACAGGGCCTGCAGGGCTTTATCAAGCATGGGGCAGATTTTTATTATATTTTGTTCTTAGTATTTTTATTCTGGCTTCAAATTGCCTAAAATTAGACTACGCCGCATTGGACTGTGTTTGAGCCCTGGCTGGTTTGCGCAGATGCACACTCTCAATGCGTTTGAGCCCTGGCTGGTTTGCACAGATACACCCTCTCAATGCGTTTGAGGCCTGGTTTTGCACAGATACACACTCTCAATGCGTTTGAGGCCTGGTTTGTGCAGATACACCCTTTCAATGTGTTTGAGGCCTGGTTTTGCGCAGATACACACTCTCAATGCGTTTGAGGCCTGGTTTGCGCAGATACACCCTTTCAATGCGTTTGAGGCCTGGTTTGCGCAGATACACACTCTCGATGCGTTTGAGCTCTGGCTGGTTTGCGCAGATAAACACTCTCAATGCGTTTGAGGCCTGGTTTTGCACAGATACACACTCTCAATGCATTTGAGGCCTGGTTTGCGCAGATACACCCTTTCAATGTGTTTGAGGCCTGGTTTTGCGCAGATACACACTCTCAATGCGTTTGAGCTCTGGCTGGTTTGCGCAGATGCACACTCTCAATGTGTTTGAGGCCTGGTTTTGCGCGGATACGGGCCCACTGTGTACCGCTCACCGCTCTGTGTCAGTGTTCCAATCTGAAGCAGATGGCTAATGATTTGGAAATAATAATAATAATTTGAGCGCTTGCCGTTCCTGTCTCTCGGCCTCTCCGCATCTTCATCTTCATCAATGTTTGGCCAGACACCGCCAGCTCTTCAGCTGGGAAGGGGGCGCCACATTTCGACCCATTTAGATTCCAAAACGAACAACTCTTATGCCATGAGCCATGCACACTGAGCGTTTAATTAAACGAGTGGGCCTACAGTGGACCGATGTTGAAATCACCACAGCTAATTTATCTGTTGAATAATAAACATATATTTAGCACCGGTACCATTCATGGCATTTTGTCATTCGAACCTGATGCCAAAGGACGCATGTTTAAGTTCATTTAACACAGCAGCACATTTTAATTGTACCCTCTATTGATTATAATGGAAGTCTTGTTTCACTTCACTTCACAAACGTCCAAAACTATATCTTCCCGCCCCACAGAAATCTGCAGTATACAGGCCCATGCAGGAGGTAGAGGGAAACAATCTGTTGTATCCCAGAATCCTCTATAATTTCCCCCACCTTTTGAAGTTTAACTATTGGGGGTGGAAGCTTTTACTGCATCATGCCAAATCCTTCTCGGCTTTAGATAGGGCGGTTTTCAGCGTGCCGCAAGCCTGGCCACGGCCCCACAGAGGAATGACTAGGCATGGTGAAACAACAGCACGAGAAAGAGGGAGAGAAAGGAAAAAGAGGAGAAAGCGGCTTGGCGTTGGCCGTTATCTTCATCGTGCCACATGTCTCTGTCTCTTTCACCTCTGCAATAGTGCAGCATTACACAGTTGTACAGTAAGTCTGGCAGGCCCCCATTGTTGGCCTGGTGTTTGACTTACTACCATCTCTATCTGCAGCCCGAACGTGGCGCAGTTGCCGAGGCCTAGCCTCGCCGTAAGCCGGTTCAATCACTTGGGTCCGTGGGTTTGGCCGGGAGGGGAGAGTCCATCAAACAGACAGGCAGGGCACTAGCTGGCTGGCATCCTCCCGCAGCTGGCGGTAATCTGGATGGACGGAGAACTGGCAGGAACGATGGGGGGATCTAACCAATAGAATCCCCCACCCCCCTACCACTCTTGGTACCTGACAAAATGTTACCCCCCATCCCTCCCCAGTATCACGCTAATGGGTTATCAATTGATTTCAGCCAGTAAGCTGGGAGGACAGACGACTGGCTGGGATGGAGGAGGGAGTCTGAGGGAAGTTATGGAATCCATGCCCCCCTTTCCTGGTCATGGTCACTTGCCAATATTTTGCCTGGCCGAAGTCCCCCCCCCCAGTATCACGCTAATGGGTTAGCGATTGAGGAGCATATGTGGCGCCTGCAGCTGGGCCTGCAGAAGAACACTGGACTCCCAGCTCCACCGGCTGCCATGGGAACAGATGGAGCCAGGACAGCTCCTCTCTTAAAGGGGAAGCACTGTGGTGAAAAAATAGATATAATGACCTTTCTCTTCCCTTTGTTTGACAGGTTTTGTGACATGCAATGTTAATGATTAGAATGTAACTTTCTGTTCAATAGCTCTAGCAATGATTTGAATGTAAGTCGCTTTGGATAAAAGCATCTGTCAAATTACTAAATTGTAAATTGTTGGTGGATGTCTGCCCATACTGGCAGGCCTGTAGACCTGTGATTGGTGGATGATGGGCTCTGGACACTGGAGTATGGTTAATGAAGGTGCATCCCTGAATTAATATTAGGAGTGAGGCTTCATGAAACCAAAACAAAATATGGGCGGAGCTACCACCGTTGATTAGCGACGCACTGATGTGAACCAATCAGTGCATTTCGCTGTAGATAGCAACATCCTTTTTTTTATTGGTTCAAGCAAGTCAATGATTCACATGTCATTGTAACTCCACCCATTATGGGGCTTATGGAATCTCTCCTTCCTGTCACTAGCCAATGCAGTGGATAAGGGGTGGTTGGATCTGAGGTTGTCAGTCAAAGGTTGCAGGTTCAAATTGCAGGTGAGCCACAGCCATTGTACCCTTAAGAAAGGTAAGTAACCTGTATTGTCTCAGCAAAAATATCCAGCAGTATACATGGATACAACAGACCAGATCATTCACCGCTGCCTGCCCTTGTCCCGGCCTGCCTTTTATGTACTAATGCCCCCCCCGTTTATTGACTATGTCCCCTTCCCGTAATCTTTTTGGTTCCAGCCAGAAGAGGATTGGCTCTCTCCAGAGTCTGGTTCCTCTCAAGGTTTCTTCCTTCCTCTGCCCTTCGGGAGTTTTTCGTTGCTACTGTTGCCCTTGGCGTGCTCTTTGGGGGGCATAGGGGGTTTAAGGCTCTGTATGAAAATGTACTTGTTAAAAGCGCTATATAAATAAACTGAATTGAAAAATTTAATTGAATGGATAGTATGCAAAACAAAATACAGGTAAATTGCATAAGTTGCCCAGGACAAGATCACATAAAAAGTGATGTGCTAAAACAGTGCTAAAAGAAGGAGTATAGGAGGTATTAGGCTCCAGTTTTTGTTCATGAGTAGAACTATCAAATCCTCCTGGCTTTTGGCCTCTGTTCTTCCGAGCTCGAAAAAAATCTGTAAAAACTACGGAAGTAAAAAAAAAGGCTGGACTGCCCTGTTATCATTCATTGTATCTGTGCATTAGTACGAGTGGTTTTTCCTCCAGAAAAAAAAGAACTTTTAAAGATAGGAGGCCAAGGCAGGACACTGAGAATAGGGGAGTCTAATATGCACTGAGTCAGGGAAATCTTTAGTACACACGGGTGTCAGAATTTGTTCATCAATTCATATTTATTTTAAGTGCATGTAACAACAAATGTATTTCTTTCATAACCTTAATACATTTATTATACTATACAAAAAGATTAAATGAAAAAAAAAGCAATTGTTCCAACTGTTTTTGTTTGGTTTGTGCTTGTCAGAGGCCAATAACACAAATGCTAAACAATGACAGTTACATTCAAAGTAAATATATTGTTACAATTCTGACATAGCCTAATGCACACATTTTTCATTAAAACATAGTTTAAAATGAATATAACCCATTCCAGCATACTGCACAACATCTAGATGTTTTGACTTGGGCTGCTGAAATCCGAAACAAAAAAATATAATGTTATAATAAAGCAACAGGGATTGAATAGTATTGTTTTGTATAATTTTGATACAGAATTCAGTTCCCTGACATTCAGTTCCCATTTGAAATGTATTTAGTGTTTCAAGTTATTAAATACATATTTAAATTGTAGTGACGAGTAGAAGGACACGGCCAGAACATGAAAAGAAGACAACACACTAACAGCACGTCATTGCTGGCTGCCACAGAGCTGCAGCTCAGCCTGAAACCTGGCTAGGTTGTGAAGGCAAAGAGCGATACATAGACAAACATGGAGGCACACATAGAAACAGTCACTTCATGGCGAGCTAGCTACCACTGCTAGCTACGATAGCTACAATGTTTTTTTATTTTTTATTTCATTGACACATTAGCTTGTCCTGCACAGTGGCAGCTTTGTTTTAAACAGATTTTGCCTTATAATCACGTAGACAGTCATAACGCTGCGCTGCCATTGATACTGGGTATTGTTTTTGCAGGCTTTTTGAAGAATTCGCGAATTTGTTTTTGAGACATTTTGAATAAAAATTTAAAAACACAACTACTCAATCAATGGTTACTTCTTCATAGCTACCTAGCTAACTCGCTTGCTTACATTGCTAGCTATGTTGACACCAATTTTTTTTTGCACGCCTATCAGATGATTTGTTGATCAAATGTTTTTTTCTTCTGAATTTTTTTTAACCTCCATTCAGTACCTCCCACAGTTTCACGCACACTCATTTTTGTCTTCATTGTAAATATGATATACTTATACTATATAAGTGGTTCTGTGCGGCTCAGTAGGTGGACCATGGCACTGACAACGCTTAGGTTGTGGGTTTGATTCCCATTGGGACCACATGTACTGGAAAAATGTATGCGTTCACTACTGTACGTCACTTTGGATAAAAACATCTGCTATATAAATGACATATATATAACAAAATTGTTCATGCTGCAGCACCCACGGTACCCCCACTTCCTATGCGTATGGACAAATTGTCTCTTGTACAGAAAAAAAGACATTAAATTGTTAAGCTACAATAAATACCTAATTAATAGGACAGCGGTGAAGAATCCTAGGATTTTTATTATGGGCAACAATATTTATGTGAAACCAACAAACACTTAAGCAAAAAACAACATTTCAATCTATCTGAAAAAGGCCAGTGTGGGTGCAGAAGGGCCAGCGTGGGTGCAGAAAGGCTGGTGTGGGTACAGAAGGGCTAGTGTGGGTGCAGAAGGGCCTGTGTGGGTGCAGAAGGGTCAATGTGGGTGCAGAAAGGCCGGTGTTGGTGCAGAAGGGCTGGTGTGGATGTAGAAGGGTCGGTGTGGGTACAGAAGGGCCAGTGCTGGTTCAGAAGGGCTGGTGTGGGTGCAGAAGGGCTGGTGTGGGTACAGAAGGGCCAGTGCTGGTTCAGAAGGGCTGGTGTGTTTTTTTTTTTATGTACTCATTACATGTATTGAAAATCGGGCACGGGATGCTTCTGGTTCACAGCTGCGCACGCTGTATCCATCTCTCCAGCAAGCTGAAGCCCTCCTGTGATCGGATCCGCACTCTGTTTGATAACATGGCTGGGCTCAACATGCTCAAACACATCAATTTCCCATTGCTCAAGCATCAGGTTGGGTCCTTGACATTGTCTAGAGCTGTGCCTCAAACTGCGTACTTCCATGCTCCGTACTACCGCTCTCCCGAATGCACACTCCAGTTCATGCTCGATGTACGAACGTTGGAGCACATTAGCACGATAGCACTGACAATTGTTTTCAAATCAAATCAAATCAAATCAAATTTATTTGTATAACGCTTTTCACAATTGAATTGTCACAAAACGCTTAACAGAGGGGGAACCCAGGCCTAGACTCCCCCAAAAGCAAGCCTAAAGGCAACAGTGGCAAGGAAGAAACCATGGGAGGAACCAGAATAAAAGGGGGAAGCCCATCCTCTTCTGGCTGGCACAGGCTGTGTCCAAAAAAAGTCCATATCATGGTCAGTCCAAGGTGACTCAGGGCTGAAAGACTTTGCCCCTCCTGAGTTAGGTAGTCAGTGGGGGGGGCTAAACCATGTGAAGGGGGTCCAGATCCAGGAACTGGGGTTGGCGTGGGGGTGAGGGTTGATGGGGGCAGTTTACACTTCTCGCAGGATCTAGGGCTCGGGGGCAGGTGCCGAGGCAGAGGCCGAGGCAGAGAAGAGAACATGCAGTCAGAAAAAAAAAAATTGCCAATAGCATTATGTAAGAGCAGGGGAGCACAAGCATAGGAAATATACAGATAGCCCCGAGAGGTGTAAGCTATGGCAGCATACCTATTAGGAGAGGGACAGAGAATACACGCAGCCGAGAGAGTTCCAAACCATCCACACCCGATCAAGGATAAAGTATGGAAAGTTTCTCACTCCATAAGACACTAGGGCACGGCCTTCTCCATCTCTCCACCTAGACTATGTTTGGGAGTAGGCTAGGCTGAAAAGATATGTTTTTAATCTAGACTTAAAAATTGAAACTGTGTCCGAATCCCTAACATGCCTTGGTAAACCGTTCCACAACAGAGGAGCTCTAAAAGAGAAGGCTCTACCACCAGCTGTGCTTTTCAAAATTCTAGGGAGTAATAGATGGCTGGGTTCTTATTTTCAGAAATGGGATGTGCTCTGTGGCTAGCTTTGACCCATAACCATTAACCTTTGCAAGAACTATCTGGAAAAAACAGATGAAAATCCAGAGGAATAGGTCGGTATTTAACTGTATTTGAAGACGTTAGCTGCATAAATTAGCCAGCTATATCAGATGTATGATGTGTTTATATGAATTGGCCATGCATGCTCAGTGGGAATCTGCTTTAGCTCTAATATGCATTACCATGAAGTTTTTATGTTTGCAAAGCAGCCATAATCTAAGACCACACAAACGGCTGCATTTTAATGTCCCATATGTTCAAACCCAAGGCTGGAAGAAAGAGCTTGTTCTATCATGGGTCTTGGTCCTGGAATGAGTAGCAAGCCATATGCAATCTTGAGTCCCTTATCTCACCTCCCGATTTTAAATGGAAGGTTTTACTGTTAGTTGCACTTGTTACAATTCTTAACTGTTTTGATACTTCTGACATAATGTACATATTTGATTGTTTTGTTACTGTAGGCTATGTGTGCTGATGATTTGATATTTTCATGCCCTGTACTGCTTTGGCTATGTCTTGTCTAGGTCTCACTCATAAAAGAGGTGTTTAATCTCAATATAATTTCTTAGTAAAATAAAGGTTTAATAAAAATCACAAAGAAGACAAAAGGAATGAAAGGATTGTATTCCATTGGAGCATGGATTGAAGCATGTTCAACATTTTGAGCAAACAGTACAATTACTACGGTTACTCTCTCCGTGCTTCAGTTTGGACTCAAATATTACTTTAAAAATGCATCCTTCCTTCCTTTCTTGCCCCATCATCTCCTTGTGAATTGGAGAAGAAGCTAACCAGCCATGACAGGGAATGTTCAAATTGTTTGATATACAAAGGATGGAAATAGGATCCGTCCTTGTTTACATCCTTCAGTGAAGGACTCAATGATGCATTCTTAGCGGAATTGATTTGGGCTCTACTCATCAATGCCGTATACCAATCACAAAAGTGCATATTGGAACCTTGTTTGGCATTGTCGTAATCTGGCCACCCTGCCCTTCTCTTTAATAGCACATTCACTAATTAATTTGTGTCAGTGTTGATGCACCTTCAACAATGCATGTTAATAGTGGACCCCAGGAAGAATAGCTCATACCATGGTAGCAACTAATGTGGATCCGATTAAACAAATAAATAAATATGTATAAAGGAGTTAGTAATCTATCTATTACAACATCTGATGACTGCAAGAACTCCTCGACAACTCCAGCCCTGCATAGAATTCATTCCTGGTGGTAACATTACAACAGAGATTAAACAAAGGTACATACAAAATAAATATATTTGTACGTTGAACACCTGCACTGGTATTGCACCTATACATCCAGATGCATCCGCATTGAATTTCCATAATGATAATAACTATTTTAAAATATACTCAAACTTGAACTGTGAATATTGATTCTGAGCCTTTATTATGTTTTAGGTGGATAATGCCTTTGATAATTATAATTATCTGTGTGCAAACTGTTTTGCAGCTCGCAAGTAGAGTATTAATATCGAGATCAAGAGCTTTTTAAGTACTGTGTCTTAATCAGAGCCAGTAAGTGCCCAAATATGGTCATTTTGATCTCTACAATTCTTTCAACTTGAGTTTCTACAAATCTGACATGATGCCACATTAGTAGGTCACTTGCTAATCTTCATTCACATTACAGCCAGACCGCTAATCCTGTTAGTAATTAAAATCGCATGCTTTGCACAGCGGGGAATTTAATTCAGCTGTTAGGAACATGTGTGAGGTACACAGAAAATGTGTTAGGCTTGTAGAATAAATTACATGGCTTTGTTTAGCAGCTATGATCCTTAAATTATTTTCATTTTTGCTCCCATTTTTGCTTAATTAGTTCTTTTTTCTCTTTTCCTCTTTTTTTCTGCACTGCCCCTAGTACCACCACGTGTTGTTCCTGGGATAGCCGTGTCCATTGTGCTTTGCTTTCTGTCCCTTTGCTTCCCGATTTCTACCCAATCATTCAATCTCTATTCTGTGTATTCTGTGAGATTTTGTATTCTATACAATTTCAATATGGTTGTTCACATGATGCTTCATAATTGAAATTTCCCAGAGGAAATCATAATAATATAAAAATGATAATTTGTCCTTTTGGGAAAAGGTCAAGCGTTTGAAAAATGTTGACACTTTGGAATATATTGACTCCATCACACAATGACCTCACCCTGGCCCCTTGAAATAAGTGATTTATAGTGATAATTGCTCACTAAAACCAAACACACTTTTGCCTGGGGACATGTTTTTTCACAGAATCCCACCACATGCCTGTCAGAGGAGAACATGTGATGACTGAGATTAAACCAGACAAAAAATTGCTGGTAAGTGCCAAAAATGCAGATTTTAAAAACGAAAGCAATCTGGACATGTCAGTCCTTTGCCAGGGTGGCTATTGAAATGATATGTAACCCATATCCACCGAACTACAGGATTTTCCATAAACCGCGCAAACCCTTCATTCACCGATCTATGAGATATTCCGCAAACCACGCAAACGCTACATTCGCTGTCCTACAGAAAATCCCGTAGCAGAAATTCAATGAAATTGAAATGCATGTTTAGGTGCAACGTCCAAATATGATATCATTATATAACAAACGCATGAGGGGTGTAGACTTTGCTGACCAAAAAATTGGCTGTTACAAGAGACAAACAAAGTCACTAAGTGGTAAG
Source organism: Aldrovandia affinis (assembly GCA_029706075.1). Lineage (NCBI taxonomy): Eukaryota > Metazoa > Chordata > Actinopteri > Notacanthiformes > Halosauridae > Aldrovandia > Aldrovandia affinis. The sequence goes on along the minus strand of JAINUG010000050.1, from coordinate 4,536,237 downwards.
TATAAACTAATTTGGTACATGCTTGACATCGCTATCCTAAATGCTTGCATTGTTTACAGTAAAGTTCATAATACAAAGATGAAATTGTGCGACTTCAGAGAGTCTCTATCAACAAACTTGATCGGTATAAACTACATTAAAGCAGTAGGAACCTCGCACTCTACACAATGACAGAAAGTTCAATCAGGATTTTCCCCATACACCAAAGCGATTGGAAACTGCTAGTAGGCTACTCGCTTATGATGATCCCAACACACACAACAAACAAAAGGCAAGCAAAAAATTTTAACTAATAACAAAATGAAGAATGAGATGAACTTGTGGCATTACGAACTCAATTCATTGAAATATAACTCTTCACGTCAAATTTCAAAATGGTTACATGTAAATGTAGATGTGACAAATAATTTTAAGATTTGTGTAAATTTATCTGCACATAATTTACACACATATTTTGTATATAATAACACTAATTTGTTAAAACGTTTAATTGATATGACATACCATATATCTCCACAAATTATGTATTATTATAAATTATGTAGGCGGCACGGTGGTGCAGTGGATAGCACTGTTGCCTCACAGCAAGAAGGTCTCGGGTTCGAATCCAGTGTGGAGTTTGCATGTTCTCCCCGTGTCCGCGTGGGTTTCCTCCGGGTACTCTGGTTTCTTCTCACAGTCCAAAGACATGCACGTTAGGCTAATTGGAGAGTCTAAATTGCCCGTAGGTATGAGTGAGTGAGTGAATGGTGTATGTAGTGCCCTGCGATGGATTGGCAACCTGTCCAGGGTGTATTCCTGCCTCTCGCCCCAATGCATGCTGGGATAGGCTCCAGCCCCCTGCGACCCTAACTAGGAATAAGCGGCTGAAGATGAGATGATAAATTATGTACAAATTCATATTTTCACATTTTCATAATTTGTATATGATGTTTTTCAATTGGGCGGCATGGTGGTGCAGTGGATAGCACTGTCGCCTCACAGCAAGAAGGTCTCGGGTTCGAATCCAGGCCGGGGGCCTTTCTGTGCGGAGTTTGCATGTTCTCCCCGTGTCCGTGTGGGTTTCCTCCGGGTACTCCGGTTTCCTCCCACAGTCCAAAGACATGCACGTTAGGCTAATTGGAGAGTCTAAATTGCCCGTAGGTATGAGTGTGTGAGTGAATGGTGTGTGTGCCCTGTGATGGATTGGCGACCTGTCCAGGGTGTATTCCTGCCTCTCGCCCGGAACGCATGCTGGGATAGGCTCCAGCACCCCCCCGCGACCCTGACCAGGAATAAGCGGCTTAGACAATGGATGGATGGATGGATGTTTTTCAATTGCAACTTTTTTGTGATTGGGCATAACACATCAAAATAAAGATGTTGTTTCCAATTATAGATAATTTGCCTATTGTTTCTCTTTCCTTTTCCAATAAGAGGGGAAGTGTTAGACTGGAGGTTGTCTGAGTGTGAATGAGTGTGTTATGTGGCTAGGCACACACCGTGTTTATACAGAATAGTGCATTAGGCGGATATGGGTTAAAATGTGTTAATGTGTACTAGCTTAATGTTATATTTCACTGGGGCTTGTTTTGTGAATGGTGTTTGGGGAGCTAATGCCAGCTCAACACTGACAGTAAATGATACGGTCAATTAGTGTGTCCAATTTACAGTGAGTGAAGTCAAACTTGAGATTCTGTACGCAAAGGAAATAATCTCTTATCTTGGTCTGTAGCAAAGGTAGCGGTTGCTTACCATTAAGAAGCAAGCCGCAGAGGTCCTTGGCAAAACAATGGACAGAATCAGATCTTGAGCTTGTCAGAAATTATTGTCGAGAAGGCATCCACATGTAACACTGACTTGCAATACAGAAGTAAGAAATCTATAAGTGAAGGAAAAACTTCAACAAAAGAAGTAGTAACACAGAGTAACAAAATGTATATGAGACAAAAGACAAAGGGAGCAGCCAGCCTTCCACGTGATCAGTTGTGTTTCTAGAGTGATTCTGTCCAGAAACACGTGCTGTTTCACTACAGCCCTACAATATTTTTGCTGAAGCTCCCAGTTCAGTAATCTCTTAACTTTGGCATTTTATTTGAACTGTTTTTGATAATTAATTAAGAAAAAGCTTTATTTCTTTATTTTTTTGACAATATAGACTTTTGTGTCAACCAGGTCTGTGTCAAGAAACACTATTACATCCATTGATTCCATGACATAAGAAAATAAAATGTGAAAAATTCCAAGGTGGGGGAATACTTTTTATCCACACTAATATACTATATATAATGTGTTTGCAGTTGCCACGGATACAGTTATTACAGTAAAATGCATGTGCGTATGATTAAAATGATTGTTCTCCTGTAATATTAAATTAATTATAAGCAGCCAGTAGTGTTCTTTGTATTTTCTTCAAGTGAGGATACACACTAGGTTAGGCTTCCTTTTATTGTACAAATTCATATTACACAAACACATATTTATTTCACGTTTGCCTATGAATAATTAAAAATGCAAAGGTAACCTGCTGATTTTATCCATTAAAACGTAAAAAATGAAACCACCCTGACACAACACAAAAGCAGGCAGGTAGGCCTCATGCGACAGTCAAGTTAAGGTCCACAGACAGCACACAGAAGATCCTTGACAGAATGCATTTGCCTTTTCACCCTCTTTAGTGCACGGATCCCAGTATTCAATTGAAAGGTGGATTCGGTATCAATGAGTCTGTTTGGTGAAGGATGTTTTCCCATCTCGGTGGATGTGCTGTGACAAAACGTGAGACAAGATTTATTTATTTGCACCGCATTAAGGACTGAAATAACTAATACAATGAAGATCGTTTTTTTTATATAAAACAAATATATAAAGGTCCAGATGGCAAACCAACATTAACACACCAGACTGCTGAAAACAAAATGTACAGAGAATACAGGACCCAGTTAGGAAAATGTTCCTTCTGAAAAAGAACATTATGCACCATCTTCATTCTTCTTCCAGTTTTCTGTTTCTATATTTTGCCGTGGTGCTCGGTGAACTCTTTCCTTTAAATTTTTTAAATACTGGCCACCCAAGATAACTGCAGTAGAGCTTGGCTGCTGCAGTTGTCTTGCGTGGTCTGTATTTTAAAGATGTTCATGCTCCATTTCTTGCATTATTTTCATAATATTTCAAGGTAAATGCAATTAAATACCAATGGATAATTCACGTTAATGTTCGAATTGTCATCTCATCCAAGAGAGAATGAACATCAGGTATCATCCATACACACGGTCCAGGGAATGTGTCCATTACCCATAATCCACTGCCGAGAGAGAGAGAGAGAGAGAGAGAGAGAGAGAGAGAGAGAGAGAGAGAGAGAGAGAGAGAGAGAGAGAGAGAGAGAGAGAGAGAGAGAGAGAGAGAGAGAGAGAGAGAGAAAGAGAGAGAGACACAATCAATATATGCAGAACTCCCTCAGGATCTTAGCCTGTTGATTGATATAATTGTGGGATGATATGACTCCCCCCAGCCGTTGTTGTAAAGGTAGAGGGAAAAGAATGTTCCAGGAAGGTTTCAGTGGCAAGAAATGAGATGGGTGTGCTGGAGATGAGCAGCCTCAGAACTGTAATGTGCTCATAAGTGGAGGGGAGGAAATGCAGTGGAGCCACTTCATGTCCCCTTTGAGGCACGCAGAGCTTCACAGGGGGAAACAGCTATGTGTTTGTGGGCCGGGGGTGGGAACGTGAGAAATGTCAACTCAGTTGGCAGTTCCGCATTTAGCCAGCAGGGAGGCATCACGTGACTCCACCATGGATTGTGACATCACCCTCTAACAGTCCAGGTTAAGATTTGATTGGTACTTCCCTTTGTCTTATTATAATAACACTTTCATTTCACAATATAGGAAACCTGGCATTCTTAATGTTTTAAGAAAAGGTAAAAAAACCAAGGAAATACTTTTGAATAAAAATGAAAAAGCCTTTATTCTCAAAGTGGCTGCCACCAATGCCTTTCAGCACTTCCCTTCATCAGGGTGATACATTGCCCTTAATTTTGTTTCTTGCCATGCAAATTTCACTCACACACACCCACAAATAAAATGTACAGTGTACAGAAATAATATTAAATAGCCCGCTATATTTCCTAGTTAGCTTTAAGACTGACATTTATATAATCAATATCTCTTTTTAATTTACTTTTTAATTCCCCAGTATATGAACAAAATAGGACAGTACCATGTGGTATACATACAATACCATAGGTATGAATTCAAAATGGTAAACACTGAAATGTACAGGAGTCAATCGAGTGCAACATGATCAACTAGACCGTTCCAAGCCCTGTCATTTCAGGAATGGTGTCACCCACCCACACAAAATCCAGAGCCCACCCCTCCTCTGACCCTGCCACCTCATCAGTCGTCCCCTCAGTCCAGGCGTATAAGCCCCCGCTGGGCCTACAGGCCCACAGAGACCCCTGGGCTTAAAGCCCATATGTATTACAGCTGCAATATTGCCTCTTTGTGCCAACGCCTTTATTTGATGTTAACACAATCACGGCTGGTGACCCGTGAAGGGATAACGTTGGAGAGGAGGGGGGCTGGCGGCGTATGACCAATGGGCGAGGGGGGCTGGTGGCGTGTGACTGGTGCCTTTTCGGTGGGATGTGCCTTTTCTGATGTCCCTCAGGCCCCCCCCAAGGTCACAGGGGATGTTGGAACCCAGCGGTCGGAACATGTCATTTCCCCTCCGTCACAAGCCAAGGGAGCAGGGGAGGGGGGCAGGCCAGACAGCTTCCTGTTGATCTCCACGCAGCTTTGATCACTGCACCGAGTCGGCAGTCTACCCGCCCCCGACCCTTCTCTGATGCGGTTTATGTGCGCTACTGTTTAATAAAACGGAATCGATCGTTTCAATTACGGGAGCAGTTGGACCGTGGCTCCGTTCCCCGTTGATGAGATGATGGTGCCTTTCAAAAGGACCTCGCGCTCACCGCCTACACTCTCACTGTGTCTATTATGGGCGGAGGAGCCCTTTTGATCTGCACCGATATTGCGGCAATTGAGAGCTGCACGGCGACTCCAATTCGGTTTACCACGGGTCCGCATCATCACTGAGGCCGATGGTAAAACCCCCTTTACTCCGTCGGAATGCCGACCAAACACACTGCCATTCGCCGAGGAACGGGAAATCGTCACTCGGCTGTGATTTATTTTTTCCATTTAAGGAGAAATGAGAGGCTTTCGGGTTTTTTTCTTCATGTTAATTAGTGTCTCTGGGCTTTATGCACTGAACGTGCAAAGCTTGGGTGACGTTAAGGTTAACAATAACAACAGGAAATGCGTTCAATGCTACAACAATGACATAACAAATTGACGTGGGTTTCAAAAAGACAGATCAAAAGTAATTATACATGCTTTAAATCATTTTAAACTTTGCTGTTTGGGTGTAATTTTTCCCTTTCTTTAATGTGCACAGGGATCATTACATCGATACATCCGCCAAGCTGAGAGATGACATCGGTACAGTTCATCTGTTATCAATGTCTTTAGATGTCTCTTTCCCATCAAATTACGCTCTGGATTTGCATGTCTCTCTGTAATTATAGCACTTTTCAGCAAATTTAGACACACTGACACAAAAGAGGAGTCTGTGAAAGAGAATAAAATGCATGTTTCAATCGGGGAGGAAAATGAAGGTCCTTGTTTCAAAGCGAGGCTGACAAGAATGGCTGGAGCATAATGTTTCCTGTCTAGAGAAACGAGGTGAAATAATAAAAAAAACGAGACCGAGAAAGGAACGTGGCACTCTGAATGAGCTCGAGTGTTAATTACAAAACGAGAAGGCTAAGTTCTTGGGGGGGACAGAAGAGGTTTTGAACAATGTCTTTTTAATAATCAGATTTAATAATCAGAGCCATATTAGTAGCAGCTCTAAAAACATGAGCAGGAGAAAACACGGACGGTGTACGGAGATCCTCCCCACTAATTTACTGAATATGATCATTTACAGAGAATAACCAGCATGACATTTTGACCTATCTGCAAGTTATATTTTACTCTGCTGTATGTCAATCAAATTTTTTGGCAAATAACATTTCTTGCTCCACATACTTGCTTCATGTCAATATTGGTCCACAGAATTGAAACACTGATTATATTTCAGTATGTTCCACACATTATAATCTGCTGGAACAGTATGTACCTCTTATCCTAGGCATAAATATGATGCCTATTGAATTGGATGTATACTGCGGAGATACCGCAGCAGTGCTGTAAACTCCCTGGAGTGAAGCAAGAATGCTGTACTGATTGTGTGTATATATTTTTATAAGGAGATAATCCAATCACAAACCAGAAATCAACCACAAGCCCCTGTATCCCCAGCCCCCTCTTCCCCCCCACAATAAAGTCATTTGAATGCTTAATATGCAGGGATAGATTGATGGACAGCATTTTCCTGAAAAGAGAAACACGTGATGGTTGGATTCAATAGATTCAGTCATCTGTGGCAAACATGCTGTGTGCGTCATAGATGTGAGACACACACACACGTGCGCACACACATGCACACGCAAACACACACACGCATACGCACACACACCTGCGCACGCATATACACAGACATACACATACACACATACATGTGCACACACACACAAACACACACAGACACGCACGCACCCACGTGTGCAGGCACACACACAAATGCATGCATGCATGCACATGCACACTTGCAATTGTTGTGATTGCAAGCTATTGCAATTGGACAAGCAATGCAAGTCCAAATGCAATCATTTCACCTCGCTATTGAGTAGTAGTCTTTTTAAAATGTATTTATTGTATTTGTTTCAGATTTTTCCAGTTTTTCTCAAAATTTTGTAGCCAATTACACCCTCTATTTATTGCGATTTAACCCTCCCCACACGGGTCTCTATGAGGCAAGATAATTATCCGTGGGCAGCAAACTCCGCGTCCTTCGAGACAGAATTCTCCCTCCCACGTTCTGGAGACCCCACGTGCTTCACGACGGACCCAAGCCGGCTCACCCTCCCCTTGGGGCGGACAGCCAAATGCCGTCCCCGATCAGGGCTGACGACCAGGGCTGGTATAGTAGAGATGCGGGTTTCAAACCGCGTCCCTGACAGGCGGCACACACCACACCAGAATAGCCAAATGTGATGCGTTAGACCGCTATGCTATCCGCCACCCTAGTAGTAGTCTTATAAAGGGTTAGGAAACCATAACACATTACTGTTTGTTTGTATGTTTTCTTTCGCTCTCTCTCTTTTTCTCTCTCTCACTCTTCTTCTCTCTCACCATATTTCTCTGTCTCTCTTGCAATTCAATTCAATTCAAAAATCTTTATTGGCATGACATTTTTTGATTTAAAGCCAAAGCTTTACAAAAACCCCATTAAATACATTCAAGTACAAAGCAGTATTGTAGTAATAAGTAAATAATAAGGACAACAAATATTGTTTTCACAACAATGTGTAAAAAAATATATACCTATTTATCTGTCTCTTTCTCTCTCACCATCTCTCAAGTTAAAATTAAAATGTGCTTTATCTGCATGCGAATTGAACTTGTGTTGCTAAAGCATTATATCGTGTCTCTCTCTCTCTCACACACACATCCCCCCTTTCTCTCTCTCTCTCTCTCTCTCTCTCTCTCTCTCTCTCTCTCTCTTTCTCTCTCGCTATCCATCATAAGAGTGAGTCCATAAGCTGATGGCTATCTTTACCAATCGCAGTGGCTGTGCCATTAGCGCTGTCGGAACGCTCCCATAGCGGGGACGAGACTTATCTTGTCATTACGCACCTCTTGCCGGAGTGGGCCGCACGTGTGAGATGGATGTTAGCGCAGCGCGTCTAGTGCTGAAGTTTGCTCTTAGAGTTTACGCAAATTTCCTTGCTGATGGAGGGGGTAGACTAGGTAATCAGCACTTCAGCGCCATTTATAGCAAAGCGCTTAACCCCTTATTGCCTGAATAAAAAAAAAAAAATTTATAAATGTTTTGCTGTATTAAGGTCTTAAGGGGTTTGAGGCTAATTTGCAGAAATCGTCAACAAGGGGTTAATAGCTCATCGGGCCTCAAAGTCTGGGGTTTTTGGGCAAGCCTCCGAACTCACTGATCAGATGAATTTCATTAGAGGAGCTGTGTGATGTGGTGCGATGGCCATAGTTTCTGTGCCCCCTGCTTTTTTTTGGCGGGGGGGCGGCATGACCACTGAGAAGCAGAGTGACATTGCTAGTAAGGTCACATGCTCTGGCCCTAAACTAAAATTTTGCCGTGATCACTTTGTTTCCTATCTGTACCGGAATCAATCAATCAATCAATCAATCAGTGCTAGTTTTTATATAGTGCCTCTTACAAACAGGTTGTCACACAACACTTCACAGTTGGCCTGATGACTACTGTAATTCTCAGGTTGCAGTTTAAGAACAACGTGACTCAAATAGGGTATAGATTTGGATTACAGGGGGCAGGTGTTGAACGAGAGGTTAAAAAGTTAACGTGAAGTGAAGGCATGCCCTTTGGTGACAGCAAGGTGCTGGTTCTCACATTTCTTGGAATCTTATCACCTCTATGTAGGTGCACAAGGAGCAACATGGTAAATATTGTACACTCCCCCTATGCACTCACCCAGGAGCCAATGGCTACTTTACAAACTGGGGCGTCACAGATGAGCTAGCTCCAATCAGATGTGGAGGAAAAAAATATATATTAAGTTGGAATGCTAGACCACATCCACAGGGGACACGCAGACACTAATTAACTCAGTGGGACACTGCAGTTTGGAGTGATCCGGTCAGAGACAAAGGCTTTTCGCGCCACAACTTCAAAGGAACATCTGTTCTTTTGTGACGTTTCCCCCACGGCAGGAAACCTCCTTCCCATTGGTTTAAGGCCCTTGGAGGGCTGTTCTAGCAACCTGTTATATCTTCATGTTAGCCCATAGCTCCAATTACCTGTAAGTTAACGCCCTGTTACTTCCCCCTTGTGACTGTTCCCTCCCCTTCCATTGTGTTGGATATAAATATCCATTTGAATTTGAAGGCGGGAGATTCGCTGTCCTGCATGACACGGGTCTCCGTGCAACTGTTCGTAATTAAAGTTTTAATACTGTTTAAAGAAATTCTCTCTGATCCTACTGAGTTTTCATTTCCACAACACAGAGAAGACATCTTTCACTGGAGGTAGCTGATAGGCATTTGGCAAGTAACTAGGGGCCACTGATGCAATGTTAATCCAAGTAGCCCTGGCTGAATGAAGTCCACTCTACCCTGGTGGTATGAAACCAGTTGTGTAGTGTTGCTGTGGACTCCTGGGCACAGTTGGGTAATGGCATAGCCTAGATTTGAACTGGCAATGTCCAGGCTGTGGAACTCATGGCAAGTGCTTTTCCAGACTCAGCCAGGTACTGTTTTCACAGTGAAGATAAGGTGTGGATTTCATTGGATTTCCAGTTTAGTAAGATAACATTTGTTATCAAAATAGAGCTTGAGATATTTGGTGGGGTGATCTGGGGCATAATATTCCCCAAAGACGTGGATGGCATTCCACAACCCTGGATTCAGCGTTCACTTTTTCCACTTTTTTTTCCTAGTATAATTATTTTTGGACAGGTTGGCAGTGCCATAAGGCACATCAAAACGATTGTGAGATGAGTTTCAAGTTTCCCGTCTGTGAGTCCCACTGCACTTAGGCATGCTAATGTGCGCTGTACTCTTTGCATTGCTTTGTGTGGAATTGTTTGGCTTTTTTTAGTTACATGAAAGTACTGATGTTTGTTTTTTCCCCACATACTGTTCCAAACATAAACTTTGGAGTTTTTTTGGAAAGGAATGTGCTGTAATCACAGGATGAAAGCAGTTTATACACTGCGGAAATCAATTATTTAGAAATTGAAATTCATCTTAATTCTTCAAATAAAAGGGCTTATTGCATATCAGATTTGTTTTTGTTGCTTTGTTTTGTTTTTTGTTTGAGCTGATTTCAATCATTGGTAATGAGTATATATTTGTTGAGTCTCTTTTGAAAAATTGAAGTCATTTTCAACAAATGAATGGGCAGATGGGCGGTTCTACTTTTGGTTTTAGTACATTAGCGTTTTGTTTTGTGTCATTTGCAAATGTAACTATTTTGCTAAATAAGGAAGGAACTATTTTGCTATTTTATGTAAATAAGGAAGAGCATGGGATGTGGCCTCTCAATATTGATCCCTGGGGGAATCCACTTCCCCCTGCTGAGATGCGCTCCCTCCTACTTGAACATATTGTATCCTACACCAAAGCATTTTTTTATCCAACCTCTGAGATAGCTCCCCTAATTCCCACTAATTTCAGCTTGATGACAATTTGCTCACAAGCACTTAGTCAAACACCTTTTTTAAATGAAAAAACTCAATGAAATATGCAATATCAAGGGTTGATTTACGTTGAAACCTTTTGTAGTTCTCTCAAAGATGTTGAAGAGATTTGTTGAGCACAATATCGCTCTACAAAAATAGATATTGGTTTGTCCCTAGTGAAAAATTCTTAATTTTAGACTAATAGGCCTGTGCTCGCTCAGATCAGTACAATTTTCTTTCTGATATATTGTTATTATAAGGCCTTGTTTCCAGTCAGAAGATGTTTCTACGGTGATTGCATAAATACTTGTTAGTGGTTTATAATCTCCTTCAGTTTTTAAGTATTCTTGGACGTATCCCACTGGGGCCTGTGGCCTAGTTTTTGCAATTTTGCTCATTCTTAGCCATCCCTTATTGCAAGGCCCCCTGGAAATTCCCAGTTATTGGAAGTAATTGCAGCTGTATTTGTAACCTTTTCCCCTGGCAAAGCTATCCGTTACGGTACTGTTAAGTACATCTGATAAATCTTTGTTGTTATTGTTGTTGAAGCAAAATGTCTTTCTATTTTTAATTCACTCTACCTCTTGAACTTTATTTTCTTCCTCTACTCTACAACACTTCGGATTACGTTTGGTATCTTGAGCCATTTCAAAGACTCATTTTATTTATTTTTAACCTTGGCCAGCATTTTATTACATATACTTATATTTATATATATATATATATATATTGTGGCATCCCAAGGGGCAGCATGGGAAACTGTTGTGAGCCATTAGAGCTATCAGGACTACAGTTCCCAGCAGCCTGCAGTTACTGATTACCACCTGAAACAAGTGAAGCAATTGGGACTTTGGCAGCTGAAGCCAATTTGGGGGGAAATAAAAGACACATTGTTTCCCCAAACAAATTGCAAAGTATCAGAAGGGAAATGTGTGGTGAGTGAAAGAGAGCAAGAGAGCTAGAGAGCATGAAACAGAGCTTTCTGAAGCATTACGTGTTTCTGACACACTGTGTCGAAAATGGGTTCAGTACTCGGAGCTTCATATGAGAGAATGCACAATGCCATCTGCTGGTGAAATGATTGTAGCACAACAAACCTGACTTATTATATACAAACCTGTATATAATACATATGAACGCACTAACTAATGTGTGGTGTGTATAGCGTAGGGAGGAAGATCTTGCCTTCCTAGATGGTACACAAGTTCGATTCCCCTTGTGCCAACAGCTCATACTTGTTCATGAACTTGTTTTTCAATATGATTCAAACTTTATAGTGTGAGAGTGTGAGAGTGAATATTTATTTGATAGTAAATGCAAGGACAGAAGAACAAAATGGATAAAGAAAGACAACCAAAGTGATAAAGTGGAAGAGTAGGGTATATAGAGTAAGGGTTTAAGTGGACACTGAAGGTGCTTCTGGACAGACGATGTCATTGGGCACCTTCAATAATTTCGAAATGGTTCATCCGATATGGATGAAAATACCCTCAAATTAAAGCTGACAGTCTGTACTTCAACCTCATTGACATTGTCATTGTATCCTTTCAATCCCAACGTGCTAGAGTACAGAACCAAAATAACAAAAAATATGTCACTGTCCAATGAATTATGGTGGTCACTGTATATACAGTGGGGAAAATAAGTATTTCACCCCCTGCTGATTTTGTGAGTTTGCCCCCTTACAAAGAAAGGAACGGTCTATAATTTTCATGGTAGGTTCATCTTAACAGTGAGAGACAGAATATTTAAAAAATCCCAGAAAATCACATTATATGAATTTTAAACATTTATTTGTGTTTTATTGAGGAAAATAAGTATTTCACCCCCTACCAACCAGCAAGAATTCTGGCTCCCACAGACCGGTTATGTGACCAGGAGGCACACAGATTAGTCCTCTTACTTAATTAGTACTCCTAATTAAGTACTCGTTACCTGTATAAAAGACACCTGTCCACAGAATCAATCAATGAATCAGATTCCAACCTCTCCACAATGGGCAAGACCAAAGAATTGTCTAAGGACATCAGGGACAAAATTGTAGACCTGCACAAGACTGGAATGGGCTACAAGACCATTGGCAAGCAGCTTGGTGAGAAGGAGTCAACTGTTGGTGCGATAATTAGAAAATGGAAGAAACACCAATTGACCATCAATCTCCTCGGTCTGGGGCTCCACGCAAGATCTCACCTCGTGGAGTGAACCTGATCATGAGAAAGGTGAGGAACAACCCAGAACTACATGGCTGGAGCTTGTTGATGATCTCAAGGCAGCTGGGACCACAGTCACCAAGATAACCATTGGTAACACACTACGCCGTAATGGATTGAAATCTTGTAGTGCCCGCAAGGTCCCCCTGCTCAAGAAGGCACATGTACAGGCCCGTCTGAAGTTTGCCAATGAGCACCTGGATGATTCAGAGGAGGCTTGGGAGAAAGTGCTGTGGTCAGATGAGACTAAAATTGAGCTCTTTGGCATCAACTCGACTCGCCGTGTTTGGAGGAAGAAAAAGCTGCCTTGGACCCCAAGAACACCATCCCCACCGTCAAGCATGGCGGTGGAAACATTATGCTTTGGGGCTGTTTCTCTGCTAAGGGGACAGGACGACTTCACCGGATCGAGGAGGATGAATGGGGCCATGTACCGGGAAATCTTGGGTGAGAACCTCCTTCCCTCAGCCAGGACACTGAAAATGGGTCGTGGATGGGTGTTCCAGCATGACAATGACCCAAAGCATACGGCTAAGGCAACAAAGGAGTGGCTCAAGAAGAAGCACATTAAGGTCATGGAGTGGCCTAGTCAGTCTCCGGACCTTAATCCTATAGAGAATCTGTGGAGGGAGCTGAAGCTTCGAGTTGCCAAGTGACAACCTACAAACCCTAAGGATTTGGAGAGGATCTGCAAAGAGGAGTGGGCCAAAATCCCTCCTGGGATCTGCGCAAACTTGGTGACCAACTACAAGAAACGTCTGACTGCTGTGCTTGCCAACAAGGGTTTCTCCACCAAGTACTGAGTCATGTTTTGCTAGGGGGTGAAATACTTATTTTCCTCAATAAAACACAAATAAATGTTTAAAATTCATATAATGTGATTTTCTGGGATTTTTTTTAATATTCTGTCTCTCACTGTTAAGATGAACCTACCATGAACCTACAGAAATTCCTTTCTTTGTAAGGGGGCAAACTCACAAAATCAGCAGGAGGTGAAATACTTATTTTCCCCACTGTATATATATATATATATACAGTATATACATACAGTATATTGTATTGCCACTGGGGGTGGGGTGACATTCAAGGACCTTTTCAGAGGGTGTAAGCACTTGAAGAATCCAGAGTATTCCAGACAAAACAATCATTTTATTATACAGAGTTCCTTCAAAAACACAAAAAAGGATGGGTAATTGGGAATTCAAACACACAGTCCATAATCCTTCTCGCATTGTCCTTGTCCATAATCGAAGTTATTAATCCAATCCAGGTCCTCATACAATCCACACTCAGTGATGTTACTGACACCGAAGCTCATTTTAAACGAACCACTGCTTCGGAGCTTGCTTTGTTTAGGAAATTATGTCTGAAGTAAAAATATGACATCTGAAGCAAACACTGCTTCGTTCACTCAGTTAATCACATGACTGGTTTGATTTGCTGCATACCGGGTTTGACAGGTTTGAAACTTAGCGGGCTTTAATGAACTCTAAAAATGAACAAATCGTGGGTTGTAGTAGTAGGCGCGTGCATAGTCGTTGTTGTGAAGAGTGGATTAGATTGTGTTTATTTCAGAGTTGTGATGGAGCCAGAGAGAAAGAGGAGCTGCTGTTCTCAAGTGTAGCAGTGGACCTCCGATAGATACATTAACACGTGAGCATCCACTACAGAATGTGAAGTCAATAGGGTGGCGGATAGTGTAGGAGTCTAACGCAGCATATTTTGGCTGATCCGATATGGTGTGCGCTGCCTGTCAGGGATGCGGTTCGAAATCCATCTCAACCAGACCGGCCCTGGTTGTCAGCCCCGATTGGGGCATAATTTGGCTGTCTGCCCCAAGGGGAGGAGGAGGGTGAGCCGGCTTGGGTCCTTCGTGAAGCACATAAGGAGTCTCCACAACGTGGGTGGCCGAATTCAGTCGAGACGAGTGGAGGACCCGTATGGGGAGGGTAAATAAAAATAAAAATAGAGGGTGTAATTGATTAATAAATTACTACTGTGCTAGAGTACAGAACCAAAATAACAAAAAATGTGTCACTGTCCAATTAATTATGGTGGTCACTGTATATATATATACGCTCACTCTGTATTAAACTGTTCTGTCTGGATTCATGTGTCCACTGTGGAGACCGCTTTGATTGTATTTTCCTTTAATTTTGGAATGAATTTTCATTTAATGTTGAGAACATTTTATTTGAATTTCCACCACTTCTGATTCATAGTTTCACAGTCTGCAAGTTGTACCCAGTCTGCATTAATTAAATTATGTCTCTCATGTTATAGTTTATTGTCTAAGGTACTATTCACATCACATTATATCACCAGAGAATGTCGTACAATATAATAATTACCAGAGCACATCATTAAATTTAGTCTGTCTCCCAGCAACGATAAGCAAGTAAGCGAGTTGTTGCATTAATTATATATTATCATTGTTATTGTTGATGTTATGTCATTTTTGACTGCATTTTTCAAAGGATGCAATCATTGTTGGTGTATTATTATTATTTATTTTATTATTTTTTTCTGCTGTTTTCTCCCCATTTTTAGTATCCAATTATACTCTCCTTTTACATCTTCTGAGTTCGCTGCCATAATCCTGATACCAGCAGTGACATGAAGCTGGGCACCGCCTCTTCCGAGCCAGACCCGCCAAGCCGTCACCGTGAATCCGGAATGCGTGCATATGGCCACTCCTACACACAGCGAATGCACATCGGCTTCCCTCCCCTCCCTGGGGTGGACAGCCAATTGCTGCCCCCTAGTGGCACTCCCGGCCAGAGCCAATACTGTCATGCCCGGTGGAATTGAACCCCAGTTGCAGTGGCCAGCGGCAAACGTTGTTCGCAAGACCACCAGGGAGGCCCATGTATTTTTTGGACATGCCTGTGTGCTGAACACACTACTACACGATGTGGCATCAGTGTAGTATAATGGTTAGGGAATGGGGCTTGTAACACTAAGGTTGCAGGTTCAATCCTCAGGTGCGGTGCTACCCTTGTACTCTTCAGCAAAGGTACTTAACCTAAATTGCTTCAGTAAATATCCAGCTGCATAAATGGATTGTAAAGAAACATCTAACTGTGTAAGGCACTCTGGTTAAGAGGATCTCTTAAATGCCTCTCTGTAATGCTATTCATGAATTCTAGCTAACAGCCTGTACAATTGAATTCAGAGGTGATATTGGTGCTTTGGGTGGTTTTATTTCTGACCTTGTTTGGTTTTTAATAAGAGTTAAATGTTTGGCACTGTAGTCATGGAAGGGGGTGGAAGTGCAGCAATGGTCTGGTGATCACTGAGGATCACCTGTTATCCAGGTGTGTTGGGGGGGGGCAAGGAGTTTTGACATTTGTGAATATCGAGGCTGGTGTAGGATATCAGTTTGGAGTTTGGCTAATTTTGTGAGGGTGTTACCACAAAAAAATAATCACTTTAAAAGGGAACAACTTTCACAGTTGAGTTTGTATGAATTACTGTACTGTACTGAAGCATTCAATGTGTTGTATGTGTGTGCATGTGTGTGTGTGTGTGTGTGTGTTTGAGCGTCTGTGTGTGCATGCCCATGCGTCCATGTGAATGTCTGTGTTTGCATTTGTGCGTGCATGTGTGTGTGTTTGAGCATCTGTGTGTGCATGTGCACGTGTGTGTCTGAGCGGGTGTGTGCAGTTGTGTGCGTCTGTGCTCTGTGCTCAGGTGTGTGTGTGTGTGTTTGTGTGCTCATGTGTGTGTGACCGTCTGTGGGCTTGTGTGTCTGAGTGGATGTGTGCTTATGTGTATGTGTGTGAGCATCTGTGTGCTTTTGTGTGCGTGTGTGAGCGTCTGTGTGCTTTTGTGTGTATGAGCATCTCTGTGCTTATGTGTGTGAGAGCTTCTGTGTGCTTATGTGTGTGTGTGTCTGAGCGTCTGTGTGCGTGTGTGTGTGTGTGTGTGTGGGCATCTGTGTACTTATGTGTGTGTTTAGGACCTTAGATGGTGTTTCCTGATGTATCATTGATGGTCTTGATGAAAGATGGCTCTTTGTTTCTTCTGAGATAGTTTGATAGTAATTGACTGCTTTCGTTGCCAAAAAATTCAAAGCACCCTTTTTCAGTCTCAACAGGATGAATTTCAATATCAAACTGGTAAAAGTTCATATTCACTTCACAATAGTTCATTGGAGGTTTTTTGGTGTGAGTTAAAGTGAGTGAGTGGAGTTTGACTTTCGAGTAAGTTAAAGTGAAATTAAAAGGTCTGACTGGTTAAATTATTTATCCAATCCTTTCATCTGTTCCAACATTATTTTCCTAATGCTTAAGATATCCTTAGAAATACATTTGCTCTGTCACAAGGTCAAGGAAAAAACTGCCAGTCTTGAGGCCAATGAACTGCCAATGAAGTAGAGAAATGCTGACATGTTATGATTTTTATTTTTCCTCTTTTTGTCCCATTTGGGAATGCCCAACTATATTCTAAGCTGTGCTCCCTGCAACCTCTGCTGTTAATCTGGAAGAGCATAGACAGGCATGCCCTCTCCTCCGAAACACGTGATTTCAGATGTAGCTTCTTTTCACACCACAGTCTATAAGTTAAGCTTTCACAGACATGAGTCGGAGGAAGATAGTTCATGCACAGCTTTATACAGGTAGACTGTGGACGCCTGTTTTACCAGTGGGGCTCGCTGGTGTGTGATGAGATAAGGACAACCCAGCCGGCTGAATCCTTCCCCACTGGGCGACGTTATCAACGATTATTCATAACCCTGTGGGGCTGCTGGTCACAGTCAGCACTGGCACAGTCTGGATTCTATACCAGACCATGGGGCTCATCCACACACTAGAACAGTGCCTTAACAGGATGCAGACTGTGGACCTCATCCACACACAATGCAGACCAGTACTATATGTATTTATTTATCTGCACACACAGAAATATATATAAAAATATATGAATATATGCATACATAGAGAGAGAGAACAAGATTAATTAAAATATTGACAAGAAGCTGCAGGAAGATAATGCACTCTAACATGTCACAAATGAAAACAACTGATGAAGTCTTTACATCAAAATGTCCTTTAGTCTGACCATACTGCTGGAACCACATGTGAACATTAATTATGAGCATAAAAAAACGATAACACTTTTTTTTTTTTTTTGCCTGTCATTTAAACATCTTACATATGCTTGCGTAACTATATAATTCATCGTAATCTCCTTACCTGCCCCGTTCATAATGCTTGTGATATTCCTATCATTCCATTCTGTAGTATCACACAGTTATTTCTCATGTTTCATCTGTTTGTTTGTCCAATATTAAGTTATTGTGCCATACATGTTGTATGATATCTCTATTGTGTGACATCTCTCTGACGTCTGTTTTGTTGATGTACTGATCCTTTGTTCTAGCAGTGATTATTCTTGCCATTTTAAATGCACTCATTGTAAGTCACTCTGGATAAAAGCGTCTGCTAAATGCATAGAATGTAAATGTAAATAACTGATGTATTTGGTACTTTTGATCATTGGGCTGTCATTGATCCTGTTATTTATTTGATTTGCTGTCTTTGTAATTTCCTTTCTTTATGTACCTTTTAGGCCCAGGTGACAAATACACACTACCGGTCAAAAGTTTTAGAACACCCCCATTTTCCAGTTTTTACTGAAATGTAAGCAGTGAATAACCTGAAATGGTACAAAGGTAAGCGGTAAACTGCCAGAAGTATAAAAAAAAAAGTTTAGGTTACCAAAAACTGAAAAATAATGTCAATTTCAGAGTTATAAAAAAAGGTCATTTTCTGGGAACAAGCAATGGGTTAACGTGGGTTAACAGTCACTCTGTGCAAGTTGCCGACTCTGGATCCAGCAAAAGAGACCCAGACCATCACGCTTCCTCCTCCATGTTTGACAGTTGGTACACACACTGAGGAACCATCCTTTTGCCTACTCGACGGCCTACAAAAACCTTTGGAAAAATTTCAAGATTTAAAATTTGGATTAATCAGTCCATAAGACCTTCTTCCAGTCCTCAGTAGTCCACTGGTGGTGCTTCTTGGCCCAGGCAAGCCTCTTTTTCTTATTTTGTCATCTTAGCAATGGCTTTCTTACTGCCTGTCAAACCTGCAGCTCGAAGTCTTCTCTTCACAGTTGAAACTGAGACTTCCTTACTTTGACCAGTGTTAAGCTGTGCTTGAAACTGTTGTCCTGTGAGCCGCCTATCACGCAAGCTGTTGACTCTCAGAAACTTGTCTTCTGATTTTGTTGTGGCTTTGGGTTTGCCAGACCTCTTCCTGTCAGAGTTAATTATTTATTAATTATTCATTAAACTCAGACAATAATTAGCTTATATGTTTTAATGATTTAAATTTAGATTTTTTATCAACTTTTAATCTTTTGTTATCTCTTTGGATTTTATCTTCTTAATATGTATTCTCAGTTTAATGTACTGTATGCTGTGATAATACCTTATACACGGATGGTATACTCACTATAACTTGATTGATTTGACTGATACAATACAATAATAGCCTGTTCTCAGTGCTAAGCATGTAGCTTTCTCTTTTTACTCCCATGTGCCACAATTAATCATATAGTCCCATTTGCTCATATAGCCTTTAATGGAATTTCTGTAATTGAATTTTAAGCAAGACGATACAGTCTGTTTCATTCGACATCTGCCTCATTTGTTTTGCTAATACCGATTGGCAATTTCAAAACCGCATGTTAATATTCCAGCTTCAGAGCACAATGTATTATTTCGTTATTCTTTTTCATGGGCTTATTACTGATACATGTATACAGTTGAATGTGTGGCCATTTTGTGTTGTTGTTTTTGTTATTGTTGTTGTGTTGCAGTGGGTGTTGTTGTTGTATTGTTGTGGTGGTTGCTGTTATTGTTGTGTTGCAGTGGTGGTTGCTGTCATTGTTGTGTTTATTCTTGTATGTTCTTGTTTTGGTTGTTGTGTTTTTTCAGTAGTTGTATGGCCATTTTGTGTTAGTGTGGTGGTTGTTTTTCTTGATGTTGTTTTTTTGTAGTGCTTGTCGTTGGTGTTACTGCTGTCTGATCAGTGAGATTTGAATGAAAAATATCTATTCCCTGAATCCAGTAGCCTTAACAGTCAAATGCCCTTGTTCAAGGTTCAGCACTCTGAAGACTGAACACAAGTTTTATTACGTGTTAAAACCCCTGACTTATCCTACATGTAAAATATATTTATTTTATTGAATATAATAATTACTACACAGGATATCAATTATAAATTAAACCACCAAATTTGTTGATACCATGTTGTCTCTCTCCAAAAAGCACACACCCAGCCAGGAACACAACAGACTAGCACATGCATGATTTATTTACAATTTGGGGAAGGCCCAGTGCAAGCCTGGTTTGACTTCTTTTCATATTTTGGGTCACTTACAACCACAAGATATGCTACCATGTGACAAGTTCAATTGTGACACGTAGACCTCCGCTTTTCTCTGGTGCGCCTGACATAGGTAGAATCGAACATGTTCTCATCCCAACTCGTCAGATATTGACGCTGGCCCCTTGTCATCGCCTGGGGCCTCATTTATAAAACGTACTTACGCACAAATCTGATCTTAGAACGTGCGTACGCTCAAATCCACGTCAAAGTTCAGATTTATAAAAACGGTCTTTGACGTGGAAAAGTACTTACCTCCACGTCAGGTTTCAACCTGGCGTACGACTTTCCTTGTGGCAATGTTGGAGTACTGCAGGTATTCGCGGTCTCGTCTCTTCTCTGTCCTGACCCCTCGCTGGTGAAATTATCTTCCGCAATCGGCCAGGACCGCGGAATCACTTGTGATCTTCCGCGAGAGACTCAAAACCCACCTTTTCAGACTCCACTACCGCTGAATTCTGTACATCTAGCTAATTGTCATCACCACTGCCTACTTGCTCAACACTATATACCCCTGCTTACTCCATTAAAAAATAATAATTGACTAACCTTTTCCTTCCCAGTGTTACAGGTATGGTACGCAGCTGCCTGCAATGGTTTATTGCTGTATTACTGCACTGATCTCTTGCGCGTACTATGATTGTTCCTACCATGTATTAATGTACATATTGTAAGTCGCTCTGGATAAGAGCATCTGCTAAATGCTTAAAATGTAAATGTAATGTAAAATGTATTCGAAATCTAACAGCGCCAACATGTCGTCTGCTGCCTATTATTATTATTATTATTATTATTAGTAGTAGTAGTAGTAGTAGTAGTATTACCAGATTGAACACATTGCTTAGGCTATACGTAATGGTTTGCACAATACATTTATTAATAAATTAAAACAACATAAGCTAAGCTACTTGTGGAAAACAAAACAAAAACACACATTGGTTTTCCAAAACTACCCCAATTAGAACAATTGACACATCCTTGAAATGTATTTAATACATATTATGGTTCCACGCGTGTAAAACACTTCGGTCAATCTGTAGGCTATAAAATAGAATGGCTTCGCTTCGAAGATATCGCCAACCGCGCAATAAGAAGGGAACGAGTTATTAGAGATTTTGACCTCAGTTTTAAATCAGTTTTAAAATTATTTACGTCCTTCAGGGACCTTTGCTGCCCCCCCGTTCACAGCCTGGGCTACAGACTGCCAGGCCACGTACTTGGTTGTACTGGTAAAGCCATTGAAAGGCTCCCAAACAGCGTCCCTGCACACAGCTGCACCTCCGCCAACAAGACCTCGATTTCCGCCTCGCTAAAATTCTTTTTCTTGCAGCTCGCCATTATCAAGTAGAAAATTTCTGTTTTGATTCGTGCTCCTTTATATGCTAATGATATTAATTAGGGGGCGTTTACAAGGCGGAGATCTAAAACCATTCAGCTACGCACAATTTCAAGATCATTTGCGATTTATAGATTTCACATCTGGGGACTGGCGTACGCACGTTTTTTTTGGGCGTACGTTCAGTTTCTCTGAATCACACTTACGCACATTTCAGAAATGATCTTAGATCAAATATAGGATGGTTTCTACGCAACTTTTTATAAATGAGGCCCCTGGAGACACGCCGGGAAGCCTTTGGCGTCACTTAATGATGACTTAGTACAATTCCCACTTCGGCGGAGTTTGACACCAAGGGCAGCGATATTTTTAAAATCATTTTCCGTGTATAGTAAATGAAATAATTTCTGGTATGTGGTATGTGTATGTGATTTTAAGAAATTAAATGCGAATAATGTGTAATAATTATGTAATGTGTAATAATAATAAATAGAATAATTGAATGCAAATGTGTAGTAACTAGCCTATTGTTAGACAATCAAACTATTTCGACTTATTCAAATTTAGTTGCTTAAAATCACATACACATACATAGTACTGTGAAAAAGTTTGACGCTATGTTTAAAGCTATTTATCTGGGCAGTGTTTATATGCTTGGAAAAACACTATATAACATTAGAATAAATACAAATAAACATTTAATACAATAAAAAATATGATTTTATTGCATTTTCCAAAAGGTTATTGAGATCTTGTGATATCCTCCTTGAGGAACACACAGTATTAAATTGGCCACCTCAGAGCCCCGGCCTCAACATAATTGAAGCTGTATGGGATTACTCGACAGGAAAAAACAAAAAGCAGCCAAAAGTCAAAAGAAGAGTTATGGCAAATCCTGTAAGAAGCTTGGAAGAATTTACCACAGGGCTATTTAACAAAAATTACACAACAGTCTACCAAAGCGAATTACTTCAGTTATGCATTCTAAGGGAGGCCTTGTTTTAAAAACACAATTAGTTTTTGTTACTTTTCATCAATGTTATATTGTGGTTTTTTTCGACCAAATAAACACACTGCTCAGATAAATGGCCTAAGACTTTTGCACAGTACTCTATACCAGAAATTATTTCATTTACTATACACAGAAAATGATTTTAAAAATACTGCTGCCCTTGGCGTCAAACTCTGCCAAAGTGGGAATCGTACTAAGTCGTCATTAAGTGAAGCCAACAGCCTCCCGGCTCATCTCCAGGCGACGACAAGGGGCGGCCCTTGCCAAGCGTCAATATCTGACGAGTTGGGATGAGACCGTGTTGTAGAATCATATCATTGTGGTGTATGACATAGTCCAAGATGGACCACACTGGCACCAAACGTATGTGCCTAAGTGCCTTTGTTTCATTTAAGGAGTAATACAATCTGTCAGCGATGACAACAGGGAAGCCCACATTTATTTATGAGCGTTGAGGTTAGGCCGGGCCATATTCTCCAGGATCATGAAATTCATTGACCTCCCCGACAGGTTGTTGAGCTGGTTGTTGTTGTGTTGTGGATGATGTTGTAGTTGTTGTGTTGTTGTGGTGGTTGGTGTAGTTTTTGTTGTGGTGGTTGCTGTTGTTGTGGTTGTTGTTGTTGTGTTGTTGCAGTGTGTTGTTGTTGTCTGGCAGGGCCCCAGATTGCCTTGCTTGCATCGGGGGGTGGGGGTGCGGGGGGGGGGGGTGGGGTAGAGAATTCTTCTGTTGGAGGTACAATAACTTCAGCTTGCCATGTTCTGAGAAACAGCTGCAAAGAGTTGTAGCTCCAGGCATAGTTATACAGCGTGACAACAAGCAAGAATATTTCCATATGTTTTCATTGTTTGCACACCAGCAGTGCACATTTTGAGGATTGTTGGGGAATCATTCACTGTCTTTTAGTTTAGTTTTTTTTTTTTTTGGGGGGTATTTCAGACATATCTGTTTCTAGACTTCATACCAGCTTCTGTTCTTAATTACTTAAGTAGCCCAGCCATTTATGTAGCTAGCTAATTGAGCCAGTGTAATTGGTGTCAACAAAACCTGCATACACACCTGTGAAACCGGAAGGGGTGGAGGGGGGAGTGGAGTGGGCTGCGCCTCCTCTTTGGCTGCTGTCAGGGGTTCCTGTTCCCTCCCACAGCCTGGGAAGTACTACCGGACCTTGAACAGCAACAACCTCACCTATAGGCAGCACCTAAGCTGATTGCTGATCAGCCTTAGGTGAGCCTGCCTATAGGTGAGGTCGTTGCTGTCCAAGGTCTGGACAGACCTTTATAGAAGCATAGCCTGCCAAGCCGTAGAGAGAGACTGTTTTGGAACATGCTGCCATTTTAGTGTTTAGTTTTGAATTTTCTACTTGTTTTTTTTGTTTTTGGGCGCCCCAAGGAAGGAAAATAAACTGGCCATTGGCTCATCATCATAATCCTTTTCCTTTGTGTTTTTTTTCTACACTCTCACCACCTGGCAAGGTGGGCATACCTGCCACCCTGCATTCACTGTCCCTCCAAGACCAGAATTACCTGCCCCTGTTCTACAGTGTGTCACTGGGTTGCTATGTTGCCATACCTGGTTTCAGTCCCCCTGCAACATCCACCATCTATTTGTGTGGGTGCACATTAGTCCACACATCCTCTGATTGCGTGCGGCTTGCTATCGGCAGCAGTGTAGTATAATGGTTAGGGAAATGGGCTTATAATGCAAAGGTTGAACGTTCGATTCCCAGTTGGGGCACTGGCGTTGTACTCTTGAGCAAAGTATTTATCCTGACTTGCTTCAGTAAATGGAGTTGTATGTAAATGTCCTTACATACAACTGAATAAATCAATTGTATGTAAGGAAATGGAAACTGTGTAAGTCACTCTGGATAACAGTGTCTGGTAGATGCCTGTAATGTAACGTATGGCTTATTCTCGCAGTGCAATAGCCAAAGCTTTGGCTTTGGTGTTGTGAGGGAGTGTGGTTGAACTCTTGACAGACTACTACAGAAGTATATTTGAATGTTGAACTTGTTTGCATGTTTTAAGTTCATATCGTGATTGTGGAGCAATAGGAGAATGGATTAGCTAGCTAGCACTTATGATTGTGACTGTGGGAACTTCATTATTGAGTGAAGTAGAAAAAAACACTTCAGATACACCGCTAACACGTTATTACAGTTGTAAATACAATGTATCATTGTGTACATACATAGTTGTTACACTGTACCTACTTCTGTAGTTACAGTGTAATTACATGGGTATTAGGGCCACTTAATGTAAAGTGGGCTCCTGCTGCTATTCCCCCCTCCTGCTGTCTGACACATGCTTGATGGCAGTTGGCAGACCAGGATTTTACTCCATGTCCCCCCCACACACACACACACACAGCACACAATGGCCCTCTGCATCTGATCCAGTTTAAATACAGTGGTTCTGATAGGCGCTGGAGAGGTGTGTTGGTACCTAATTGTCAAGTTTGTCCAGCAAACATAGAAGGGGTTGCGCTGCATTCTGATGAGTGACTTGCCGAAAGCAATTATCGCGGCGGCGATGTGTTCGACGCTGCCGCTGATAAAAATCAAAACTGTGACCCATCTGATTCAGTCCAAGTGAGACTGAGCCCTGAGACTCAATATATGCAAATTTAACCCAGACAAAAAACCTGTTAACAGTGACTCTCTCTCTCTCTCTCTCTCTCTCTCTCTCTCTCTCTCTCTCTCTCTCTCTCTCTCTCTCTCAATCTCTCTCTCCTTCTCTCCTTCTCTCTGTGCATGAGATCTTTGATTAAGCCGACGCCGTGCGGTGTGCATTGATCGAGAGAACAAGCACCCTTGATGACCCCCTTTGTCCTCCTCTGCGATTTGTGCGGGTGATAGCGCCAGTCGTGCGATGATACCGTTGCAGATTTAATATTTTTTTTATTTATGTCATTTTTCATTGTTGCAGTTTTCGCTTTAAGGAGCATCCAGGTGCATTTCGTGAATCCAGGCACACAAAAAGTGAGATCTGCCAATGTGGTGTAAAGGCACTGGAGCTGAATGAAGCAGTGTTTAATTAGATCTATGCAGATTGTAATGTGCTACGGGAGCTGGTGAAGAGGGACTCATATTTCACAGCACGTTTGGGCTGTATGTGTCTCTTATCTGCTCCCTCCCCATTACATTAAAGCAAGCCCTGATCCTAGCGCAGACATGAGCAATCAAGCTCCGATCCCAGCGCAAACATGAACAATCAAGCCCTGATCCCAGCTCAGCCAGGAGCAATCACACACTGATCCCAGCTAAAACAGGAGCAATCAAGCCCTGATCACAGCTGATACAGGAGCAATCACACACTGATCCTAGTGCAGACAAGAGCAATCAAGCCCTGATCCCAGCTCAGACAGGAGCAATCACACACTGATCCCAGTTCAGACTGTAGCAATCAAGCCCTGATCCCAGCTAAAACAGGACAGGACAGGGCATGCCTGGGGGGGTCCCATCATGCCCCAGAGAATCCTATGCTGGATTGGGTGACCATAGTTTCCCTGTGCCAGCTCGCTCACAGAGTAAGAAGAAGTGGAAGCTGGCCGCCTAAAAAATATACTGGAAATTATACATTTGAAACCGGGCTTAAAAAAAAGGGGAAAATATAAAAACAAAATAAATAAATAAATACAGAATGTAAAATGTGATCATGCTGTGCACAGATCTGTGTTTCTGTGTCTCTGTTCTAACATTTTATTTTCCCTTGAAATAAGATTCTTTCTGATTTCAGTCCTTCAACAAAGGGTATTTATTTAATCGCATCATCACAATAGAGACCCATGACCCTTAACCCCTGACCCTTAACCTGGTCTCGACTGCATGACTCCTGTCCAAGAAAAAGCGATTGGACACTTGCAGGAGTCTGGAGGAGTGAATTAAATGAATAAGGGACGGGCCCCTGAATGGTAAAGGCACTTGTTCTAACCACAAGATGGCTCTGGTCAGGAGTCCTGTTCGGGGCAGTGATTGGCTGTTCCCAGGAGGAGGGTGGAGGGGAGCCAGCATGAGTTTGCCATGTGCAAGCAGCTTTGTGTGTGTCAGAGTTCCACGAATTCCGTTCGGCATCTTTGTCACTACCAGTCCCAGAGTTGCAGTGGAAAACTCGCAGTACGAGAGGGGAGGCAGAAGTTGAACTAGGATACAATTGGCCACCAAATTGGAAAAAAAAATCTTAAACACATTTTTGAAGAAGAAGGGATTTTCGTCTGGTCCCCAGCGGCTCTGGTCTGATTTTAGAGAGAGAGCGGTGACATTTGCACACCACCCGCCCTGGTTTTATCTGCTGTACTCAGGTGGAATGCCTCATTGTTCGCTGGGTGAAATATGCTTCGCTTCACACCCATTTAAACGGTCATTAAGTGTTCGATAGAAACGGTGCTTAGAAGCTCCACTTTGCAGCAGGGTTAAACCGCTGGAAGCTTGTGCTGTGATTTTCGTTGTGTTGGAAGGTCTGAACTCCAATGATTTTAATTCCTATGATCTTCCACTGTTTTGTCTCTTTGAATTAAAGGGATCTTTCTCACTCTTTCTCCCAGTCTCACCCCTCTCTCTTTCTCTATCTCTCTCACTCACTCTTTTCCCCTCTCTCACTCTCTTTCTCTGTCTCTCTCTCTCAGAGTGTTTAAGTCATCCATGGAGATCCCCTCCAGACCCCCTGTTACGTTTCCCCTCATACAAATAAAACAAAATGGTCACTTTGGGGAAACCAACAAAATAACTGACGGGCAACAAAAAAACTGGTCTTTCGGGGTCTATAAGACAGCCAGGTCTATGACCATGGCCACCCACTAATGCCTATCAACACAATAGGCAAAAATAAAAGAACCAAAACAAAAAGGTCAAGAGGGAGTGAAAAAGCAAGGGAGGAATTCAAACAAATCAGTGGGGAGGATAACTGATGGTGTACCCCAGCACCAAACAAACAGAAAATAGGGAACAGACAAGAAAGATAAACGAAGACAGATAAAGAGAGCAACTGAAATTGTTGCCTCTCCTACACCAACACAAGAAATGAACTAACTTGAGCTACTGCCCTATTTATCTCAACTGGGCAGGGCTTAATTACACCCAGGTGTTAATTAAGCCCAGGTGTTAACCCTCTCACCTAACGAGGTGGTTGTCTGCAGTGGCCCAGGAAAAAACGAAATCGTGAAAAAATGAAACGGAACCCAACTCATAACACCCCACAATGATGAAAGGTAGTGGATGTGTTTGGGGATGGGGGACATTGATTCAACAGTTCAAGTCACATTTCATTAGAGCCGCTTAAGGCTCAACCCCCTGTTACGTTTTTTCCTTCACAAACCTGGTTTCAGCTATCACCAAAATCAACTTACCAAGCTGTGTTTGTGAAAAACGTTCTGTGTTCTGTGTGGCTCAGTAGGTAGAGCACAGCGCTGACAACACTTAGGTTGTGGGTTTGATTCTCATTGGGACTACATATACTGAAAAATTGTATGCATTCACTACTGCAAGTCGCTTTGGATAAAAAAAAAGTGTCTGCTAAATGGCATATATAGGACACATGTTGATTGAATCCAGGTGTCTGCTGTAAAAGTGTCTGCTGTAAAAGACCGATGGATCTCCACAACGACGTCTACTGACCCAGACAGCTGCTGTTTGATGCATCGTCCTTCTTGTTTTTTGTTGTTGTTGTTGTTGTTTTGTTTTAATTGGTTGATTTTGTGGTCCATTTGCTCTGCTGTCGTACCCTAAAATGGACCCTTTTTATTGTCACCGCGCTTGGGCCTGCTTGGCGTGCCTGAAAAGGCTGTTGCACATAATTAATTCTGCATTGCCAGTGTTTGGCAGTGCTGCGCCGGTTAATTGAGTCTATCTTCACATTCCTGGCCGGGGGCCACACACCCGTACTGCTCTTACGGTACATCGTTTTTAATTCATACGGAAAAGATAGGCTTTGCCATCCTAATGACGGGCAGAGCCGGCAGAAGGAAGCAGTTTTTTCTTCTACTCGAACCACGCAACGAGAGACAGAAGCAGTTGGGTCCAGACAGGTGATTCTACATAGATTCTACAAGTGTCTGGATCTCGATTAAAGGGATGTAGGTGTATTCTTCTATGAGAAATTCTAATCATTTGGTGTTTTGTTGATAGTGGTAGAAAACGCTGTCTCAGGCGTTGCTCCAGAATCTCTCATTAGTGTTCAATTGGGTTGAGGTCTGGTAACTGAAGTTGCCGTGCTAAACGGTTTACATTGTTTTCATGCTCATCAAATCATTCAGTGACCACTCGTGCCATGGCGGCATTGTCATCCTGGAGGAGAACACTCACCTTCTGATGGGTTGAGTGGACACTCAAGTGTTTTCTTTATTTTGGTATTTACCTGAATATTAAAAAGTAAGATGTGCACATTGCTCTGGATTAGGGCATCACACTGAAACTTACTCCATTGATCTGTCAACCCTGATTACATTGGGGGAAGTAAAAAAAAAGTACAAAACCTCCCCTTTCCCCGCCCCAACATCATGTCCCAGGATCAGCCATTTTAGGGAAACCAAAGGATATATATAATACTAAAATAAATACAATAATAAAATAAAATAACATAAATAAATATTACTTTCATACCATGTTGCTTGACTAATATTTTAATTGTGAATCCAAACTTTTTGGACTAAATTAGAGTTGTTTTATCAGCATAAAATAGATATGAAAGAAAACTCAACTTTTACTGGTTTATTTAGGCAAGTTTTAAAAATAGACTATGAAGCCAAGGTTTGGCAACAGCCATACCTTGCCATATCCACTTGATGCCCGTGTTCTTATTATTGCCTTTTCCTTGACCTGGAAAGGCCTCTACCACTGGCCACTGGATAAAACCTAGAGTGGCTCTTGGTGCGGTCCGAGCTTGAGTTCATCAGTCCTCAAGTGTTAATGAACGGCTTTGGTCGGTGACCGTTGAATGTGGAAGCCCCTCAGGGAGGCAGAACCATCTCCTTTTCGGGCTTCTCCTGACCTCCTGGTTCTGTTTTTAATCTCGCCGGCTCAGTGCAATTGCTTTGCGGATTTAGTTTTCCTGCCAGCTGGGAGACCCCTAAACTCGATACAGCTCTCTCACGGAGATGATAAAGAGACAACGACATCATCATGGTGAGAAATCAATCAATGCATTCGCGGGTCACCGTGACACTGCCCTGTGACTGTCTTGTGGTCCGTACAAAGACACGTGATCAATACGGCCCCATGCTGTGTATATTAAACCTGTCAAATGTTGGAAGAAGCATTGCAGGAATGTAAAGCATATGGAGACGGCGCAGCACGGTGACAGATGCCTGCTGGTCCTCCACTGGATGCCGTTCTGGGACATGAGCGGGACATGAGCGCTCTGGGACAGCAGAAAGCAGGACATGAGCGCTCTGGGAAACTGGCCTGGAGGATGGAAGCAGCTGCAGACCTGCCAGCATCATCTCTTTAAACTATGCAAGTATGAGGCTTCAGTTACAATGTACAAGTAAGTTTCAAAATAAAGGTAACACTTTGGTAACCCAGGGGGGCACTCAAACGGCCTTGGCCTGGGCTAGGAGAGTCCCAGCTGGGCAAAAGGGGGAGGCAAGGGGAGGGTCAGTCCTATCTGCCAGTAAAAGCCTTGGTAACCCACGACGGACACTTGTGGTACTGCACCCGTTTAAACGATTCCTTATTTACTCAAGTGTTTTTGCCCTTTATTAAGTTAAGTTGTTGTATTTGGACACTACCATATGGACAACTAGCACCCCTCTGCATGACACTTAGCAATTAATCCGGAATTGTACTCATGACAATTGTTGAGTGTTTTTCCAAAATCAGTCAGTGGACTTTTGGTGTGTTTTGGAAAAACACACCAAAAACATATAAAGCAGGACACGGGCTGACAGACATGTCCTGAGAGTGACTGATATCACCAATCCGTTTCCATCTGTCTCCTGGCTTGTAGGTATGGGGACAGATGTAATGAGGACCCTCTCAGATGGGCCAGGGCTTGGCTCAGGGTTCGAGCCAATTACCCACAGATCACAGTGGAAGACAGACCGCTGGGGTATTTTTCCTCTTCGAGGCTCAGATCGCAGAGGGCCGGCCAGCCCTCCAGAGCTCTGCGGCGGAATCTGGTGTGAAAACGTCCACACAATGCTTTTGTTACGCTACTGTGATGTATAAATTGTGTGATAAGGTAGGTGCAATGATGCAGCAACAATGCAGCAATGTTGTGGCAACGCATCCTTAGCATCTACCAGGCTCTCCTGCAAGATTTTCACAACATTGCTGTGATGTTGTGTCATTCCATGATAAGCTAGGCACAACAGCGCAGCAATGTTGTGGCAATGTCGTGCAGTGACCACCTACCATGCTGTGCGTTGAGTAAGATAACTCCACAGGAAGTGAAAACCACATGCTACCAGTTGTCTTCAATGAAAGATAATAACAATTATTATTATTATTATTATTATTATTAATAATAATAATAATAATAATAATAATAATAATAATAATAATAACTACTGAGTCATCCTCAGACGACGGCCTTCCACCGACGTCTCCAGCCAACCCGATCCTCCATGCATCCTGCGAGGTCTCCAGTAGTTTCTACTCCCACATCTATCTTCAGCATGTCCACGTATGTTGGTGTGGGACGCCCTTGTGATTGATGTCCGTGTGCTTGTGATGGTTCCTACAGTACCAGTTTGCTGGCTGGTAGCTCGTGGTGTCTGTGGCCAGCCTCATTCTCCTAGCTGCTATTTTGTTACTCAGCCTTGGTAGCTCTCCGTACAGATGCTTGTTGGTAACGTGCTCGTTCTGGTTGCTGTTTAGTACTGCACGCAGCATTCTGGTGTAGCACCCATCCAGAGACTTCTGCAGGGCAGGCTTCAGGGTCCATCATTCACAGCCATATAGGAGAACGGATTCCACCATCGCATCGAAGAGGCGGAGCTTGATATCGCGAGGGAGGTTGGATTTCCACACACTGGGCATAACGTTCAGAGCTTTCCATGCAAGCGCCTTCCTCACTTTTGACCCATGAGCCCAGGTATTTGAAGTCATTGACTTCCTTCAGAGCAGTCCTGTAGTTATCAGAGGTACAGTACTGTGCAAAAGTCTTAGGCCACCTGAGAAAATTATTTAAAGCTATTCCATTCCATGTATTTTGTTTAGTTTGACAGACATAAAATCATAGTTTTGCATCAACAAGGCAATTCTCAGTGAGCAATAGCCCACCTAACAGGATTTTCAAGATGTGGTGTTCAAGCTGGTGTTCAAGCTGTGGTGTTCAGAGTTTTAAAAACACAAGACGTTTTTGTTACTTTTCATTGTACTAATGTTTCTTTGCATTTACTTCAATGTTCTATAGTGTTTTTTTCGATCAAATAAACGCTTACTGCTCAGATAAATGGCTTTAATTTGAATTTTTTCACACCTGCCTAAAACCTTTGCACAGTACTGTAGATGGTCCGGTGGTCTGATGTTGTAGGTAATGACCTCGTTTTTCTTAGCATTTAGTCTAAGCCCAACCTTGGCACATTCTGTCTCCACTCTGTTTAAAAGCTCCTGTGTCTGCTCCACACGGTCAGATGTCAGGCCGATGTCATCCGCATAGTCCAGGTCCGCTAGGACTACAGCAGGAACTCGTCTTGACTTCCTGGATGTAATAGTGAAGCCGAGTTCCCGCTCCCGTCTGTTGACGGCCTGCCTTAGCGTGTAGTCCAGGACTATTATGAAGAGGAAGGGGGCGAGGGTGTCCCCTTGCAACACCCCCGCTAGGATGTCAAACTCCTCGCTGTTGCCGTCTATAATAATAATAATAATAATAATAATAATAATGGATTGCATTAATGTAGCTCAAAGCACTTTACAGTGAAGGAGGGGGGACACTCATCTCAACCATGTGCAGAATCAACCTGGACATTACACATAGTGGCAACTTTGACAATTCCCAAAAAAGAACAGCAATGATATAACACCACTGGTAAACTCTTATTTCATCGTGGCTGCCTGGATCAAAATGTGACACATCTCCACCTGCACAAAATTGGGAAAGGTTTGATGATGGCCATTGCCAGTAAACCAGAAGAACACAACAGGGCCACTGCAGGCACAGTGTTGTCAACATCCCATAATTTTCATCATATATTAATTCTTTAAAAGTTGTTTTTCATTTTTTATTACATTTACAAGAACGGTAAAAGAAACCACAGTATTTCAGTGTCTTTTATTTCTTTTATTTCGTTTCATTTATATTTATGAGATTTTAAAACTTTTGGGGGTGGGGGGGGTTTGACGACACTGAAAATGATGTCTCCTCAGAAGCACTTTAGACATCTGTGATTAACGCACTTCTTTCTTTCTAAAGCAGCTTGGAGAGGAAAAAAATGCATTGTGAGAGCCAAGTTCCTGTTCGCATTTTGTAACAGAAAGACATTGAGTCCTATTATTATCTTCTGCTTTGCCAGAGGAGTCTTTTATATTTATCAAAAGATGGGGAGAAAGGTCAATAAAAAAAGATGGTTCGTGTGGCCCATTTTTTCGGCTAAATGCCAACACTGCAATTTCGCGGACAATTATGAACAATCAAACACCTTGTGTGGCACATTGTCTGCCAGCCAATCACAGCCAGCCGGCTCCTCGCAGGTAACTAGCTCCCATTGATTGGCGTCTCTGTTCCGTGGTGCTTGGTGAAATAAAATGAAACGCACTGATCAATCCAGTCGACTAAGTGCAACACTTATCAATGTTTCTAGTTTTACAATGGCGCATTGTGTTTTCTGAGCCATTACCTATGACTGACTCACCAGACTTGTCATTGATTGCAGGGTCTGTTAGTTTGTAAATGCACCAGCAATCATTTCTTTGTTGGGGGAGGGGGAGGGGGAGTGGGGAACCTGGCCTGGAGAGGGGGGGGATAGGGGGGGGGGTGGCCCTTCTTTTCTCTCAAATCTGAATGTGAGGCCTGAATTACCGTTATATTTATGTCTGCACTCCTGTGCCATGATTTTGCAGTCAATGTTTATCTCCATTCATGCTTATACAGAACCCCCCTGTACTTATATGACACTTGCCGAACATCCTGACAGCTGAGGCACTTATTGAGGGGCTGATATTCGACAGGGCTACTTGCTGAACCCCTTGGATGCAGAGTTGGAGGCAAAAGTAAATTCATGGGGCTGCTGGGTGGCTCATCCTGTTAAGGCACTGTTCTAGTGTGTGCATGAGCCCCACAGTCTGCATCCTGTTAAGGCACTGTACTAGTGTGTGGATGAGCCCCACAGACTGCATTCTGTTAAGGACCTGTTCTGACGTGTGGATGAGCCCCACAGTCTGGTCAAATCTATGCCAGTGCTGACTGTGACCAGCAGCCCTGCAGGGCAATGCATTATTGGCAGTAGCATCGCCCAGGGAGGGAGGGAGGGATTTAGTCATCAGGATTGTTTGTGTCTCATCACTGCTGGTCAATCGGGTGCCCACAATCTGCCAGTATAAAGCTGCGCACAAAGTGCCGTCCTCCTAATCAGGTCTGTTCAAGCTTAACTTGAGCCTTCGGTGTGAAAAGGAGTGGTGACCGACATCGCATGTTTCAGAGGAGAGCACATGCTTGTCTACGCTCTCCCAAATTGACAGCGAGCGTGGCTTAGAATAGGAATGGGCGTTCCAAAATGTGAGAAAAAGTGGAAAAAGCGTTAAAAAAAGTGAATTCACGGAAAACAAAGTATTTTGTTACAGTAATAGCGCTCGGTGTGATGGTTACTGTGTTTATATAGACGCTGTGAGAACTTTCCACCCCCACCTGTGCTCGTTAATCGCTGGGGGAGAGCGAGCGTTTTGGCAGCGCTCTCAAAGGGATATTCATAACAGTGTATTAACATTTATGCGCTCGCGGCTGGAAATGAAAGATACTGTAAGGAAAATCCTCCCATTAATTATTCCCACTGTAAGAAAAAACCAAAAAAAACATTGCACATTAACGCATCGGCGAGAACTGATGCGGTCGGCTCGCACCCGGATTCTTTGCAGACAGGCGTGGCCTGCAGAGGAAAAGCTGCGTAGGGGATGCAGCGTGTATGACACAGGGTGACGGGCTGTTGTCTCGGTGTTCCCCCGTGAGGTACGTGCGTGTGCGTGCCACATTCCCACCGTGTGATCGATCGATTACGAGTGCCCGGTTGCGTGTGATTGAGAGCAGATCCGAGGGCCTCTCAGTAGAGGGCACTGACAAAGCGAGGATCCCGCTCGAGCCAGACATTGTGTGTTTTGTATTTCCGAGAGCAACAGACAATGAATCTTGATAATGTGAGAGCCCGGGGACATAACTCACCCTGATAGTCCTTATATTGTGCCAGAATGCCATAAATCTGAGCCGCAGACATGAATATGCAGCGGATCTATCAATTCCCGCACACCTCCGCCTGCCCCCGTCCTCGTCCTCACTCTCTTCATTGAAAGCATTCTGCTTTTCGCCTCCGTCTCTCCGACGGGGAAAATAAAACCAGCGGAGTGAACCTACTCCTAAGTGCTGGGAGGTGTCATCATTCGAGGAGATAATGTGGTCATGGGAACGCAAACGTGCGTTCAAAGAGCCAGTGGCAGACACGGCTCTATTCCAGGATCCTGAGATGTTTTTTTTTTTATGCAAAGTAATGTTGCTCTCATAAATTGTTATTAGGCTCTGTGTGCACATTCCTCTGATCTAGGTATGTTTCCCTCAAGGATAATTGTGCTTCATGTTTATGCTAATGCACCCACTGCCGTTTGCTCATATTTTAAACGTTTTTTTTCAGCTCGGCTTTTCCATACCTGTTCTCATCGAGATTGTGATGGGCAAGTGCCCCCTAATAACCCTAAAAAAATGGCCTTTAGTAATTATTTTTTATATAACATGCTTCATATTAGTCATATTTAAATCTATATTTGAAGATTTAACAGCATTGGTTGCAGATACGTGATTGTCAACAGAGTAACAGAGCATTTGACCTGAATTCAATCAACACCTGTCCTTAACATTGACAAGTAAAGTCTAGCAAGTTCAGTGATCACCAAATGTAAAAACTAAAAATATGTTTGCAATGGAAGAAAGGGACACTTATATTTATTTGTGAGCCAAAGTTA
This sequence comes from Aldrovandia affinis, assembly GCA_029706075.1. Taxonomy (NCBI): domain Eukaryota; kingdom Metazoa; phylum Chordata; class Actinopteri; order Notacanthiformes; family Halosauridae; genus Aldrovandia; species Aldrovandia affinis. The sequence continues at coordinate 4,500,862 of JAINUG010000050.1, read as the reverse complement.
ATGGCGTAGAATCCAGGACTTCATAATTAACTTGCTCAATCTGTGGAGAAAAAAAATATTTTAAGCCAAAATTAAGGGCAGATGTTGATTGAATCAAAGTCAAAGTTAAAGACAGATGTTCATTGAATCCAGGTGCTGCTTTGCACCTACTGCATATGCCAAGGGCACTGCCATGCAGAATAATTATTATACCAGGGGCCTTGGATAGCGTAGTGGTCTAACACACTGGTGCATTGCCAGTGTGAGTTGCCTATTGCGGTCGCGGTTCGAAACCTGCCAGGCCGAAGGGTGTCTCTAGAAAGGGGGAGCGAGTTCCGTCTCAGAGGAGGCGGATCATCACTGGCCTCGGGGAATTAGCTTGACCCGGAGGACAGGCGGCGAGTTTCAAATCACATTTTTCCTCACATCACTGTGCACTGCGGTTCCGTACTGTAAGAGAGCAAATTGACTGCCATGTTCCCTTGCTCTGCAGTTAGAAACAATGTCTACCTGTACAATGACCTTGTGAAAAATGGGGGGTAATATGTTATCAATCTGTCAACAACCTGTTGACACATTTAGGGAAACCCCACGATCCCCCCCATTTCCACCCTCCTCTGTTTTTCCCAAACAGCTGCTAAATGAATATCATTGGTGAAGATATAACATGGGACAAATTATGCAAATGAAGGGAAAATAAAAAGGCTGGGACAGTCTAGACGCAGGCTGTTGATAAAGCGCGCTGCTTATCTTCTTTATTTGCGGCACTTTGTCTGTGTCAATGAGTACATTAAGCCTGCGTAACTGCTTATTGCCTATATGTCTGTCCATTTTTCACACTTTTATATGGATCTGTCAGCCCGGTTGCCATGCCGGGACCGGCTATAGCAATCAGTCCAGCGTTCCCCTTCACGCACAACCTGACTGCAGTCTAATAATAAGGCCGAGAGAAGGAGTGCTTTCGCTCCGCGCCTTGACATGTGACAACGCACGCCTGCTGTCAACGCATCCCGCTAAACAACTCATTAGCTCTCTTCTCGTCGACAATGAGATGTGCAAAAAGGGTGACTGACCATCTAAGTGAAGGAGACAGCGATTTATGGCCATTGCCGCGGGTGACCCTGCATGATGCAGTGGCGATTACACCTGTGAAAATGCATCTTGTACAGTTTTATCACAAATTGTTTTTGTTGCTACTGTTGTTGTTAATGTTTTTCCTTATTTGTTAAATGATCATCTAGCGTGTTGTTTTTCAGCCCTGGTTATGGCGATGCACTATGTATGCTATGCTGGCTTGTAGTTCCAGCTCAGCTCAATGAATCAGGTTTGATTGTTAACTGCATGCTGACTTTGATTTGATGTCACTCAATGGTTATCTGCTTCACTGTTATAATAACGTGTGGTCAGAGGTGTGCTTACACCGTTAGAAATAAAAATATAAAGGTATCACTTATTTTTGTTGAAATCTCAATCAAATGTGGGTTCAGCTGAATTAGTGCAATTAATTGTTGAATTGCTCTTGTTCCTTTAACAATCAGTCGAACGGCTAATTAATCCTAATAAATCACCTTGGACGTAATCTGTATGGCTAATCATAAAAGACACAGCAGAGCAGAAATGAGTTAAGGAACATCTTGTAGTATCACAAGCGCACCTCTAACAAACAGTTTCTTATGGCAGGCGGGATTAGTGTCATGGGAATGACAGGAAGTCCAGATCCCAGTCAACCTTGATTAACTGAGCCCAGTTTGACCATAAAGCGACCGCACAGAGGACCATGAGTTCAACTCAATTCAATTCCATTTTATGTGTGTTGCACTTTTTAGAGAGCACCGCCGCAAAGACGCTTTACAGAAACAAAAAGCATGAAAATAAAAAAGGCAAAACATTCCCCAGTGGGAAGAGAAAAACACTCCAACGGTGGCAAGAAAAAACTCCCCAGTGGGAAGAAATCTCAGGAGGGATACGTCTTAGAGGGGGAGCCCATCCTCCGTTGGCCAGCCCGGGTATCAGTAGTGGTAGATAGGCTAAATGTCCTTAGAAGGTGAGAGGAAGGTGCAAAGAAATAATGGTGGTGAGGGTGAGAGGGGTCAGAAGAGAGGGATGATTCATCCAAGCCACCAGTCTGCATCATGGTCTGGACAGGAACCAGAAGAGGGTCAGTGAGTGGAATGCTTGGCTCGTCCTTGACCGACTCTCATTATGTCATAACAACTGTACTATCACTGATGTGTATTTTAATGCACTTTTTTAATATCATTTATTTCAGATTTTTCCCCGGTTTTTCTCCCAATTTGGTGTCCAACCGTAGCCTCTATTTCTTCAATTCATCCTCCCCCACAAGCACGCCGCCCATCTCTACGGGACAAGCCAATACCCCAAGGCTGGCAATGATCCGCCTCCTGTGAGACGGAACTCGCCCACCTGTTTTAGAGGGAAGTCTCCGCGCTTCTCCAGCGAGCTCGTGCCGGCTCTCCCTCCCCCTTCCCCCTGGGGCGGACAGCCAATCTCCGCCCCGAATGGGGCTCCTGGCCAGAGTGCTGGCTGGTGCAGCTGGGGGTTGAACCCCAGCCGCAGTGGGCAACCTGCATTCTAGGCAAATGCTTTTACCGTTACACCGAGGCCCCCCTTAATGCATTTTTGTGCAGGTGAAACATATGTAATGTCTAGATCTACTGCTAGAGCAGGGATCCCAAACCCTGGTCCTGGAGAGCCACAGGGTCTGCTGGGGTCCCCAATCCTGGTCCTGGAGGGCCACAGGGTCTGCTGTTTTTCATTTTTTACCTTAAAATCATCATCCAGTTGAAACCCAAGAAACCAGGTGAGGTGAGTTAACTGTGTAATCAGCTGTTTTAATGGACCAATTAAGTGGTTCATGGTTGTTGTTGTTATTCAACAATGAATTGACCTGTTGGTGAAAACCAAAACCAGGGGAGCTCTCCAGGATCTGGGTTGGCCACCCCTGGCAAAGGGCATACATAGTACCTGTCACATGATGAGTCACATAATGAGTCACACATGCTCATCATTGAGGAAAGCAGTCCAAACGTACCAAATGGTATGCAGGCATATAGTAAGCAGGGCAAATTGGTTCCTTTCTGTGTATTTTCTGTCCCATTTAATGAGACAGACATTTACCAGTTAAATAGCTTTCACCAAGTGTGCCAAAGCTCATCTCTAATGAGCTGCTATAATAAGTGGTTATGAAACAAATTCACTTGAGTGTAACTGCAGTCGATTAATCAACTGGAACAGCACATATTTAATATCTAAAATGTGTATACTTTATTTTTAAAAATACATACACAGATGGTGACATTTCATTTGATTCTAAGTAATGTGCATTTGGTGCAACTAAATAACTAATCTAATGTTATTTACTGTAATATACGTGTACTGAATTAAGCATTCCAATTTCAGAGTTATGGAAAGATGCAATTTATGTCAGGGTGGATTAACTGATTAACTGGTCTTTTTTGGGGGGTTATTGGTGATCATGTATTAAATGTGTTTCAACCTGTCCATCCCGCGTCCCAATATTCCACAAGAGTTCATTCTCCAATGTGCCACTTCAGTACTATTGAGGGGAGGTCCACCTCACAGCAGCTCTAACGCCCGCGGCAATGCAGTGGGTGGATCACAGGCGAGGGTCCTCGCTTTAGGTGGCGCGTGAAGAGCGGCATTGAGATGACGACACAAGCCGGGGGGTTCCTCAACACTGTACCCTACCCTCCACTCAACCCATAAATCTGTGCCTAATGCAATACAAATGGAAATGTCTGGAAAATAAATACTCATGCATTTAATGCAAATCTTTGCACAATTGATGTGTATGTGCCCAATTGTATCCACTGGCTTAGTACGTCTAATGCACCGCACATATTCTAAATGCAGTTTAACCCTCAGTCCAATGTAAAGCTGAAACTGGACGGTAACACATTTCAACGTCCTCCTCCCTTTTATTAAGATTAAATTAAACGAGCCAGAATTGTACTATAATAGCTTCTTAAAGTGGCTGCAATGACTAATAAATATTATTATTTAACTAGTAACAACAGCTGGGGGGGTGACATGCCGTGCTACATGTGACCGTGCTTGAGTGAATTTCGCGTCATTCATTACAAAGGACGCAGCACGTTCCGCAACTTCCTAAAGTTGAGGTCGTTTGCGAAAAAAAGTCTCCCCACAGGAGGCGGAGAACTGCAGCCGCAGTCCCCTTCCGCATTTTCACAAGAATCCAGGCCGGTTATTGCCGCTCCCGAGCCTACCGACAGATAGCATCAGCGGTAGGAGGGGATACAGAGACTCCTGCAGGCTAATTGTAGGAGCCAGCGTTTGCAGGTGTAACACTGATCCT